>JAJEKB010021931.1:252640-336362 GCA_022393335.1 Macrotrachela quadricornifera | reverse complement strand
TACTACTAATAGTTGTCCAAGTATTTAATGATGGATCATACAATTCAGCGATGTTTAAAATATTAGTACCAGAATATCCGCCAGTAACTAACACTTTTCCATTAGGTAAGATGGTTGCTGTATGATCGGATCGTACAATATTCATACTACTGATAGTTTTCCAACCTAGATGAAACGTATGTATGTGTAAAATATATTTTGACTATGAGCAAATGTAAACTAGTCATCTATAGAAAGTAGCAGTCTAGAAATTAGAAACTATGCGTTTTAAATTGTTAGAAAGCTGCTGGTGATTTTTTTTTGAAAGTAGTTTAATCAATAGAGAAGGTGGAAGGGAAAGGAAGGAAAAAGTTTTTTTGTTATTGTGAGAAATTCTTAAGGTGTTCGAGAAGTAGACATTTAGTATAGTGGAAAGAATACCACTGTACTAGCAACTCTGAATAGGTTACTAGAATACTATTTATTACTCTTTGAATGGTGATACTGCTTTCATGTCGGTTTTAATGAGGAAACTTGATATAATCGTTTTTGTTTATTTGGAACAGAAATTTAGGAGGACATTCGGTAATTCATTGATAATAAAGAGATTCCACTATGCTTTTTGTATCCGTTGCAACCAAAAATCTTGGTTTTAGCAAAACAGTTTGTACCATACTGCATGGTTTCTTGTGAAGGTTCGCATAGAACGTTCGTGCTGATATATTCTATAAAGGGAAGTAACATGTTCCCTTTAGAAAGGAAGTTCAGACTCTTTGTAGAGCTATTTCAACGGAATGGTAAACAAACGAAGCAAGCGTAAAGAAGTTTTATTGAAGCAATACAGAGCGGGAGATAAAATGGCATTGTAAGACAAATTAGGGCCCAAAATATTTAACCTGTGACTTGAGTCGCGGTGTTACTTATCGAAAATTGCATGTATGATAAAAATGCAGTAGGAAATGCGGATATCTGTATTGCACTATTGAACTATTACATAGACATCAAATCAAGGAAGAAAAGGCGGATCTTTTCGGAGCCAAGGATCCGATAGGATTTATTGAAATACAATGCAATGTTAGTGTAAAATCAGAAAATTAATGATTTCTTCATGATAAATTAAAGATATTCGATAACGCCTATAACAGACTCTGGTTTGCAGCGATTCTTAAAAACTTTGGCCAACGCGAATTTCGTAGGTTTCGTTCGAATATAGCACTTAGTGGTAAGTTAGAAAAAAAAATGAGGATTAAACTGATTATTGCTATTTATCGGTGGTTTTGACTGATGAAATTCTATTACATCATAAATGACTTTTATGAATGCTCAATTGGGTTGCAGTCCTTTGCTTCTGTATGAAATGACGTTTGTTGTTAATAAGTTTCAGAATAACTAATATTCATTTTAGGGACGGATAGACGAGGATACTATTTCCGTAACCTGAAAATGATATGAGTTAAGGAGCTAAGATTTTACTAGTATTTAGTCAGGTCTTTGCTCTCTCTTTTTGAAATGTTAATAAAAGTCTTCAGTTATTCTCACGTATTGAATAAAGCATGACTTTTGAAGATGAACTGAATCCAAACATAATGAACAGATAGTCTAATTGTGCGTGCGTCGATCCACGAAAAACTGCCCATGTAGTCAAAACATGGCGAAAAATGATGACTTTCATGTGAAAAAACACGAAAGAGATAACATTTTTATGATGAAAGCGACATAAAAATCGATGTTTTCCATTTTCATTTATTAAAATGAAAATTTTCACCTTCACCGATGAAAATGCAAAACATCGATTTTTATGTCGGTTTCATCATAACAAATGTCATTTTTTTGATTTTTTAGTTACATGGGTAGGATAGGTAACTGTTTGTGTTCCAAAAAGAAAAGCATTATACTAAAATTTATTTATCGAGCCTTTTCAAAGCCTGACTGAATAATAAGTGTTGCCTTCTCTAACTATTGAAGCATGTTTGATCCCGTGACATTACTTATTAAGCCTTGAAATTCTTTTGACTGTAAATGCCATCAAAAACTAGATATTTAGTGTGGAGATGCACCAATTCCAATTTTAGTCAATTTCAATGCTTAGGTTTCGTTAGATTTGACTGAATTTGCAATTAAAATTGGTTGGTGTTGAGTAGAATTGATCTGGAACTGACAAAATCTGACATAGAATTGACTACGATTCGTTCTTAGTCATACCCTTTTGTCCTTATCTCCTGCTATATAGTGTAGTGCCCTTAGATTCTCAAACTGTTCTATGGAGCAAAGCTTAAATCAGGTGAGAGATGGAGTCATGCTAATACTTGCTATACTGATACCAAATGGCATTATAGGTATTGAATCGGCAGTGTACGAAGGACAATCAAGCTTGAGATTTTCTAAAACTGATGATAGATTGGATCTCTTAGATCGTTCAAGGCTTTCATCAAACTTTAGAAAGCTCTTATACTCGATAAAAAGCCTCTCCTTGACGAAAAAATGAAGAATTGAAAATTAATCTCTCAAAAATGTTTTAATTTTCGCGTTTTTCATCTAAGAAAGGACCTTTTTCGAATATAAGGATTTTTATAAAGCGCAATCGAAATATCGTGAGTTAGAGAAATCTCAATCTATCATCAGTTCTTTGAAATTTTCAAGTTTGATTTTCTAGTGCAAAGTAACTATTCAATACCATCGATGCCACTTAGTATTGGTATTGAAGTTTAAGATGGTTACATCCTCTTCTGACCTAATGTTACTTCCATATAGTAGGGGATAAGGACCTGAAGTTACCTTCTTGCAGTATTCTTCAGAATCTGAAGATACTTCCATATAACAGCGCTGGCGTACCTAAAGATACCTTCATACAATAGGAGATAAGGACCGAGAGGTGTGACTAACAACTAATCGTAGGCAATTTCAGATTAGATGTTGTTAGTTCCTGAACAATTCTGATCAATTTTAATTCGAAGAATTGGGATTGACTGGAACTGGAATTGATGCATCTCTGTAACTTGTGATCATGTAGGAAATCACCGAAACCAGAAGCAGTAATTCGACCGGAAAATTTTTGTTTTTTTCCGATGAATTCCAACCGTTTCCTGCTGGAAAGCACAAGGTTATGACTGCAATCCACCGAAACAAGTCCAGAAAATCGCCAATGGGAATACTGCTTTCACTTTCGATAATTTTTCGATGATTTCCTTCAGGAACCAGCCCATTTTTTTCAACCCGGAAGTAAGAAAAATAATAGTAGAAATTGTTATGAACCCATGTTGTACAAGCCAGTGTGACATTAGAAACTAATTGGAGTGACTAATGATGGTCTTAACTAATAAATAGGATCCTGAGAATATCAAAAAGTTTTTATAACGATCTAGCAGGATTCAAGGATTCAGGATCCGCTTTTTCCCCCTTGCATCAGATCTCTCATCAACTATCTCCAGAAGATATCACATCTCACAATATTTCTCTTTAGGAGACGCTGCGTGTCTCACTTGTTCGTCGCTCAGCATCTTCTGATGAAATTTTTTTTTCGAATTTTCTCCTTAAACTTGTGCATGATTTGAGGTTGAGGACAGAAATAAGCACAACAGGTATCTCCCTTATTGAGAGAGGGAGCGGAGATATACTTACAAAAGAGATCTGACGGATATACGTCATATAGCATAAAAATTGAAAAAAAAACGATATTCGTTGAGAGATGCTGAAAGATACGGATACACTTGTAATAATTGAGTAGTGTGTATCCAGCTTTTTCCGCTAAATTCCTAGCATTCCAGATATTCTGGATATATGACATCTCTCGAATTGAGAATAAATAAACCAATCCGGTCATATTTTGTCAACGTTAGCTGATTGTGCTTCATTTCTGTCCAGTATTTTGACCTAATTTAAGGGTACCGACCGCTTCCTCTTTTTTGACCATTTCTAAATCTCGAAAACAGTAAGGCCGATCGGGTTGAAACTTTTACTACAGATAGAGCACATCAAATAACGTGCCTCGTGTTTAAGGAAAAATTTTTTGCAGAAGATCTTTGTAAGATTTTCCATAGGGTGTCACCTTGTCACTATATGATCTCATCAAACTTTGTTCGGTTCGGCTGAAAAATTATTTTCAGATACCTGTGACTATATCTCAGAGGTGGTTTTGAGCTTTTTCGTAATTTTCGCTTTCTTTTTTTTATCAAAAAAATTTTGTAAAGGTTTTTTCTAAAACTGGTGTTCTGGCCTTTGTGAACCCTATAAACCTGGATGGTGAAGTCAAAAGTGAAAACGGCCGAATTCACCTCTGGAGAATAGTTCCAAATATCTGTGATAAAAATTTCAGCTCGATCGGATAAACTCAGAGAGTGGTTGTCCATAGCACAATTGAGCACTATGTACATGTATGAGAAACTGGTTTTGAGAAAAACTCAAAATAGTTTTAAGATGTCGAAAGTTCGTTTTTTAGCGATTCTATGAACCATCTGTTACGAAGACCTTTTACTCTTTATTAGAGAGTAAAATGTTGACAGGTTTTGATATACCTGTTTTTCGTAAAAATGATATAAAAAATTAACGGCACATCAGATTGAGCTCGTTCAAGCGCAGATCTAAAGGCTAATATCGATTTTATCTTTAGAGTGCATAAACAAAAATTTTTTTTTTTCATTTTATATTAAAAAAGCGGGGGTACTCTTGAAGCACATCGGTAAATTATAACTTATTTTTGAATGCTTTGCGCTACTTCCGCATACTTTAAACCACACTCCAGTACTTTAAATTAGTTATATATTTTATCATAGTTTTACACTGAAAGTCCACTGCTTCTTTCTAGCTGCTAATAATAGTGAAAATTATTGCGGAAATGTGATAGATTGGTATGAAAAGTAGTGATTTCTTGCTTATTATCAGCGTAAAACATGATGATATTTAAGCCATATCAAAGAACAAGCCTTGTAACTCTCACCCCGTAGATCTACCAAGACAATAAGACATTTCATCCTCGTAATAGTATACAAATCTCTTATTTTGAGTAAAAACGATAGACCGCATCATTTCATCAATAAGTATAAATATAAAAATATTTGTTTGAAGTAAAAAGTGTAATACTTATGATATTTATCTTTATCCTGTATTTAGTGACTACACTAACCTTGACAAATATTTGAGATACAGACGGTGGTCATACAGTCAGATGGATTTTTACATGTCATTCCCTCACGACATCGTTTATTCGGCAGGCATGAGCCACCACAGTCTGCATCGGTTTCATTTCCATTCTTGACAGTGTCGTTGCAAGTAGGAACTACAATACAGAAGCTCAAAGTCTTAATAATACAAGCAAACATACTCACCTTGGCAAATGTTTAATACACAAACACCGCTTTTGCAGTCGAACCCATTATTACATCTCAATCCATCAGCACATGTTTTAGTGGGTAGACAGCTGCCACCACAATCCACATCAATCTCATTTCCATTCCTGATACCATCGTAACAAGTAGGACCTGCAATAGACATGATGAATTCTTCACATAGGAAGTAATTAGTTATTGGACAAGCGCCAATAGCGACAGAAAACGTATTAGAGTTATACTTTAAAAATGAATTTGCACTTCTAATTAGGTATAAAAGTAAATGTGTAGCATCTGCATATCGTTTAAATGAGTGGGAGCATATAAACAGACCATGGAATCGTATGAATGTGTTAGTGTTGTTCTGAAAACAGAATAAAAATGCTCTGTTACTGGGAAACAATTCTAAAAATTAAAAAACACTTTGGTTTTATTTTGGTAGTAACCATAACACGTTCATACAGAATCCATGAATGTTGCTCTCTTCAGGGAAAAAAACAGAGACTCCATCTTTTCCAAAAAAAGTTGAAGTGAGAGTAAAGTACAGGTGAAATACAATGAGGTATGGTGAAGTTAAAATATGCATGGCTCGTCTAAGAGTACATTATAACTTTTCAAGAACAAATCAGAAGGAGTCTTTATAAATTTTCATGGGACATCTAAGGACGGCCTCTATAACTTTTCGAGGACTAATTAGGATTGATGTGCGTAACTTTATAGAAGCTATTGCGAAATAGTACATATTGGTTTTTAAGAGCACTCAGCTATCACATCTGCAACTGTTCAAGTTTTTCTTGGGGTGATGTTGAAACCACCTATGAACTATCACATAAGTGATTCTTCTGGTTGCTTTGAGATACATCGAATAGTCTTTCCAAGTGTTCTTAGAAGGTCGTCAAGTTCTGGCCATGTGTTAATAAGAACTATTTACATAGATCCGTTCCGATCAAAAAAACTCTTTTGGCAGTTCGTTTAAACAGCTCCTCTGATCTTTGAGCCGTGAAGTGTCCTAGATCTATATAATACTAAAAATACATTTATCATAGTTTAAATACAATTTAAAACCATCTCCTAGTTGAAGCTAGTGTATCGCAAGATGATTTTTGTCGTTGGAACGTGTTTTTGGCGGCAGATCAACTATTTCTAACACTTTCTATTATTCTAGTGTTAACATGATTGAACAACGAATAAACGCATTATGTGATCGATAGTAGCAAAGGCTTTTAAGACAAGTAGACAATAGACAAAAATGTAGCAAAATAATAGATCACGAAGTGCTTTGTCTTAAATTGTAATCAATTCTAACTATGTTTAGCGCACAAGGATTCGTGACTGTCTTAATGTATCTTAGTTACGTCAAGACACTCTTCGTTGATAGTGATAAAATAACAGTTGAGTTTGCTGGAAAAAATTTTGCAATGGATTATAGAAGAAAATTGATGCAGTTAGAGGATTGAACAGAGTAATTTGCAATTTGCAAATTTATGGTATTCCAGAGATCTCTACTGTTTAAAATCAAACATTACGAGAGTTTTTACGAAGATTTTTTTATTCACCGACACTTGTTCTCTCTTCAATTCCTTACAGATACGCGAAACAGATTGTCTCTATGCTCACTAATGAAAGATAGTCACAAATATGAATAATATAAAAACAGAGGTTATTACTGAGAGTTGAGAGTTAGGAACCTAGTTATTTATTGGAGGTTTTAAAGGATTTATCAACTTTATTTGTATTTCATCACATCTACATTGTGGATATGCATATATACATTGGGCTATCTCGAAAGCTGTTACAAATTCATCAAATAAAAATATGATATTTGGCGTTGAACATATGAAACAGAAGGAAGAAACTTTAGTTGTAATCTCAACTAGATTCCAAGCCATAGAAAATTTCCATGACTAACAGACATATAGTTATGAATATGTTATATGAGAGAATGTTTCTGATTTAAAAAATTAGCGTTCTTTAAAACAATAGTCTGAAACGAGCCAAAATAGCTTAACTTGACTAGACTCGGTAAGAGATCTCACTCGACTTCATTACTGTCTAAAGTCATTTCTAGGAAATACATTCATAGCAAAGATGTGTATCAGACATTAACCGAGATGATTCACTTCCAATCGGTGAATCTTGTGCCATAATTAATCATTAAAGGATCAAAATAGTGTTGAACAGGAAGCTTTTCGATGATTTAATGAAAATTTTTCTAAACGTTAGTTTCTCAAATCAAACTCGATTTTCGTATCTGTATGGAACTGAATGAAGTACTTTACCAATATTTCTTTTTTTGTTTCAAACAGGATTCGTGATTCATGAACATTTACCTGTAGCTGAAAATGTATGTTAAAAGGAAAGAAATAGAAAAATACGGAGATTGCAAACTCGATCTAATATATCAGTTCCTATATTTTTGTATGTAAGTTCAATGGAACAGACGACCTTTCTTAAATGAAGTGTCGTTCATTTTCGAACGAAAAGAATGTTTAAAATCATACCCGTTGCATTATTGTTAGATCTTGTTCCCAAAACGGCCCCAATAATGATTGCGCTGATGATTAGAATAGTCATTAAAGAAATTGGAATGAAGAATCTCTTCTTGTGATACCACGAACGTCTTTTAAATTTAATGAAATGATTTATCAGAAATACAATTACGAGAAAATGAAATTAGACTTACTTAGTTTTAGGATAAAGACGAGCACCTACGTTTAGAAATATCACTAATTTAAAATAATTGATTAAAAAATATTTAAAATACCTTCAAATGGTGGCTCGAGTAGTACTTCTTCTGGTTCGATCTGTTTCAAATGAACGACATGAAGATCAGTCGCTGGACTAAATTTTGATTGAACTATCATATGAGTGCCAGGTAAAAGAAGAATTTCATCTTCAGTAACGAAATGTGAATGAGCACGTATTGTCCGACCATTAATGGCTTCAACAGAGAATAATGTTCGACTACCACTAGTACCCAAGTACATGGCGTTATCAAGTACTGTCAATTCGCTTGTGCATGATGAAAATGCCCACCACGTTACTGAAGTGCCTGGCAGAAATTCTGCATTTAAGTCTTTAGTCACTCCTCGCCAAACAGTTAATGGTGGGACGCATGGTAATTTGACGAGAGCAGTTACAAATAATTTTAGATATTTAAAATAGGGTCGAAGATGTTCACGATCGTTGTTCTTGAGAGTATAATTGAGCATCGAATAAAGACTTCGATGTGGTCCATTCCATTCGATTGTGTAAAGACGAATTGCAGCACTCTCATCTATCGTCAGTCCATCGGATGGCTTTTCTGGAGTTTCATTAAGGGCCATTTGAACATAGAACGATATATTATGAATAATGTCGAAGAGTGGAGCACATGCTTTGAAAAGTGGCAATACGGGCTCTTCGGCGTATCCCACGATAGGGCCCAGCTCTACACTAATATTATTGATGATGTCCGTAGTTGTAGAATTTGGTTCGTCTATGATAGTGTCTGCAATTCGATGATTTTTTTGCATCGAGTCACCCAGTGCGTTACTCGAATCTTCCATTGCTAATGCTATTTGTCTTTGATCCAGTATTTCTTCTTCAGTCATGTCCGAATGTAACTTGCCAAATGTACGCGGTACATTACTCTTGATCTCAGCATTTTCAATCATTATGTGTTGCCGATCACTCGTCTCTTGATCATCGAGCGTGGTTGCTATTTGTTCAGTCTGAACCTCTTCGTGTATAACCACCGTTTGCTCGGTCTGAACCTCTACGTCTTTGCTGGTCTTTTGTCGTTGGTCATTTGCTTCTTGATCATCCAATGCGATCGGTGTTTGCTCATCCTGAACGTCTACATTTGTACATGTTACGTGTCGTCGATCATTCGTCTTTCGGTCATTGAGTGTTATTGCTCTTAATTCGATCGGAATGTGGACATCTTTCACCGTCATTTTTTTCTTCTTTTGTTCACGTTCCATTATCTTCTACTTTATAGATAATTAAGAATGGCTAAAAAATAAAGATCAATTCTTTTTCGCGATTACAAAGGTATGCGGCTATTTAGTAATTATGATATATTAGTGCATCATCAAAAATATATGGATATATAGTACCAAGTTTTCGAAGCATTATCATTACCTTTTACTATAATTTTCTGTTGAAACTTTCAATATAGAAACAGTTGACTCAAACTGGAATGAAAAGAGAAGTGTTTATAGAGTTTAATCTGTAAAAAACATTCCATAATGTTTCTCTTGAGCAAGAATTGCGCTATACAAAGGATTAAAATCAATTGACTTCTAAAAGCCGGACTCATATACTTTTGATTAACTGTAAGTATACCATAAAATGCAGCGTAAAAATCTGTATAGGTTACACAAGATCGCTTTTTTTTATACTTCCACTTTTTGTTCTTAAAATTGACAAAATTTTGGGCGACCAATTCTCAGCGCTGCGAAAAGTAGTCTCTCAGAATTTTGATTTTTTTTCGGAAACAAAAAGTACATAATTAAATAAACTAAATCTTTATGAATTGTAGAGCTTTTCACGATGTACCTTGTGGTATAAGAGATAACCAAAAGTTCTGATCACGAAGGTGGAGATCACTGTCTATTATCGCGGCCAGAACTTTTGGTCGATTCTAAGTAAAAGAATCAAAATGTATTGTAAAAATTAGTATTCGAGATACTTTCGAAAATTCTACTTAATTGGCAATACGGCTCAGTGGATTGTTACTTAATAGTAGGCAATATATCAGTATAATCTATTACATGAATTTATGCAGAATCTCATAGTATGTGTTGCAGTAAAAGGTAGTTTGAAAGTTTATGAACAGTATGCACTAAAAGACATAACAAAATGTTGTTATTTTGAGTGCCGTGATCTGTCTTACGAAAATATGGATAAATAAAAAGGTTAATCGAAAAGAATATGACATAAAGTTCACTTTTCCTTTCTTAAAATTCTATTTAGAAAACATTACCGAAGTATCTTTCTCTTTTTATCCACTCAATATCAGTGTCTTTCAAACAATTAGCCAAGTATGTTTCGTGAAAATATGTGCCAATGTATTTATTAAGAAAACAGACATTATGCAGTATTAGTAAAGAATACTCGCTCCAGTGTTAACAGTGTCTAAGTCAATAGAAATTGAAGACAGCGCAATAGAAGATAATAGAGCCTATGTATCAGAAGAGCGTATCTGTTTAAGATGAAACAAATATACCCCATAAATGAAAGCGTATGAAATGAATGTAGGCGATAGGAGGTAGATAAAAAGGAGCAATAATCCATGTATCTCTTCTGTCTTGGCATCTTTCCGTTCTTCTTATGCAGCGAAACGGTTCAATATATGCATTGAAAATAAGTAGCCTACATTGTAGAGTGCAAAACTCAACAACGAAGGAACTTCTCCAACTGATACACTCCGCTCGAATTCATATTTTGCTCATAGTGTAGATACAAACCCTAAGAGAATTCATTTCAATGGCATATTCCTAGCGAGATATAGAATTTTTAGTAAATTTTCTCTGTAGGCTCTCAATTTTCCAGTCAAATCATATTTGCGAATTTCGACCTAAAACTTTGCTTGAGTGAAGCTCTTAATTAGACTGGTTTTCATAAAAAGTTCTAGCATTTATGCGACAAAATCTCTTCGAGTTATGAGTTTCTCGAAATCTGCATGGTTTTGCGCAATATTGATTGAAAAGCGCCTATATCTTGAATAATTCATAGCTCAAAAAAATTTTGTCACAAAATGCTGAAATTTTTTTATGAAAGCTGATACGTCTGAAATGGGATTTTCTCTAATAATGGGTAGTATGATAGATTTCCATAGTGGTTTTAAGCATTCGATACTATTTTTTTCTAAATTAAAGTGCGTGCGATAGTTTGATGGAGCACCATTGAGTGCATATTTTAGAAGTGGTTGCCATATACGTAAATGTGTATCTAGAGAGAAATAGAATCGTGGATGAGGTAGCTATGCAAATGGTATACGTCGAAGAGATGGGCAGCTCCAGTTGCCGGCTCCGACCAAAGTCAGTTGATTAGCGGCCCAGAAAAAATTCTAAATATGTCGAATTTAACGTCATTTGATACAGAAATGTTTGCTCTTTCCAACTATGTATTCGATTTGACTATTGTCTGTCTCCGAAAAGAATACTCATTGATTAAAGTCATCGAAGCCGATCGAACTCAACAGCTGTTCGCAATTACTGGCTCCAACATCCTCATCTGGGTGAATACTCACCTAAACAAATGGCAACAGTCAAGTTAGCTACATAGCTTGGAAGAGCAAACATTTCTGCATCGAATGACGTTACATCCGACGTATTCAAGATTTTCCTGTTAGACACTGGCTCACTTAATTTAGTCAGACCTGAAAATCGGAACTGCTCATCTCTGATACGTCGTTACAGTGACAAATATATGATAGTTTCACGATTTAAATAATGAAACTACTGAGAATCATTTCTGAGAAAATGGCTCGCAATGATTTCAAATGTGTTTGAAGTTGCTCCACGATACTTTCGTCTGGAATCTACCATTATGTGACGCATGGCCGAATAAGATTCAGTCGAAGGGCGGTATTAATTGCTCAATACGTAAGCAAAAACAGCAACAAGTCGTATCCTAATATCGTATAATATCACAGTGTACCTTTTTCATCGTCATCTAATATCAGCCACACGTTCGTCTCATTCTCATATTTTACAACCAACATAGCAGCAATAAAAAGGATAGAACCCACATACTCTACTAAGGAGAATACAAATGGTAGCAGATTTGTCCTTGTCTCCGTGGAAGAGATCATTTCGTGCGTAATTTCACAGCATACACTATTTCGAAAATATTCTATTGACTGTTAAAATTCATCTATAAGTAATGAGAAATACCGCGAATATCTGCCGATGAGTTGATCGTTCGAAGTGATACACTGTATTTAATTCTATAATTTGCCCATAGCTAAAACAACTACAGGCTAGAAAAGACCTCAGAGGATATGAACTCACGTTGGAATTTAGCTAAGATAAGGAAGTTTTACCAAAAACTTCCTGCGGTAATCTGACTTTCTGACAAAATCGTGTTTTCGGGTCTTAATCTAAAACTTTGCCTATATCAAGGTTTCAATTAGACTAGGATACTAGAGAGGTTTCAGAATTTTTGAGTACAGTATCAGCGAGATATGCATGTGACTTAGTAAAATATTCATATTTAAGTCAAGGTACAACTTACTCTCATATCATCTGAGGCACTATCTATTCTATAGATGTTATACTTATGCGCAAAATAGACAGCTAAAAGTAATAAAGTACTTCAAACTGTTCTCTCAACAGCTTCCTTTAAACTCCGTTCTGATACTTGTGAAACAGAAACGATTTTTCATTATTCGACTATACTTTTCCTGCCAGAAGATTCTTTTCCATACTCATTATAGCAATAATGTATCCCACTCCTGAAGAATTCTTAAACTAATATTTATTTCCTTAGAATTATTCAATCATGAATTTCCAACAATATTCTTAGTTGAATATTTTCTCTTACAATTCTGTCTGATGAATAGGATATTTGTCGATCGATATAGAATTTAATTTTGAATTTGACGTATATGTTTCAACTCAACAAGCATTCTTAAATGATTTGTGAGAACTCTTTCTTTCCCTTAGAATTAGTAAATTATAGTGTTGGTACTCTGTTGTTGAATAAGTTTCTCCTCTGACAAGTCTATCTGATGAATAGAACATAAGACATTTAATAGAGAATTTAATTCTATATCTGTCACAGATTTTTGAATTCATTGAATACGCAAAAATAACTCCGGAGAAATATCTTTTTCTTTAGAATTATGGGTTTTTGATGGTGTATTCATTGAAGAGAATGGTTTTTGTCACATATTTGTCTTTAATGTCGTTCCGAAATATGGTAGCTATGATAATGAAGCAGTATTCGTTAGATTTAACTGCGTTATCAGTGAGCGATGCCCAAATTTACGCCCACTGTAATGATGTTTTTATCCTTCCGATTCCCTGATTAATTGATTTTTTGACCAATGAAATGCTTTCTCTTATCGTAGCAATTCGTAGCTTCTCATCGATCTGACTTCTTTCGTCATCTATAAAAACGACAGTACAATCAAATTTGGAGTAACACATTTTACTGCGTTCAGGAAACATCAGAACTCTGCAGAACTTCAAAGATTTAACGAAATCAAAACTCTTTTAAGCATCGAAAGAATCTGTGAAATATGGAAAGGTTTTATAATCTTTTAAAGAGAATTTAGTATGTTTTCACAGGGTTTGCACTAACCTTATACTTATTTCCACCCTTAAAACGCCTTTTAAAATCACTATCTTGTCTTTTTTCTAGTACAAGACATCAAGTTTTCATATGAAAAGATATCATTTAAATATTATAGATTGAATAAAAAGGGTATAATAATAATTACCTATAAGGGATGTTGAAGTCGACGAAAAGTGATGAATATGCTAGCTGTGAATACGAATGAAGGCAAATAACTAAATAAACACACAAGAAGAGTGTTTGTTTTTATTTTTCTTTCGTCGTGCTGATCATTCATGTGCAAATAGTCTTTATTTCACCAAAATGAAAAAATAAGCAAGCAATCAGGTAGAAGAGCGTGTAATCAACGTACAGAAAGAGAGAAATGATTATATATTAGTCACCTCATTTATATAGATGCTAAAATACGTAATCAGTCAGGCAGAACAGTTGATAAGCAAAGTTTTTTTTTCAATGCATGCGAAGCCAACATTATCTATACTGAAGTATGAAAATAAAAAATAAAAACACATTAGCCAGTTTTCTAAAATTAACAGAACATTTGCAGGAAGCAAATACGGAAGTGTGCAACCTATTGATTTTTGCCTTTCACCTTACATATCAGAGATAGACAGCTCTCTCTTTGGACCATCACCTTACGAAACCAGCTCCACTATAGAGAGGGAGCGATTAAGTGAATGTGCAAGGCGGAAAGTCAGTTGAGGCTACAACATGTCAGAAGAATATCACGAACGGTATTTTTTCCTCTCTCACACTTTTATTCTTTCAAACGGAATCTGTTCGGTATTAATACGTAAAAAATTTAGAATATGAAAGAGACAAAAAAGCATAGTCGTCTCCGAAGAAAACAACAATTTTATTTTTTGTTAGAGAGAAACTGAAGCGTAGCGGCTAGAAAATGTCTGGAGCTGGAACAAAGCTGGAGTAAATAAAGGCCAGAGTTATCCACCACTATTACACTTAACAATAGTTTCAGTTTCAACAATACCGATCGGAAACGGTCGGTTCCGAGGTTTTGCTAGGAGTTTGGAGAACCAGTATTCCGGAATGGAATTTGCTGGATTCTTTCGCTTTCTTTTTTGTCATATCCGGTCGGAAACCAAGGGAAATTTGAGTTTATTGTTTTTTTGACTTCAAACTGAATTTTGAAAAAAAATCAACCACTTTTATTCAATGGCATGGATCTTGTGGATCTTAAAGTTTTTTCACATTCATCAATATACACACCAACATAAACAGTTATATATTCCATTATATATTTAACGTTGCACAAGCCTAATTAAATTTGTAAACTTATATATAAATATATACTCTATGTCTTTTTTAATGATGAGAGTCTTCACGGATCTTAATGATTTTAAATTTTCATAAAGATATATATCCCTGGAAAGCAAATGCTGGACACGGTATTTCAACTATTTTCACAGTCTGAAAGCACATTTTGGAAAAAATAACCATATCATTGATTAGCGCTTGGAGTTCTCTATCACCTGGTATATTTTTGTTTTAGTTTACGTTTAAGCAATAATAAAATAAATTGAATGATCAAAGCTAGACAATTCAAGTCAAATTAGACTTGACTTGACTTGTGACTTGAAAACACCTGACTTGCCCAGCTCTGCACTAGACTTTTGCGAAACTGTAACATCGTCATAATGTTCGTACCATAATATTCTTTATAAATTGAATAAGCATTCACTATCGACACTCCAAATATCATCTTAAATGCCACTTTGTAATACCATTTTTGGGTCGTCGAAGGCATGTATAGTATGTTGATAACTTGTCAGACAAATCTGTACGTTGTTTTCATTTATTGTAATCGAAAACAACTGGTGGTTTCATGATGCGTTGATTGGCTTTATTGGTTTTTTCAGTGTCTATCAACGTTGCCAAATGCGACGGCTTTGTGGCCATCATTAAAACATCACGTTTATTTTTTCACTTGATTAGTTTTATACCATTGTTACTCTGAAGTCCATAAACTTCATCATGTTTGAGCTTTTTCCGAACCACTCCATACCCCCATCCAGCGCGATTGCTTCTCAATATTCCAATAAGATAAGTATCATTTTACAATAAACTTTTTGCGAGAGAAATACTTGTAAAGAAGTTGTCAACTACTACAGTTCGATGATATTCCAGAGAATCATCCGCCAAGTCGAGTAGGACAGTTTGAGCGTGCCCAAGATCAGCCGTTGGATCCTGCTTACCAGTATAAACCACAAAATTCCAGGTGTATTCATTAGTAGCTGCCAGCTTATATATCTTGACTCTATATTTGTGCGCCTTTCCAGAAACATATCGTTTGAATAAAAGTCTCCCCATTCATGGTAAGTGGTTTGAGCTTGAACAACCTGTCTTGGTCTGCATGCTCTTCTTGGTTGTTCGAAAAATGAAAAAAAAATTGAGAAGTAATTCAAATCGATCTCTTGACATCATATTTTGAATGACTTCAGATCCAAACAACTTGCTTTCACTCCAGTAATAATCTGTTTCTGGCATTTGTACTAGCCCAATTTCAATAATAGCTAAAAAAAAAACTTGAGCATTTCTTCATTAGTAGTTGGTTTCCATTGAAGAGTTTTTCGATCATTTAGAGAGTTTCTGAGTCTGTAAATATTGTTCTGCGTATCGATTAGCCTCACAAACTATGAGACTAATAATCTCATCAGTGATGCAATACCGATAACAATCGATAGGATTGATCGCACTATCTTCCGAATTTGCTGGTACTCCTTCCATCATTCCATAATCTTCCGAGAATTCAGTATCCAATTCTGATTCTATTTCGCACTAGACTTGTGAATTCACATCATCATCCGTAATTTCTTCAAAGCTTGTAGATTTGAATTGCATTCTGGAGAACCCACTATCCAAGCTGCTTACATCACTTAATGAGTAGCTACTTTTCTCTGTATCTGTTTCTTCGAATAGCATGTAAATTACAAATTTTAAGAAAGTGACTTTAGCCTATTTTTATTATATCGATTAGAATGATCTATATATGTATATATGCATGCATGAACAAGGCGAAAACATCCTATGTATCACAGAAGAAAAGTGGATGGAAAAAAACCAACTCGATAAATTTCATTGGAAAAATCCATATTCGCCACTAGAATATTTCTCATACATCGAAAATGTTCATGAATACATTTATTGAGGGTGAGCATGCATGAAAAGTGGTATGTTTAGATTATAATCTTCGAAGAACTGAATCATCGTGAAAGGATTAAAGAACAAATAAAAAACAATTTTCATTTTATTGAACGAGCTTTATAGATGATCTCCTATTATTTTCTCAAGATACAAAGAATATTTGAATAAGTTCTTTAATTGCCAGAAGTAATCGAGATATGTTAGACCAATGTAGTGATTTGTTGATAGCACATTCAGAGAATCTCTCTGTATTTTGGTTCTATCATTCTAATATTCTTCTTTAAATTTACCGTTGCTAATATTTTATGTTTATGAATTGATTTAATATTTTTTCCTTCGTAGAATATGCTGCACAACAGGCCTCGAAATTGGGCCAGTTTTTGATGGCCCGGCCCGGCCCACACCGGGCCATGTATTGAACATGCCCGCCCGGCCCAACTTCTATTCTTTAAAAGACCGGCCCGGCCCGCCCGGCCAATTCATCGTGCCCGCCCGGCCCGGCCTGGCCCGACACTATTTTAAGGATATCTTGTTTTCAAAAAAACTTTCGCTACAAAAAGTAACGATTATTCTTGTAGTTTATTCAAGCAATGTAAAAGATTTATCTTCATGGTGATCATGAGTTGAATAAAAGCAGACAGAAGTTAACACTCGCGTAAACAGCATAAAAGATAATTCGAAATATCTACTGAACTGAAAAAGTGAGACGCCTTTTCTAGTTCAGTTTCATGAAGGTTGTAATTTGTTACTAAGAACCCTCTGAAGTGGAATATTTACGGATCAATCTAAAAGAGTAAGATTGACTATGTTATGTTGTAATATCTTCTTCTAACAAATCCAGGTGTTACTTATTCTTTCTTGCCTTGATGAACATCTTTATTTCTTGATATCATATCATGATATCATCTTTCTATAACTTTTACCTGGATGAATCTTGTCAGATATCATATTTCTTCGGATATCATCTCTCTTGATATCATATATAATATCTTCGACCTGGATCTCTTTGTTGGGATGTGATATCTTCTGATATCTTATATGTATCTCTCGCGCTACCTAGATAGTCATTTTCCATATATATATAGCCCGCATTTTTTATATAACATATATACGATCTTCTACTTTATCATCTACCATCGTCTTGTATTATCTATCAATAAACTTGTTTAATCCTTAAAATCATATTCAACTTAACAACTATTACTCGTAGCTTATTCTCTTATAATAAGTATACTGTCAAGGCTTCTATATTTGAATAGCATTCATGTCATTTAATACAACGGATAGTTTACCTGTACTTGCGTGAGGACGAGTGTCATTAATTATAAGAAATGTTATTTTCATTTATTCTTTACATGAAAGATGTACAATTTTCCCATAGTAAAGATTTCTCATTAATATCGATTGAGAGATGCCTGATCCGTACAGATGTTTTCGTGATACATCAGGGTAAAATGGATCAAAAAAGAGAAACTCAATAAAATCATCCTTAACATGTTGACTGTCCGGTACATCATATGTAGTACACGATGGTTTTGACTGAGACATCCATGCACTACATATGTTACATCTGCAGTATAGAATATCTTAACATGTTGGCTGTCCGGTACATCATATATAATGCACGCGCAGCATAGAATATCTAACGCTAGAATTTGCTAGACGCAACTAACTCACTACATTTGAACTATTAGAATGCTTCGGTAGAATGTAAAGAAGCATTCTAGTTCTTGATAGAATCTCATATGACGCAGTGGGTATAATAAAATCGCAAAAAAATATCGTGTTTCAATCAGAATAAGCACCATGATCAATTTGAACCTTACTTAAGAGTCTCATTAAATGACTTTATTCAAATTTATCATCATAAAACGACGATGAAACTGCAATCGACCGCTACAAAATAGGTGAGACAGTGTTAAAATTGTATGATAAGATGAATACGAATGAAGACATCTGATGAAACCCTTTAGTAAGGTCGAAACTGGTCATGGCTGCTTATTCTGATTGGAAGCACTTGGTTGAAGAGAGACAAATGAAATATGTGTTGCATGAGAAAAACCATGTAACTTATATTTGAAACTTATTTTTGTGGTCTCTAAACGTAATACACTTCAAAAATAATAATTTATCTAAAATTAAAAATATAAAAAGTGGACGTAGAACAAATACATTTTTTTCTCATGGGGGGCCAGTTAACGTGCCAAACCTAAACAACAGATTTTACTCGCCCCAAAACAGCAAAGTTTTAATCTATTTTTATCTATAAATTAATTAACTCTTACCAAAATAAAGGTAATTTTACATCAATAGATTTGGATTCACATTGTCTTTCGAAGTGGGATATATATGTCAAGATCTAATACAATACTGTATGCGGTACTTATTCACCTGAGAAGTTCGACAAAAATATTGGAAGTCAAAATTTCAGAATAAAATTCAAGAAAAAACATAAACTACAATCGTCGCTTTTAAAATCAGCTTTTTTATTTTTGCTACGTGAGAAATCTTCAAAAACCGAATAAACTTCGGGCCGGGCGGCCCGACAAAAATTTCGGCCCGCCCGGCCCACCGGTCTGTTCTGTAAAGGCCCGCCCGACCCGACAGGTTGGGCCTTTTTTGGTGTATCGGGCCAGGCCGGGCCGGGCCGGGCCGGGTCGGGCCATCGGGCCGGGCGGCCCGTTTCGAGGCCTGCTGCACAAGCACAACTCTACGCTGAAAACTTAACGGTGTCATCATCTATCATCATTAATAAAGGACATTAGCTAGTAGTTAGCATGCTCTTCCTATATTCTCAAGTTTTTTACTTTTTCCTCCTATATTCTCATCGTGTTTGTGTTGTCTCTCTCATATTTCAACTTTTTATTTTAAGAAAAATTTCAAGATGAAAATATATTCTACTTTACTGGGTCAGAATACTATTAAACACTGATAACAACCATGAGAAATATATTATTGTCTTGTTAAACTCAATATCATGCTTTCAGTGGATTATTGGTTTCAATCAGCGTGAAGTATGAGTTTTTTGGAATATTTTCCTCATAGAATTAGAAAAGCGTTTAATCATCATGATCAGTTTTATCCTTTTGAGATTGAGAGTCGTACTGTATAGCAGCACGCGTTTCGTTAGGTATTGCCTCACAATTGAAGTATAATAATAAATCTTGCCATGTCTCAAACACTATTGTAGTTCACCAATGCTATCTTCTTTTATCATCTAAAACATGTTTGTGTGCTCTTTTCATTCCTTATGTTCAATCGAAAATTTCATGGATATGACTTGTTTCTTTAAATTATTTTGAAAATGAGAGAAATTGTAGGTTCACATATTCGATACGTTACACTAGCAGAGAATATACTTATAAAATTCTATCATACGCCTTATTTTTCTAGAAGCTGCAGCTACCACAAAAAAATATTGTATCGATACTAACTATCAAATAACAGAATCATGATCGAACGTTTCATTTTTTTTCTCCATACTTTCAGCTTTAGTTCAAAATTTTAAATATCTTTTTTCTTAATGCAACGAACCTATTCTCTCCACAAAATTGTGCATATACACGAATAAGACTACACTTCAATGAAAACTTCAATGGTATTGATAATGAATATAGATAGTAATAATAAGAAAGAATGTGCAATAATTAAACGTTATGAGAAAAAAAAATGTATACTTATTCAAGGTAAGCTGTCAAGTAGAATACAATAGTCGTCGATTAAAGAATAATGACTTTCGTTTTGCAATCATCCTCATAATGTCCTTTAAAATAAAATTGTGCATATACGCAAATAAGAGTATACATCAATCAAACCTTCAATAATTTTGATAATGCACATAGATAGTGATAGCGAGAAACAATGTGCAATAATTAAAGGTAATGAGAAATAAATGTATGCTTATTCAAGATGAGCTGTCAAATAGAATACAATAGTCGTCGATTAAAGAATAATGACTTTCGTTTTCCAATCATTCTCATAATGTCCTTTAAAATAAAATTGTACATATACACCAAAAAGCTTCAATGATTGTATTTGTGTATGAGTTGGTCAAAGTTGAACCAAGCATCTTAAACTTACATTTTAGAATTTTTTATACCTTTATGGAACCTACTTCATGAACGTACATCGAACTTGAGCACCGCGTGTCATCTGAAAGAGTTCTCTTGTAAATAAAATCCTTTCTCTTCTTAATACAGTTATCAAACAATGGAAGGATTGTCAGCGCAGCCTCTCAGAGAAGTCGAGTTTTTGAGAAAAATCGATTTAAAGATTTATACATGTTCCGATAGCCGTTGTGATGAACTACAACATAGCATGATTTGTTTTACCAAAATATGTATATTGGTCTTTTTTTCTGAGAATGTGCTACTGAGGAATACTGAGAACACAGTGTTAATGATACTTTTCATACTTTTGTTTGACCGATAGAGTTGAAATTTTTATGACATATAGGGCTAATCAAGATCTTTTAGTTCTGAAAATTTCAGAGGAATAGTGCAAAAATATTACGTAAATAAGCAGACTTATTTCGAATTAAGGCACGTACTGCATCAAAAAAGTTTGTTTACCATTTTTCTCAAAATCAAACAAGAGAAATTTAAAAATCGAAGATCGTGATGATCTGGTCCTAATGGCACTCTACAAGTTAAATACGACGCCGACACGCTTAGCTAATATTCTTATCGGGAAAAGCTTGGCTGCGTAGAGTATATTTTTGACCAATAAATTGACTGTAACTCATTTGTTTCTTAGAGGTTTGGGGAGAAATTTTAACTACAATCTCCCCCTGGCCAAGACTAGCTTTCTCTGAAATTTTGGTTGAAATCAGATGGAAAATAACAGAGTTTGTTTCTGAGAGGAGGACCCTTAAAGTGTATTTACAAAAATTTGCACAACTAATGTGACTATTCATACGAATCTTCAGTTCAGCGCTGACCTATTCACTCAACATAAGATTTCGAATCGATAAACGTTTGAATCTGTACAACAAGTGGTTGTCGATATTGTTTTAAATCTTTGTATGTCGATGGTGCAACGCTGATTTCATTGAATAAATGATCGAGATTTACATTGACATTCAATACTGTGGTATATTTTTCGAATTGATCATACATAATTTGATCTAAATATAAAGTATCTAATAATATACGTTGAAGGAGATGTTGAAAAATCCGTAATTTGTTCGACTCACTGAGTACCGCAACAGTTTCACATAATTCTCAATTATCGTCGCATCACTTGTTGATGTAAGCGATAATACGTTTCACATAGTCGGCGAACAAAGCGAGGAATTTTTCTTTTGCATCGGAAGAGAGGAAGAACTGAAAAGAGAACGAGTATTCTGACCATAATACTCGTTACTTAACCGATTTTGCAGTTGATTTATCAAACCATCACTGATTTGACTTGAGTTAATGATAGACACGTTATGTCGTTGTAATTCCAAGCTTCTTTTTTGAATATCAAAGAAAATACTTTCCAAAACGTATATTGTGCATTTGGCTCCAATTGATGAGAAGAACTGTTAAATAATAGCCGAACACTTGTCATTGTCATCAGAAACTTCGAGAAAATATGTATTTAGTGGATCGAACACTTTCAACAGTCTCTCTATTAATTTGAAGAGAGCAAGCCACCGAGCCCTGGTATGTTGTAATAAAACCTGAAAATGACAAAAACTGTTTGGAAGTGAAAAATATAATCACTCACCGTGTAATCCTGCTCGACAAAATCGAAATATTCTTTAAGTTTTGGAATTCTCTCAGCTGATGGTGAAAAGTGTGAGTACAATTTCATCAGAATGTGCTCAACATCAACTGATAGCGAATGGTGTGAATTTTTCACTGACTTATTCAAAATATGAATAAAGGAGTTTCCTAGTAAGATATATTTGAAAATTGAATGAACTGATGTTTTCAATGAAATATCTTTGATTAGACCAGGCTGTTGTTTTTTTGACTAACGTAAATACTGAATGATTGCAACTATAATTTCTGTTTATATTGTTTGCTTCAATGGGCGTCAAATTTTGCAGATCGAGACGGTTTCTTTTGAATACTTCTTGTACAGTGCTCACAGTCTGTTCAGCAGTCTCATCTGGTTGCTCAATCACTTCCAAAACAACATGATGAGTACCATGACAAGGAAAAACAATAGTTCACATTAATCAGTATCATTTTACAGTTGTCATTGCTACTTGCATCAAAAGACACAGAAAAATATTGAATCTCTTGCAAATCATATAACATTTCGCCGATAAAATAAGGTGCTACAGTATAAAGCAGAACAGATGTTTCTTTCAATTAAAAAGACGAAATATTACCAAATACGTTTTCGACAAGTAAAATTCTTCCTAATATTATCATCCTTTCATATTGACTTGATTACATTGGTTGTACATGGTTCACCATTGTAACTGTGCCTGTGGTTGATAGAATGGTAAACAAATGTTGCTTCGCCGGTTGATGCTCGCTGCAAATCTTACAATTGTCGAAGATGTTCTTATAACTTACGAGCTATAAAGAAAAAGGTGGATTTCTCTGATGAAGCAATTGAAATGATCTCATTTTTACACCAAGCATCGCTTTGGACAAGTCTTTTATGCGAATCTCGTCCGACGTAACGATTGATACCGTATGTATCGCCATTAGAAATAGAGAAATTCGACTTGCACAATGCGCAGTACACTATGTAGAGATCGATAGGATGTTGTCTCAGCCACGATGAAAAACTGATTTGTCAGTTACCACATTTAGTTTTTTCTCAGCCGCGAGTCAAGTTGAAAATGTTGATTCCCACAATTAGAGTCCAAAGAGAAACTATGCAGAACTGTCCATACTAAACACATTTAACATAGAAGAAATACATGGAGAGGAGAAAGACAAACATTAATCAGATAAAAGAGGACTTCCTCTATTTCGTAACTTGAGTAAAAATGCAAGATGTCAGTAGTGTCCAGGATTCTTTTTATCCAATGTAACAGCGAGAAGTCCTAAAAAGGAGACAGTTGTCGTTCCTTCGCGGGGCAAATCGCGAAAAGGGTCGACATCTGATAAACCTGCTCGGAATACATGTAGTTTTTGATGTTCTTTGAAGCAAAAACGTTGTAAAAACTCGCCTTCCGAGAAAAACGCAAAACGAGTTCTTGAAATATCTGGTGTCCTAAAATAAGTTGTATTTTGTGAATATTTTTCCAAAAATAAATGCGAAAGCCTTTTTTTTCGGAAGATCCACCGTGAAAAGCGTTATAAAACCTGTAGGAAAAAATACTCGACTTCTTCTGAGAATCGCCTTCCATATTCAAAATGAAAAACACATATGATGTGTTAGTTCTTTTCATCATATTCAGCATGATAAAAACGCTTAGAAGGACTCAAAAGTAGTATTGGAGGTTTATTTTTTCTAGAAAGCTTTAACAAATATTCTTTTTTTTTGTTACGGACAGATAGAAGTCTTCCACTCAATTTTTTTCATTATTCAACGAGTATCATAGTAATAAAATTCGGTGTAAACAGTTTTTGTTGAAATGTAAGTGGTAGCATTGGATCATAATAGAACTACAATAAATGACAGAACTTGGTATTTCATATTTTAATCCCTAAATATGTTTTCTTAAAAACAGAATATACCGCAAGATACGGCATGCAAAGCTTATTTTATAGTGTGATTTTTCTTTTCACAATCTTGAGGGTGATAGACTTGATCGAGTGAGTTTTAATATAAGACTCGGGTCTTCTGTTATGTAGGAGTTTATTTAATTCACTTTTGACGTTATGAATATCATTTCTCGGTATATGAAAATTTTTCTCTTCGTTGCCTTGAGGATTGATTACATTTTTTGACGCTTGTTTGACCAATATCTTCCTTTTGACATTGGATATTGGGATGAAAATTTTACCACTGCCTCCACAGGTCATAAGCAATAAACTCCGAAAACTTCAAATTCAGATCATTTATTCAGTTCAAATGAGACATTCTCGAACCTTGGTTAATCGCGACTTTTGCGTCATTTTTTTTACATGAATAGGGTAACAAAAGTAGGCAATCATAGAGTTTAAGGCTCTTCTTCCTTCTCACTCTTACCTCTCCAACAGATCTAATAATTTAGTTAGAAATCAAATAATTTTATCGGTTCGAAATTTAGAATGAATTTAAAAATATACTTGTATGAATAAGAAAGAGATGTTTGCAAATTCAATTTTTTTTCTTCGTAAAACTTAAATAATCAAAGTCGATTCCCTATTCTGCGTCTGAGATTGATGATATTTGATATCGATACTGTAGTAGTGAGAATAGACAGTAATATACAGCTCCGATTAATTTCCACTCTTGTCACTGAGAATTCGATAACATCATGGTAATCATCTTATTCTCATTCACAATGAACTTTACCATCAAAAAAACACTGCAGAAAACTTCACGAAAAATATTCATTCATTTTCGGTTTACCTACAAGGCAATTTTGCTATTATTGCATGGCTCTTTTTTGTATCTGCTACGAATTTATTTTTTTAATGATGGTAATACTCTATATCAACTTAGTTCACAAGTCCAAAAACTATCCTGCCCGCAGCAGTGAGATCTGTGTTTGAGTCAATGTTCACGGCTTGAAGTTTTTCTAGAATGGCCTCTCGACGTCTTTCAGCTCTTTCTGGAGTCATAGTTGGGATGTCCGCACGAAACATTTTTAGATATTGAACATAGCGTGGACGTAAACTACAGTTTGCCCGTGATCCATGCATCATACGCTGATCCCAGAGAACGACTGAACCGGCTCGCAAAGAAATATAACAAGCTGTCTTGTACATATCTGGTATCTCACTTTTGCCGAAAACCTTTCTCGAAACTCGTAGTTTTTGTTTGCCCACTTTGTCATATATTGATGAAAAACAGGAATGAGCCAGAAGCCACCATCTTCTTCATGATTATCTGCAAGATTAACAAGTCCCTATACGTATAATTGTCCAAGTTGAGCACAGCCAGCTTCATCATTTTCTAAGATCCAATCTCGATTTGATCCATAACGTAGCTCAGTAAAAACCTTGACTAAATGCGATTGATCATTATCTTCAATAAAAATATAAATACTAATTTCAATCTTCTGAAAAAACGAGAGCAATATTAACCTCCAATAAAATTCCATGGATTCATATCCAAGTGAAGATTGGTCACTGTTGCACGTTCAGGATGTTCTTTGGCTGGTCGAAACATTCCATAACGATCATGATTCACTAGAAGATTTTCCGTTCCGTAGATCGTTGCAAAAGCAGTATGCAGAGCTGGAGTCTGTCGATTCCAAAGATTCTCCGAGCCCAATATTCCTTCACCTGAAATGCCTGATGCACGCCATAGTCTAATGCAAAAGAAAACAAAAATTCAATAGAACGAAGATGAAATAAATCAAATACGGCTTACTCTTGTGTCCATAATGATTCATCATGACGTAGTGATTTTCTAAAAAGAGATTTGATGACGCCCCAAAGATCCAAAATTGTATTCATGTGTTGTTCAGTAGTGAAAACATTAGCAATGACAACAAAACCAAAGCGTTCAAAAAATTCACACGCTCTTTTACCTTCCGAACAGCCGTAATTGGTCAAAGTAAAACTTTGAACGAAGTTCTCAGCATCTCTTGGTATAGTGAGCGGCTGAAAATCGATGTTAGTAGTTTCCATTTGTATGCGTTTTTTTTTCAATATTTGAAGTCCAATAAGATTAAAAAACAACGAATATACATATATATAGAAATCACTTACGTTATGTGATGAAATTACATAACAAAAAGAAAAAGTAAATATAAAATTCTGGTATGTTTCATGCAATGAAAATACAAAAAAAGAACAAATAATCTCACGAACAGCGAACAAAAGTTGCATTATTTCTTCTACTAAGATGAAATGTAAAGCATGGCGCAGATATTGTGCAATTTCGGTGTGGGTTTTGATAGAGTTGTATGATTGAATTTGTTTAAATTGAATGAATCACATTTTGGTTTAGTGATTTGTTTTGACCCAAAGTGTGAATGTGGATGTAAATTGTGATGATTTTTGATACATATAAATATGGTTATTTGCTACCTTGAGAAAAAAGTTTTCATTCATATTGTTTGTCTTTCAATTATGTTTAGATTGGTACACCATTAAGACCAATTGTTTCATTTATAAGAGCATCAACAGCAGATATTTCACATTTCTTGGATCAATTTCTTCGTCCTATATTTGATCAAGTAGCACGACAAATATCATTTATTAATGAAATTCAATTTGTTCGATGATTAGAACTCTATCGAAATCTTGGTCGTCTATCATCTTCAACAAATTTTATTACATTTGATGTCCATGATCTATATACAATGATACTAAGAGATGGAGCATTACTAACATTAGAACAATTCTTATATAAACATGCCAACAATGGTCGAAAAAATAATATGACTATTCATACTCTAATGAAAATGATTCGTCTCATTTAAGATGCGAATCGTTTTATGTTTGAAGACAAATATTATCAACAGATTTGTGATGGTGCTATGGGATCACCATTTACAATGGCATTAGCTAATATTTACATGTTAAAATGGGAAACAAATTTAATTCAACATCAAAAGACTCAAAATGAACTTTATGGCCGGTAAATATAGACAATCTTTCTTCAATTCTTTTGTCAATTGTTAAATTTTTCTATATAGAGATATTGATGGTGCTTTTATGACTACAAACAGCCAATAATAAAGATGAGAATATTCGATTTAATCGATCAGTTGGATCTATTATCGAATTTCTTGATATTTATGTTCTCAATGATAATGGAAAATTACAAACTAGGGTATTTCATAAACCTACAACAGAACCTTATATTGTGCCATTTTTATCTAATCATTCGTGTTATATTCATCGTAATACTACCAAAGGAGCTCTATTTCGAGCAGTACGTCTTTGTTCAAATATAGAAGACTTTGATAAAGAACGATTAAATATTGACCTAACATTATTATTAAACGGTTATCCACGAAAATTTGTTTCATATCATTTCAAAAAATTCTCTAAACGAAATAATACTATGACATTAATGGAACAATTCGATCAGGGTTTGTATAGAGAGTTACACGAAAAATGACTTCATCAACCCACACAAAGAAAAAAAGAACGAGAGCAGAGAGTTCTTGATCAAATTGAAAAACCACAAAGTTGGAATAAAACAGAATTATATCGTTTATGAAAGAAATAGTATATTTATGATCGCTCACCATTGAATGACGTCACTTTAAAGATTATTGGAAGAACTAATAAATTTCTCCATTAACTACTCATTAAGAAGAAATCATCAAGATCAATATTAGTTGCTAAGAGTCACACAATAATTATTACTACAAAAAACTGAAACATTTTAACATGGTATAACTACACACTCTTAGAACTAACAGAAATCTTATTTTTATTTAGAAAATACTGAAACTCTTAACTCAATGAACCATATAACTTTTCTTACAATTCAACCCGTCCCATAACAAATATAAAATAATTTTTAAATACCAAATATCTTTTCTTCATTCATAATCTTTTCATTAGAATTTTTTATACACATTTAAATACAATCGTAAATCTATTTTATTAAATGAATGATCTTTTTCTTTTTTATTTTAGATAAACGATAACAGGAGTATTTAAATTAAGACTCAACAGCATTTCGCATTAGTCAAAACATTAATAACTGTCCGTCTAATTACATAGATTATGAAAATTTCATTTTATTCTCATTAATTCAAAGAACTATCTGCTGCTTTAAAATTTAATAGAAAATTAATATTCGAGGTTATTCTTCTAAGGATTTATTCGAATTCAATTTCTTTTTACTATTTCCGTACGCAGATTTCAACCACCCGACGAAGCTTTCCGATAAGCCAAAACCGGTCCTGCTATCTTCTAATTTAAACTCACCATTCTGAGACACATAGACTATCTGCTAATCGTTAAAATTAAATTAGAATTAATTTTGCATAGTCTTCTTAACTCTTCAAGTTAATTTGATTTAACTTTATATATGCAGATGAATTAAACCATCTGATGCGACTGTGATAATCAGTTGAAACGCATCGTGGTCATATTTATTTTGAAACTCACCCTCAATAATTTTAATTAATATTTGGGATATTTATAGTCTCTTAAAATTAATTTGAATTATTTTTTCATATAATGCAGTTTAATAAAACGCCTGATGAGCCCTTGCAATACAACGGAAACCGGATTGCGATAGTTTTGTATTTAAACTCACCCCATCGTCACAACCTCACCCTCACTCTCGATAGTAATTATCGCGTTGGCAACATGTTGCAACAATCGGTACATGTGTTTATATAAAATCTTTCTATAGAAGCGCAGATTCCCTTTTCTTTCTCGTTCTGTTCAGTCACCTAGTGACGTTGGACGTTTTTTTTCTTCTGCTTCTATCCTGGTGCGTCATAAAATTATTTTATTATTGTTGATTTACTTGTCGTTTTATGAAATATGATGGAATTTGTGCATGCTGCGAAAGAGAACAACTGCTTTGTGATCTGATGAAATTCTACCATGAGAACATTACAAAACGTTTTATCGCTATTTTTTCTTTTGTTTACTCATAAGTGTCAGCAATGCTCATCTACCGCAAAGAAATTGATGGATTGAGAGCACTTGCTCTCTTGCCGGTGATTTTCTATCATGCTGGATTTACCGCTTTGTTTCCTGGAGGTTACGTTGGTGTCGATGTCTTTTTTGTCATTAGTGGCTATCTGATTACATCACTTATCGATGTAGAGCTCCAAGAAGGAATCTTTTCGCTCATTCATTTTTATGAGCGACGTTGTCGTCGGATTCTTCCAGCACTGTATGTCATTTTACTCGTGACTTGTTACTTCGTTTACGATCGGATGTCTTCCAACCAGCTGGAAGAGTTTAGCTACTCTCTGATTTCTATCATCACTTTTACATCAAATATATTCTTCTGGTGGAAAGACGATAATTACTTCTCACAATTAAGCGAATTGAATCCTGTAGTTCATACATGGAGTTTGGCTGTCGAAGAACAATTCTACCTGGTTTTCCCATTACTATGCTACATGTTCGTCAAAAAGCGGCATTACTTGCTGATTTTCCTTGGCTTCCTGGCGCTACTCAGCTTATTCCTCGCACAATGGGGAGGCAATGTTCAATTCATGCCGAAAATCACATTCTACATGTTTCTCCAGCACTCTTGGGCAACCTTTTACATGCCCATAGGACGTGTGTGGGAATTACTTCTCGGTAGCTTCGTGGCATTTTATATGAAATCTGAGAACTCATTCACGTATGTATCATACAGTGTAAGCCATGAACGACTAATCTCTTTGAAAAAGAAGAAAAAACAAGCATGCATCTTTGAACAGGAGTGAACAGATTTTATTTAGAGAAAAAATTACAGCTATATACATGATCCTGATCTAGTGTTCATTTCAGAGTTAAATGGCCGTAGACATTTTTTGAATAATTTTTGACAGGAACGAGAAAGAGACCTGCGATTTTCACCGTTTAAAAGAGTAGATGAAGACGCATCAAATCATATATAGAAAGACTTTTCTAATGACTTTCCTAATAGTGTTTCATATAACAGAAAGAAAAACAGTATATCCCTCATGGATCTGTTCTCAATTTATCGATTTTCAGGAGTATACTAGAACCTCGACATGAAGAGCTACAAAAAACTATGGAAAAGCTCTATTTCTAACTATTATCAATAAAACATTTTAGCCATTAGAATACAATTCACTGTCCATTATTTTCGGCAAAATAGTCGAAAAAGGAAGGTTTTTATGATATTTCGACAGAAAAATCACTTTTTTGAAGCAGGAGAAAAAGGCAATTCTTTGAAAATGTTTGATTAAAGCGTTCAGAAAAGTCGTTAGAAAAGTCTTTTCATATGTGACTCAAGGCGTCTTCATTTGCTCTTTCAAGAGACGAAAACCGCAGGTCTCTATGTCGTTCCTATCAAAAGTTATTCAAAAAATGCTCACGACCATTTAACTTGGAAATGAACATTAGTTAATTGAGTTGATATTCTACGTTTGAATATCAAACCTTCCTCTTGGACGTAGTGAGAGAATTTGTAAAAGATGAAAGATAATCAATTCGTACTATGTTAAAAGATCTGTCTAGTAAAATGTTTCACGAATGCTTTTAGGTCTCATACGCTAACGACTCTATGGACCCAAGTTTTTGCTCTAGTCGGTCTGTCGCTAATCATTGGGTCCGCCATGCTATTCGATACTCGTCTCATACCCCCATTTCCGAACGGTTACACGTTGGCACCAACGCTTGGCGCAGCTTTAACTATCATTTTCGGAAAGCATGATACTTTAGTCGGACGTCTATTATCTACTCAGCCATTGCGGTGGATAGGTCTCATTTCCTACAGTGCCTACCTATGGCATCAACCTCTATTGGTTTATCTTCGTCTTCAATCGATCACCATGTCAACTGTCTCGTATATCAACTTCGTCACCGGTGCAGTGTTACTCTTGGCCACCATCACCTATTTCTTTGTCGAACAACCATTTCGCAACCGAACGCTTTTCACTAGAAAGCTTACGTTCTGTATTTCAATGCTAGGAGCTCTTTTAATATTCCTAGTCGCATTGTTTCTTCTTTTTCGCGCTACCAATTATCGACCACGGGTGACAAACACAACTGTACATAACAAATCAATCACAACTGTACATAATAAATCAATCACAAGAAACAGGATGATCAATCGATCTCTGGGAATACGTGACGAAGAAGATACCTATTTATTTGATATTGAGCCTACTGAACTCTCCAACTATGTTACACGACGGTTTGATGCTCATATAAGGGCTTATCCAACGTTCTCAAACGAATCAGCAGCGACCAATCGGAGAATTATACTCATTGGCGATAGCTTTGCCCAAGATTTCATGAACATGATAGCCGAAACACGCAGCTTACTAGAATACGAAATACGTTGCCATTATGTGCAATTCTATTGCCAAATTTATATTGGAGCTGAAGATAGACTACAATGGATTGCTCCTGGGCACCGATCACTTTGCATTAATCGAAGTGATGTTAAGTTTGCGTTGCCAATGATCCGTTTGGCAAATATTATTATTTTTGCAAGTAATTGGCGCGAATGGAGTGCTCGACGATTGTCAGCGACGATCGAAGCACTGAATTTAACAAGCAGTCAAAAACTCTTCGTCTTAGGGGTGAAAAACTTTGGCACAGTGGATATGAACTTGTATATGGGCAAGTCCTATGAATTTCGTGTACAACATTATCTGCAGCCGGAAACGGACTCCGTCACTGTGAATACGATTATGAAACAAACTTTAAGTCCATCAATCTTTGTCGACGTGATGAGTATGACTTGCGTCTTTGAGAATGACACATGTCCTGTCTTTACTCCAGAAGGAAAGATAATTTCGTATGATGGTTCCCATACAACGAAACATGGTGCTCGATATGTTGGTGACATCATTTTCAAGCAATTTCCACTGAAACAGTTATAGTACGCACGCTGGATCAAAAGTTATTTGACCGATAGAACAAGTCACTATCTCTACTACTGATCATACCTGAGAAGCTGTTTTTCCAATATTAAAAAGACGCTCACGCTTTAAAGCGTCATTGAAATAGTTTCTTTTCTATGAAATGCATATAGAAATGCTGCAAAGAGACTGAAAGCGGGATACCAGAGCAAAAGAATCACTGTCATTGTTTATAATTCAAAGAAAATGACAAGACTAGTGCAGTTGCTCTACAGTGGTCATTCAACAGTTCCTCAATGACCAATCTGTTGTACAAATGTATCAGTGAAATAATCTCGGAACGACAACTTGCTGAGAAATTAGATTAAAACTGTACCATGATACTACGTTGATTCTTGCTAACCCACGTTAAAAAAATCACGAAAAACTCGATTATACTCGATTTTTTGTGAGGAAAATTGATTAAAATTGATTATTTCTCAAGAAATCAAGATAGATAATAATCGATTTTTTGAAATAATGAATTAAAATCAAGTATTTCGTTGAAAATCAGAATAATCGATGTAAAACTTAATCGAGTTTATTAAGTTTTCGTTTCAAGCAATAAGACCTTTTCTTTTTTCTACACAAGATGACTTGCGAAAAGTTTTTAGAAAAGTAAATCATTTGAATATGAAAAGGAATTTCTGAGAAAGTCTCATGATTCTTGCTCATCTTGCGATATACATATTTTTCAAGTTTTGTTTAAATTTATTTTCAAGTGAATAAAGCTAGTTTAATCAAGTACTGTGAAATAGATTGTGAAAATGAAAATAATAGGAAATTTCGTTTGTTAATTGAAAGTACACACATTTTTCAACAAAATCTGGCACTTCTATAAGGCCTGTGTTTTCGGTTCTGCTGTTGCCGTATCTTATATGTTCATAATGAATGTCAGTATTAGTAGCTGATATGATACGTTGAAGTGGTTCTGTTGTTTCTAGATAATTGACGAAGAGTAGTGCTGAATTGTTAGTGATGGTGAATATAGAACACACACATTTGAGGGTACAAATATTAATGAGGCGGAAGACAATATTACTATCGTCAGCTTTTTTTTTCCATGTGAGTAGTTACTTGTTGAAATTGTGATGTTTCCAATACACAAAATATCAAAATGCTTGATACGAACTTGTGAAAAAAAATTGATAGAAGCGGATGTGACGTTGGTGTTTCATGCATCACTCGAATGGTGATATTTAATGTAGGTTTTAATTAGCCAACATGTTCTTATAAAAATCTTGCAAAACTATTATTCAGTGATGATTCATTGAGATATACAAGAGCAGCTTGAAGTGGATGTATTCCAGAAATAATTTCTTCCGAATATCAACATGTACCTTTTGTTGTACAAGTTATTTGACCGACATAAGATTAATACTTATGTAAGTGTTTCAAAATCAAAGTCAAGAGAATCAATTTTAATCGATTATTTTGATTTTCTTCAAAATAATCGACTGTAATCAATTTTTGTCGCACAAAACCGGCTAAAATCAATTATTTGATTAACGAGGGACCCCTTAGAAATAGCTTAAGCAAAGGATGTAATCAACAACGCTTTGGAGGATTGGTCAAAGCGTTGTAGATTAATTTACATATGCTCACGAAACACACATTGAACGTTTATTACAATAAACGTTTAAAGATAAAAGAATAAAGAGCTGTGTATTTTGTTTTAAGATAAATGGAATGACCTGTAGACCCGAATCAGCATTGCCGTGAAATACTTATGATTCGATTTATGAGATGATCACCAAAGTAAGTGCATACAACCGTAAAAATGAATGAAAATCAATTAAACTACCACTAATTCAAAATTTAAGCAAATTTTTTTTCTTTTTATTTATATGTATATATATTCCAATATGTCTTGTTAAGCTGATTACGAGTATCACATTACATTTAAAAAAATACTCTATTTTTGTGATAAAATTCACGAAATATGAAGGACAGTAACATTGTCTTTAAGTAAAATAATCTCCCAGCATGCAATTTTTTAGAATGATAAAAGTCCGAGCTATCTCTCTAAAAAAAATAATCTTGAAAAATGGCACCAATTGTCGGAGAAAGCTATCTGGTTTTTTTGTTTTAAAAAGTAGATTAAAATTATAATTTTAGTTTCTTTTTATTCTTTTTTCTCCTCTAAAAGATATTTGCCTTTCATTTCAAGAATTAAAGAATCGGGCAGGTAATCTTCAACCTTTTTCTTCATTTTCATTCAACATGGTTCAGTTTCATAAAGATTAGGTTAAAAAGCTGTTTGCTCAATTCCTGCTGGATTAAAGTATGAAACATGATATAGTTGCTGGTGCTAATTGTAAGAAGACGAAATTTGACGATAAACTTATACGTAATCTCTGACTTCCGAACAGATGATCACTCTCGTTATAAGGCCATATCTAGACGGAAGCTCATCGACTCTATTAGAAGACTTGACACTAATTAATTAATTTAAATTCACTCAGGATTCATTGAAAAATGATTTCTCCCCAAATTGCATTGTTAGCGTTTAGTCTTTTACAGTTTTTCTTTTGTTAACATTACAGTAACTCAGTTGCTTCATTTCACAGGATCAACGGTGTTTCGGAGATAAATTATTTTTCGATAAATCCTAAAGGAGGAGTAGGGGACAATTTTTCTCCAAACTATTTACAACACATATGAATTGACGTAGTCTTTTGCACTGATCTTGAATATGACATTTCTTTTCATTAAAATCTTGATTCTTTAACGGAAAATTGGTTAAATAGGGATCAGAAATGTATAATATTGTGCACAGAGACCAACATGTTCAATCATGTTTCAGATGACCTGCATGGTTTAAATTTGGTAAGCACACATTTTTGTAGCTACTGAAAACAACTATCAAATAGTAAAAACTCGATGTCGATAGCTATTAACATTGATGAGTTACTAGCAAAATACTGATGTCCCTATTGTGTATATATGTATTGGAGCTATCCATGATTTCGATCATGCTAGATACAAATCAGAGCCTGTTCTTGATAATTTACTGTCAGAAGATGTATCTTAACAAAATCTATTTTTAGTAGAAAAAGAAGTGTGAAATTCCTTGCACAATGCGAAAAAATTCAAAAATATCGTCTTCCTGAAAGATAACATTTCTTGGGATTTGAACCATTTTTGATTTATGGAATTTTTATTATACAGTAAAACCTCTCTATATATGGGCACCTCTATAAGAAGGGCACCTCGCTTATGTGGGTATTCGGCGGAACGACCGACAGATTTTTGCTGGAAGTAAGCCTCTCTAACAAGGGCACCTCCGACCTCTGAGAGTGGGCACTATTTTTTGGGTCATACTGTATTATTAAACCTCTCTTGCATGGGCACATATAGTGAATATTTTAATCAGTACACTGCTCTTTTTCTTCTCGTCGCTCTTTGTTGTTCTGAGAACAGGGGAGAGAAAATTTAGTCTGATATAACAAAGAAATAATTCATCTGTACATTTCTAAATTTAGCGTCAGTGATAAAAAAGAGTATAAATAGTCGTGTTATTTAAAATTACTCTTTAAAATTAATGAGAGATGACATCTTGTCACTCACTACATTACGCTTGATGAGATAATCGAATTGATCAACGACTATGTCAATGAAGTTGGGCTATCATAGCGCAAATTATGTAAGAAGCGAAAGGTACTAAAGGATGTTGTGTACAATATTCTTCAAAGAAAAGACAAATACAAACACGATTTCCAATCGAATACAAACAACGGTATCAAAGGCAAACTGCAAGACGAGTTGGGCACAAGACCGACGAAACTTTTCCCGTGATTTGTGGCGCAAAGAGCGAAAAATATTCCACTCTTAGCATACTTGATTCAGGAAAAAGCACTAGAAATTGTCAAAGAAATTGTACTTTCACGAGAATTTTTTCGAAAAGCTTGGTTGTAGATACGAAACTAGAACATAAACTTAGACGAAGAGACGGTATCAGATGATTATAGTAAAATACTAGGCATAGTCGAAGGTCTAAAGATAGTTTAGTAACATATATGTATGGGTACTCTGCGACGCAGGTTGAGGAAAACAATTGTGATTGATATCTGTAAAAAAGATTTACATGAAATTGGTCGAAAAAAAAAATGTCGATGAAAAAAATGTCGAAAGAAAAATGTCGAAAAAAGAATGTCGATGAAAAAAATATCGAAAAATAAATGTCGATAAAAAAAAGTCGAAGCTATTCTGACCGAAGAAAAAAATGTCGAACGTATAATATGTCGACAATATTAAGATGTCGTCATATAACAATATTGACTTTCTTTTCTTTTTGTTATTGTTTTGTTTATCGAAGATTTATTGATTAGCTAATAGTTATTTCCAATAGGCCGTTGGGCAAGTGACTAACCAGAAAGACAGATGGATAGACAACACAAACGAACAAAGAAATCATTTATAGTATTGTTTCATAGCGGACGGCCTATTTTCACTCGATTTTAGATATTTAAACACACTTTTTTGCACTTTCACCATTTCATTCTTTTAACTAATGGCAAGCATTAACATGAACACTATTTCTTTTCTTGCGTCAAACAAAGGTAGTCGTCTATTGGTGTTAAATAACTTCATGTATAAAATGAACAAACAAACATCCTCCAAAATATATTGGAGATGCAATACAAATGGCTGCAAAGCACATGTACATACTGATCTTAGTAGCAATTTCTTAGCCTCAAGTGGTGAACATAACCATTTATTAGAACCGGAAGAACTTGAAATCAAACAGTTTCGACAAAATCTCAAAGAACGTGTTATGAATGAAATGTTACCAATATCGAAAATCTATGATGAACAGATCAGTAAAGCTCATCTATCACTAGATACTCTTGCAAGTCTTCCGCTTGCTCATGAAATACGTAAGTCTATATTTTTACAAGCTTACTACATCTCTTGACATGTTTGTTTTCTAGAACCTGGGTTATGTTACGCACGACGTAAATTAACACCTGCTCTGCCAACTTCTTTTGCATTCGATATTCCAGATTGTTATCAAAGTACATCAACAGGTGAAAAATTCTTATTCTCGGATACATTGGTTCGCCGTAGAGAAAGAATGTTACTTTTTGGCAGTACCAAGCAGCTTGAAATATTATTTGATAGTTCAACTGTTTTATTGGACGGAACGTTTTCTGCAACACCGCCTTTTTTTAGTCAAGTATTTACGTTGCATGGGTTGAAGTTTGAATGCAGTAATACAATTTACATGTTCTTTTTAATAAAAATTCGATTTCTTCTTCCTCTTTTGTAGATTTTGCCTGTGTATTTGGTCTCCTTCCTGATCGTAAAAAAGGAACTTATCAACATTTATTTTGCGAATTAAAAAATGTTGCTGCAAGTATGAATCGAATATTTAAACCCGAAAAAATAATTAGTGACTTCGAAACTGGTTTAATTCCAGCAGTCGCTGCTAAAGTAATCCACTGATTATTTTTGTAGAAAATGCATATTTTTTATTTTAGTTTCCTGAAACGAAGCATAAAGGTTGCTTTTTCCATTATAACCAGAGCATTTATCGTCGAATTCAAGCATTGGGTTTAAGTTCAGCATATTCACAAAATGAAGAAATACGAAGTTGTTGCCGTAAATTAATGGCGTTGGCACTTCTACCGCCTCAAGAAGTTGAAAATGCATTTTATAATATACGTGCAACAGCAAACAACCAAGTGAAACAAGAACTTCGTCAATTTTTCTCTACTATGAAAATCAATGGTTAACTAATATACCAGTGGAAATGTGGAATGTTCATGGTTGTGAACAAAGAACAAATAATACATGTGAAGGTACGTCTATCTTTTTTTGTATGAAAGTTGGATTAATATTCTTTTATTTAGGTTTTCATTCTCGATTAAATCGACGTATTGAAAGAGCACATTCTAACATTTGGTCATTCATTAGATGTCTGGTGAAGGAAGAAGCCTGTTTTCAACATTTGTATGCTCGAATTAATACAGGTGTTCAAAAACGGCCAAAATCAAGCGCAGCCCATGCAATTCAAAAACGAATAGATACATTGAATAAACGATACCAAAATGGACAAATAAATGTTGAAGAACTATTAGCTAGTTTAGCTTTAGTGATTGCAAAAAAATAACAAATATATGTATTAATATTGGATTTTTCTTTTTCATTAATTTGTTATTTCTTATAGTTAATAATCATTGTTAAAACTTGTGATTCTCTTGGTTAAAAAAAATAAAATTTATCTTTTCTGTCGAGTATTTTAATATGAATACCTTTCGACATTCCTGGATCATCGATATTATTTTTTTCGATATTTTTTTCATCGACATTTTTTTTTCGATATTTTTTTTTCGACTTACTTTTTTCGACATTTTTTTCGTCGACATTTTTTTTTCGACGGTTTTCTTTCGACATTTTTTCCGTCGACATTTTTTCTTTCGGCCAATTTCATACATACCGTAAAAAACCTCTATAACGCGAGCACCTCCGTAAGATGGGCGATTTGAAAAAGTCCCGTAGGTGCCCATCTAAGGGAGGTTTTACTGTAGTATATGTCTATCACTTGAATGGGATGAAACTGTAGCCTATACTGTTTTCCATCAAATGAGATATTTCCGAGCTGAAACAATCAATTCGATTATGAGATAATGTCAAAATACTAAGTGCACTTTCTAGATATCGATTTTTAGGAATTCAAATAGATCCTGAAAACTTATTTAAGCTCGCATCTTTCTTAGGTAAAGCTAAATGATTTGCTATTTTGAATTCGATCATGGTTTGGCTAGACCTTACATTTGAGATGATAAAACCAAAAAATAATTTTCTCCAGCGATCTTCCGACATAGTAAGAGTTTCCACTGGCGGGCTCTTTTTCAAAAACTTGTTATAATGTTTAACTTTATCTTTAGCAGGAATCAATTTCAAAAGCAAAAATATTCTAGAACTCAACTGATTGTTCTCTTTTTAAAACTTTCTATTGAATTGTTCATATTTTTTCAGACAATATTGGTACTATTGGTCCATGCTTGAGTATTATTCATTAATTTATATGATGAATGTATAACGATAGCTAATCGAGAATTTATTCAAGTATTATTTTTCTGTACAAAATTAAGCATTCTATTTCATTAACGACTTCACAGGGAGAAAAAACAATTACTCATTCACTAAAGATTTATTTTAATGATTTTATTCTTATTTGACGTTAAACGAATAGTTCTTATTTCTTCAACAGATCAATATATTGAGTTCATCATTGGTATGCTTACATTATTGTAAAAGTTAACCTAACTCCGATAATTCAATGAAACGTCCATCATTTAACAAATAATTCTACATCTGTATTATTGTTGAATTTATCGAACATTTCGTAGGATGTTATTTTTACATTTATTTGGATGTAAGACAGCACCGTAATTATACCTTTCCAACAGCATTTGTATAGTTTATCAATGTACTTTTACAGAGCAGAACACATAATGAAATTTATTCATTGTTGAAAATGAAAGAATAGTGCTCTTTCATTTTTTAATCAATATGAAACCTTCTAACATTATATAAATATTATGTATTATTTCAGCGAAGAAGATATTCATTTTCTCTTGTTATTTGAAAATTACCCAGGTCGAAGATTCCGGCCTCCGGAAACCAGCGGATCCTTGCCGGAACCGGCGGGAAATATCAACGTATCCGGCCGGAATTTAGCGGAAATCACCGGATCAGGGAAGCAGTATTCCGGGCCGGAATATTGTCGGATTTTTCCGGCGACTTCCGGTCGTTTTCCCGCCAGAAAAGCTCGGAATTTAACCGGAAGTCGCCGGAAAAATCCGAAAATATTCCGGCCCGGAATACTGCTTCCCTGATCCGGTGATTTCCGTTGAATTCCGGCCGGATCCGGTCCGTACGCTTCGACCTGGGTTGGTTGAAACCATTAGAATGCGTATTGTAAAAACTAACTATTTGATTGTTCATAATATATTGAAGATGAAATAATCCTTGGATATCAAAAACAACAACATCATTTCACTGCTTACTTGGTCCGAGACAATGATATTTATTCAATAATTGAACGGTTCTTTATATTTAACTTTATGTTATGCAGTAATTTATAACCGAAAATATTTGAAATACATGACTTGATTTCCTTATAAATACATATTGATACAATTAACTTGAATAGATTGAGAGAGCTACTGCTCATATGAAGTATTATTCTTTTCATCTATTAATTTATCGTTCATAATTGTCATCTTAGAGAAAATATTGTAGTATCATTCGATTACATTCTTATCGAGCAATAATGAGAAGAGTTTTCTTTTCTTTTTTATTTATTATATTGCTTCAATAACATTAAATTGATTGAAGTCAAGCACAATGATCTACATTATTGTTCTTTAGAAAGGTTTCTTTGATAAATATCACATTGGAAATTTATTTTTGTCTTTGAAGCAATAATAAAAAGAAAAAAAAGAAAATTAAATTCATTGAATAACAAATCATATAGGTCATGGACACATATAAATCTGTTCGCCTTTCAATTGTTCCACGACCAGAAACACGTCAGTGGACTCCCCGTTCTAACTCAAAAGTAGTGCCAGTTCATAACGAAGAATCATACACAAATAGTTATTCTTCATCAACAATAAATTCATGGATAAATCCGACAATTCCTTCCAGTCCTTACTCGTCGTCTGCAGTACAATTTGCAAGAATACATCGAAAATCTATTGATTTATCATTCGCTGTTGATCATGCTCAGATTACATCCAAAAGACATCCAAAGTGAGATATTTATTCTTACGAATTAATTTAATCTATAATTACATTATTTTTTGGAAATTGTGATTTAACGGTTAGTCATTAAAATAACCAGACTAAATTGACAATTTCCAAATGGTTTCTAATTATAAGTTTTCTTTATTTTTGATTTTTTTTCTAGAAACCAGAAAAAAAAAGTTGCTGCCAGTAAAAAAATGTGTCTTTTAGCATTAATTATCGGTCTTTGTCTCATTGGTTTACTTATCTTCGGAACAATAGCGACTACTGTGTACACGCTAATTTCTATCAAAGCAACAACTATTGCTAGTAATTCTATGACTACTACGGATGTTACCACTACTAGTGGTGCTACCAGTGTCACCACTACAGTAACTACCATTACCTTAACTACTTCAAGTACAACAACTACCACAAGTAAATCTTGTTTCTCTTTCTTAGCCTAGATTTAGAAAGATAGGAGTTCATATTTTAACTCAATAATATAATGATCATTTAACGAAGGAATAACGTTTTGTCGGATCGTGTAAAATTAATTTAATCAATCGGCATCTTTTCATCTAAAAAATATTATTTTTTTTGATAGCTACCGGCTTTCTATTTCGTTGGAACTCGACTGGAATCACTTTGGCAGGCATTACAGGTTCTGCAGGCACAAATTCTACTCAGCTCTCCACTCCATACAGTATGACATTGGATTCGTCAAATACACTCTATATTGCCGATCGCAATAATAATCGAGTTCAAAAATTTTTAACGGGGTCATCAACTGGTACAACCATCGCTGGACAGTCAAATGGGACAGGATGTACCGCAGTGAATTGTTTAAATCAGCCTTCCGATGTCGAAGCTGATGTAAATGGAAATATTTATATAGTAGATTCACACAATCATCGAGTCTTATTTTGGCCGATCGGTTCATCTTCGGGAACAATTGTTGCCGGCAACGGTAAAAGTTCTTTCGATTTATGATTAATGTCCTGAGTATAGGATTTCTTTTTGTTTAACACTAAAGTAACAAAAAAAAAAGAGTATTTACCTCTCAGTAAAACTAAACGATCAGGAAATCAATCAAAACTAATGGCTTATTCTTAATAGGATATATAACAATCTCAACGTTATAAAATTTAAAATATTGATCCTGATTTAAAGCGTTATGTATTCAATTTTTTCACTATATGATATAGTCGTTTTATGCCATTGTCACAGTAATATGAGCTTTGATTTTGTAGTATTATTAGTCTTTACAGAGATCTTTTTTTGACTGTGAACAACTATTCTGTTGTACTGTAATTTCCATTCGTCTTTATATATTATACTATCTAGATTAGTACAGAAGTAAATTAAACAAAATAAACCATACAACTTATTTCAAGAATATATAGATAAGATATATTAGTATAGTACAGTGTTAGCGCACAGGCAATAGATTTCCAAATCAGATCACTTTTTAATGACTCGATCCAGTTCATAGTAGATTAAGAATTGCTCATATCCATCCAACGTTATGCCTACTTCGATTAGAGTATGTTCCAGTTGAATCAGAACTAATACTGATTATAAGTACATTTTTTTAACAAAGAGGATTTTTACATGATGAAACTCAATGATGAGTTTGATGTTTTATTAGAACATTGTAAAAATATACTAAGGTTAAGCAATTATAATACACTTAAGAGCAGCACGGAGATACATTGAATTATTTACAGAAACAAACAAAATAAGTTTGGTGATACTTCAATTTTATGAAAGTTATCTTCACTTAAATAATATTCATAGCACTTAGCACCATGAATATAATTGACAAATATTACAATCACAAATATATGTATAAAACATTTTAATATTCTATACCAATACCTCAAAAAAAAATAATATTATTACTACATAAAAAAAAACACATCAATTCGGTTAAAACTAAATATTTTATGATCATTTCATTTGGAAAAGATTGTAATTATAAAGTTTATGTTTTGTAATTTTATCATATTACAAATCAAATCAAAATAATAAGTTAATGATATAGCGAAATTTTTTAAAACAAAATTTTCTTCGACTATTATTTTGATCTACAACTGAACGTGTTTATAGGTATTGCTGGTACATCAACCAATCAACTAGACACTCCGTATGGTATTGTACATGATTGGGGCTCGAGTATATTTTATATAACAGATCAAAACAATCATCGTGTAATGAGTTACTTATCAAATTCAACATCTGGTACTGTGGTTGCTGGTAATAATGGACAAGGAATGGGTATCACACAACTGAATTATCCCTTAGGTATCTATTTTGATTCATCTTCGAATAGTCTTTTAATTGTTAATTATGCTGCTCATAATGTTGTTCGTTGGGTATTGGGTGCCAGTAGTTGGACACTTGTTGTCGGTACTACTGGAGTCTCTGGTAGTACATCTACATTACTCTCATTTCCTTTTGATGTGACATGTGATTTCATGAAGAACGTTTACGTGGCTGATGCAGGCAATCATCGTATACAATTTTTTTTCGCTAATCAATCAAATGGAACAATAATTGCTGGAGTAACAGGCACAACGGGTAATAGTGCCACATTATTAAATCAACCTACTTCGATAGTTGTAGATGCTCAATTCAATATATATGTAGTAGACTATGGAAACAGTCGAATACAACAGTTTTTACACTATTGAAAAAATCCATCTACCTAAAAAGACTTACTAAAATTTTGAAAAATTTAACAATCGTAATGTAATCAATACCTCTTTTCTCAATATAGAACTTTACTGACCTTTTCATTATTTATATGTCATTAAAATAAAATTTATCTTTGGTATTATATATAATAATTTCAATTGAAAATCTTTTGTCTTTATTGTAGAAAATTCAGTAAAGGTGAACATTGATATGCGAATATATTAACCGTGAACTCTAACATGACTTTATAAAAGAACAAAGAAGAATAAAATTATTCCAAATTCCATCGTAAATATATTCTGTTGTCTTTTTGTTTGATTGTATAATTATGACGTAATTGTTCAAGATCAATCATATTTTTCAATTTGTCAACTAAATTCTCCTTCGTTTCCAAAATATTAAAACATAAAGAGGATAGGTTAGGAACATATTTGATGTCTTTCATTAAAATAAATCGTACGAATTTTTCGGGAGTTATACCATTAGTACAATTCACTTCCACATATTGTACCTGTGGGCACAATTCAAAAAGAAACTGAACTTCTGCCAGTTTATTCATTTGACGGAGTTTCATTTTAGTAATTTTGTTGTTATTTGATACCAAACGAAGGGTTCTCGCTTCTTCAACAGATAAGCATCGTCTATTCATCATTACTAAAGAAAAAACTATTAATAAATCAAGATTAGGTAAGTATTTTATGAGATCAATTAGAATGCCAATAAAAATCTCGTTACATATGATATTTAAACAAGTGATGTGTATTATAGATAAAATGGGACCAATCGTATCGATAAATGACTCATTATTGTCAATGCCACAGTAATCAATGATGGTTAATTGATTAGTTTCTGGACGTATTATGGAATGATCGATAGTCTTCTGCTCGTTGGATTTAACACTTTGTTCTATAATATTTTGATGGATATTATCAATAAAGTCTTCATTACTTTCTTCATCTTTATGAAAGTTAGCCAGAGTTTTTCTTAAAAAAAAAATAGGCAAAAATGATTTAGAAAAATAATTCTTTTCATTATACTTATATGAAAAAATAGAAAAGATAATAACATTATCGTCCCAAATATTTGTGTCGATATATATTCTAAAAATCCAATTTCGTTTTATCCAAAATGATGAGTTAAATTGTTTTGTTAATATATGATATGGTGTATTTTCTAATGCATTATTAATATTTTCTTCATATCTAAATTCGAATGTATGTAAATAAATTAAATATTGAGAAATGATTCGTTTCCATCGATCAGCATCGAGATATGTAACATCTTTGAAACATGTGATACGTAATATTTGTAATTCGGATGATATTTTTGTAATAAAGATTTCTAAATCATCAAAATCTGCATAACATTTATCAATAGATATACGTGTTAGTGTGGATATTTTTATAAGTGATTTTTCAAGAATATCATTATTTGAATCATTGATCCATGTACAAATCAAATGAGAAAGTCGAGGTGTATATGAAAGTATAATAATTAATTCATTGAGAGCACAACAATGATTAATATTTAAATATTCAATCTTAGTAAATTGTTGATTATTTGCAAGTGTTAAAGGAATATATGTTTCAAATGAAAAGAATGAAAGTTTATTATATTTTAACATAGGTAAGTTGAAAATAATCTGATAGATATTGTGAATTTCTTCAAATTCATAGTCATTATGAATAGTTAATGAAAAGAGTCGAGGTAAAGAAATTATATTTACAAGAAGTGGTATAAGTTCTTTTGATTTGATTTGATACAGTGTGAGTGATTCAAGGCGACTGAAAGATGAATCAATGTTAAATGGAAGACAATCTGAATCATAACGCCAGGACATATAGGGTAATGTGAATGAAATGATTTGATGTTTATTCGGAATAATAATATTAGTTGTTTGATGTTGTAAGGTTGTTTCAGAATGAGAATAAAGATAAATTTTTAGTCGAATAGATGAAGAATTAATTAGATTTTGAAATCGAATATTAAGATTTGAAAATGCTTCATATAATTGGCAACCTTCAAGATAATCAAATATTTCACAATAAAGTTCATTTGATAAATCTTCAAAACGACTTTTTATTTCTCTATCAAATAATAAAATAATAAATAAACTAACAAGTATTTCATTCTTCTTACTTATTATCAGATGTTGCTATTTAAATATAAATAAATATCTACATATATACATTTTATAATATAGAACTTACTCCGTAATTTTTTTGTTGTTGTTTCAACACACTCACTATTAGTGAGATATCGTTTAAGATGAATCATGTATATTTTAAAATAATAATTTATCTAAAATTGCTAATAATTCTATTACTATATTCAGTTATGTAAAATAGTTTTCTTTTTAGAAATAATAAACATGTGTCATTATCTGATTTCTCTACAGTTTATATCATATTTTTATATATAAAAAAAAAACAAGAAAATGTGTATGTGTGTGTATGAGTATCGGTGATGTGACATAACAGTAAAGAAAGTGCAGTTTTATATTTTTTTCGTTCTATTCATAGAGAATGTTTAGAATGACTCATTCAATAGTTGGAAAAAACCAAAAAAATATATTTGCATACTCTCAGATGACATCTTTTTTTTTGATATTCTATGCTTTCATCTATTTTTCATCAAAAATAATTTTTCGTTGTATTATGTAATATAATATATAAATATTCTCAGATAAAAATTTTATTCTTTTAGTTTGTTAATTAAGATTAAATTATTTTTTAGAAAAAAAAGAATCGTCAGTCTTTTAGGTCTTATTTTATTTAGGGCATACCAAAAGTAGTGAGAGAGATAGCTTTTTTCGTTAAGCAGAAGTCAAAAAAAATATCTTTCTTTACCAATAGATAGAGCGTGTTTCGCTCTATATTTCTATGCTATTTGATAATTCCTTGCCTTCTACCAAGTTAGTGAAATTTCGAGAAAATTTTTTTTACGTACAATTCCTGGCAGTAGAAGCTTATGTTTTCGTCTATATACCGTTCTTTTGCATTTTTTTTCTTTTCTTCTTATCACATTTTATAACTTGCTTCCATCTATACATAAGAAAGAATGTTTCTGAGTTATTATCTGCATTATTACGGATCATCGTAAATTTTCATTTTTCCTTTCTTTCTCCTCTCCTCTTTGACTTTCGTTGACTACTGAAAATGTTCGCTTTTACATAGAAATGCGAACTGCACTTAATATTCCAGCAAGAGTTATCCATGATGAATTGAATTCTGTTTATGAAAGTGAAGCCCATGGTCTAAGCACGGTCAAACGATGATCAAAATTCCTTCGCTGAATAGTTTTAAAATACAATAAAGTACTCCTGTTTCTCTCTCACTCATTAAGTCATTTATCCTACTAACAGATGCTTGTCACATTGAATGTCTCCAAAAATCAAATCGAACATACTGGAGCCAAATATCTCATGAATGTTTTGCAACACACTACTATAACATTTTTGTGGTTTATGATCTCTTTCATTTTCTCCTTCTGCTTTACATATAGACATTCATCAAACTGAATCTCAGCACCAATCTAATACAAGACGACAAAAGAGCAAGATTTCTCGCTAACGTCCTAAAATACAACAAGATATCGCTGATTTTTTTATTCTTCAAAAAAAAAAACCTGTATCAAACATTGTTCCAGTAGAGTTTTTAAACACTTGATTAATAAAAGCTTTGAAAACAAATCACTAGATGTTTGATATGAATATTGTTATTCATATTCATATTTATCATAAAAACAGAAATATGATGAATTCACTATTTTTATCTCATTAATGACTTGCGTCTACTACGAAATCGAATTGAATTATTTAATCTAATATCAATTCAAATGCATATTAAACAACAACAACAACACTTTTCAATAAATATATTCTATTTTTAATCATATACAGGTTATTATTAAACTATAAAACTTAATGAACTATATTCATTTATATGTACAAATACTGATCAAACATCAAAGAAAATTAATAAGTTGAAAGTTTGTCACAAATAACAATTTTTCTATGAAATTCGACTGAAAACTTTCTAGAGCGAGGTATTCAAGTCTTCTTTTGAACTAGAGAGTCTTTACTTAAACTTTATAGAACACAGTTATCTTAAGGATATGAGCCAATTTTAGTTAATTATCAACAAATTTTTCTCTTAGATTTTATTCATAGGGACAAGCGATTATTGAAATTTTGACATATTTATGATATCCATTAGAGCAAGAAATGTAAATACAACAATATATGTTCATTTTATTTCATTCTGGTGAATATATGATTCTTGTTTTCTTTTCCAATTTGATACGCATCTTAATAACGATATGAATGTGTGAATTGTTTTAGACAACAGGTGACAATATCAAGCCGATCAGTAATTGTTTGTTCTATATAACAAATTAACACATGCTATTGGCATTGTTCTATCCTATATAAATAGAATGAAAAATTCATCATTATAAACATTCGATATTAACGATTGAAAAGTTTATTGTTCAAATACAACAAACAACAATAAAATGAAAATTTCAATAATTATATGTTTGGCTATTATTATACCAAATATTTTTGCATTTTCAGGTTAGTATATCCAATGATTTATTTAATATAATTTTGCGGATATTAGATAGTTTTGGATCGATCTTTAAAGAAATTTTCTCAAATATAAATTAACGAAAAAGATATTTAACCCTCAAGATTAGACTTAAATTTTATTATTCATAAATCTGGGTGAAACTGTTATTTTTTGAATTTAGTTGATAATTCATTTGTTAATCAATCACTTAATGCATACAACATTCATAGTTCAACAACTGATTCAACATTTGTTTTCCAAGATAATCAATGGCATTCACAACAACAACAACAACAACAACAACAGCGAATGAAAAGATATACATATGACAAAAGTCATGGTGGTGGACGTCCTCGTGATTGCCGTTATCGCCATTGTGGTTATGGTAAACGGTGCACAAATTGTTGGGGTACATGGACATGTTTACCAAAACGCGTACAATGTTGATTATAATCATTATTTGTTTTTCTAATGTTGTTACTTAGAAATAAATATATTCTGTTAATGATTATATAAGTTTAGTTTATAAATATCAGTAAGCTAACATTTATCAAGAAAGATTTGAAAGCGTAAATGATATTTTCATAAACCCTAGTTAGATATTATATATTCGATTTTTGAACACAACTATCCGTTTCGAAAATGTCAAAAAGAATCATTGAGAATATCATTCTACTACATATTACTAAAGATTAGATTGAATAAATCAATATAAGAAAATTTGATTTTACCTGAAATTGCTTCGAATTAATATCAAAGTATTTATTTTTCACGTTCACAATTGATTCTAAAATAGATAGGCTAATTGTCTATCACCAGTTTCTATGATTCTTACCTTTTACGATCGAAATAATCTGTGCAACAAGTCTAATCAATATGATATTTAATCATTTTAATCGAAATGAGAAATGATAATAAATTTGTTTCCTATTAATCTTCCTTGTAAAATATCATTTATAATTCATTAGTTTGTCTGTGTTATGTTTGTCAAAACTAAAGTTCTGTCAGGTATGAAGCAGCTAAAATATTAACATTCAAGTAGTGATTTTATTAAGATTTTCTAGTCGAACTTTTTTCATTTAAAGGTACTCCCACCTCCCCTCTTTTTTCATGATTTCCAGATCTCAGAGACAGCAAGTCTGATCAAGCTGAAATGTTTTTTGGAATACCTATAGAGAGGTATCTCAGAGGTATTTTTCGGCTTTTCTAAAAAGCTCACTTTCTTTTTTTATAAAAAAAAATACGTAAAAGGTTTTGCCATAGCCAAATTGCTGACCTTCAGAATGCTATAAGTTCGGATGAAAACATCAGCAATTAAAACGGTCGATTTTACCTCTGGAGAATACTTCAAAATATCTATGATAAAAATTTCAGCCCGATCGGACAAAATTAAAGGGAGGGGCAGATTGAGGTCATTCAAACGTCGATTAAAATACCAACAGGTGATCTATCTACAGCGCACATAAACAAAAAAATTTTTTTCAAAAAGTTCGACAAAAAAAAGTGGGGTACTCATATTGGCTAGGCCTGATACTATGTAATTTTTGGGTAACAAATTCTATCAAACATAGTTTAAATGATTAAATAAATGAAATATGATTTTCTCATGCGAGAACGAAAGTACCTGAAAAATTTTGAAGAAATTGTGTTTTCAAAGATCGAAATTGATATAAATAATAGTGATAATTAACTTCAATATTTGATAAAATTAAATTTAAAATATCTTCTTATCTTTAAATTTTTATTTAATGTTTTCATAACTTTTGATCAGACCTAAATACTTTGATTTTATAAACGTGGAAAAATAAGTTAGAATTTGCGTTAAAACAGATTAAACCATCAGCTTTATCTAACAAATGCGTTCAAATCTGTCAATAAAGAGAGAAATTCGTTTTAACTTGCTCAACTTTTCAATATCCCATCTGAATTTGTCTTTAAGGGTTTTTTTTCCTGTCTAAACACGATAAAACAGAGTCAGTAGCGTTTAGTCATCTGCATGGGTATATTCGCGGAATTTTCATTTAACAAGTTACCTGAAAAGATGAATATTTCAGTATTTTCATATTTTTCAAGCTATGTTTTTTCTTTCCAAAAGATCTTCCACTCGATCATAGACAAGACATTTAAAGAAAGGCTGACTTGAAATTTTGACAGAGAAGTCGCTTTGAATAAATGTTGTATTTCATTACATAATTCATCGTTGAATACTTTTTTCTGAATATCCGCTTTTTCATTCTCTTTCATTCCTTTATTCTCATTATCATCCTGCTTATACTTCTGAACATGCATAATACTAGATCAAATTTGTTCCTAAGTATTAGAACCAAAGGATGTACCGGATCAAAAAAAGGTGGTTGTGTATCTGAAGGTGATGCGTTCAAATAAGTACTATCAACATTAAAATAACGATAACTTGTAGTAGCATCTGTTGTCTATGGAAGAAACAGATCATTATCAACAAAAAATATCTCTATTTTATTTATATGTATGATGATGTCATAGTTGTATTGAAGGAAAATCAATGTAATAGCCATAATGCTATCTAGCAAGATTAATGTTTAAGTCGTTGTGATCGATTACTGTAACACTGTTGGATCAATAGAATGGCGTTTTCACTTGATAATGACTTTATAATATCTAATTTTGGTTTGATCAAACAGTAACGATATCGCTTTGGCCACCATTCAAATACATTTTGACACCACTGAAATGCCATTTTGAAATTTTTTATATCGACATAAATACGACTTGCATGTGCACAATATTCTGGACCTAGTATAGATAACCACTGACGTTGGTTTCTTAACAAATAATTAGCACTGTCAACATTTTGATGATAATCAACAATATCATCAATTTTATTGTCAGAACGAACATCATAAGCTATATAACATGACCAAGGATATTGTGGTAGCCTTCTAACTTCATCAATTACCCTGTTTGTCGATACGAAGTTGTAACGAAACTTACTTAGTTTGGGAAAGAATGAAACTTTGTACTCTCTACATTGAATTTGTCTCCAATGATCAACTGCCTTAGCGTAATACTCAAGAGCACGTTGTTTTTCATTACTTTCATTGAAACCTTCGGCGATAAATGAATAATACATAGGTACAAATTCATTTTCAACATTACTAATTATCATTTCGTACCATATTAAGGCCAGATCCATACATCGTTTTTTTCGATATAGGTCAGCAATGTATTTACAGACGATTAGCGTACCATGAAAAACACGTTGAATGGCATTATCACAACGATCTGTCATCAATAAATATCGAAAATACTGTTCATTATGTTTCATTTTATCGTGAAAATACCAATCATCAATATCTATATGCATAATCGCCTGCATTATATTCCATCCATTGCCATACACAACTGATGTTGTGTCAATAAGTAAACGTTCAGACAATTTTAAACTTGCGCATAGTTTCGAAACTGGTTCATAATAACCCAACATTTTTAGGTAACGTATGATAGCAATGTAAAAATGTATATTTGGTGGTTGATGCATAAATGTAATTTTAGCCAGTTGAATACACCATCTATTTATTGTTCCAACACTTTTACGCAAAAATGCACAGGCAATTATAATGTATCCATGAATTGTACATAAGATAGTGCGACAATATTCAAGTGGTATTGCCATTTGTATAGTAAGCTGCGCATTAATATAAAAAGATTTTATGGGAATCTTTACATCATAAAATTCCAGTGCTTTTCGAAGATGTTTGATACATTGAGCGAAACACTGCTGATGAAATTCAACAATCCCAATGCCTGTATTGAGAGCAGCAATACTAAAACTGTCTGGAATATACTTATGCAATAGTGAATAATAATGTTTAATATCAGAAAAACATTTTTTCTTTATTGTTCGATCTGAATTTTAATAGATGGCCCACTTCCAGTAGCCTCCATTCAATCTCATAATCGATTGAATAAATCACCGGTGGAAGAATGGATCCAGAAAAATGCATCGGCAACAATTGCTGCATAAGTTCAGACACTGGTTTCATTTTAATAATCCACGATGATTCTATTCTATCAAACGTAATATCACTAATAACGAATATTGAGCCAAGTGTAAATAAAATTTCATTCTCATTTTCAATTTCACTAAATTTCTTAATACTAGCATAAGGTCTTGGGTGACAATCAGTTTCAGTGTTGACTGCAATTTCAAATATGACTGATTGATAATAACTATCTATAGAATATGATCTTGCACCGGCGAAACATAACGCTAAATCACGATATTCAGTAGCTGATAGAAAACTATTGAAGTACAAAGACTTCTTATCATGCTTTTCGAGTATTTCCAATTCATGCTTTGTCATTATTTGTCCGCGATATACCTTTTCGAATGATAAATACTTGTCATTATCTCTAATGATCTTTTTATTTAATCGCATACCAGATTTCCAATTCAAAGCTATACGTGCATTGCTGTAGAACAGTTCTTCGATCTTTTGGTTTAAGTCGTTAATAAAAAAACGAAATAATAATATACCTTCGATACTCTGTTCACGCAGAATTTTGTTTAGTAATTTATATAAAAAACAATTTTTTGTGTACCACAATATTACTGTGTCTTTACTATATGTGTTTTCAAATTCATCCAAAAGTTTTAGATTGGTTTTATTATTCTTGTAGATGTTCTGGCAAGCTTCAAGAAATTGTCTCATATTGTTCTGAACACTATTAATTTCATTCAAAGTAGAAAGAAACCGTGGAAGCCATTGTATATAATTGTTTTCAGCAGAACTAGCTGTTTTTTCAGGTAAACGTAAACAGAACAATGCTGATTCATGGGAATCTGTTACTAATTTTGGATTAATAAAACATTTCTCAATAAGATCATTTATGTGCAAAAAACAACAGATTTTGGGAAAGTTTGCAGTCCACATTTTTTCATCGTCTTCGTCATTACAATACACATTAACTGATTGTAAATGTTGTCGATCATGAATATTTCTGACCATTTGTTGACAAGAATTCAATGTTGTAATTAAAACTATGTTTAAACTTAGAGTTTCTACAAGATACTTCTCACATTCTGTTACTGTATCAAAAATCTTAATATCTTCGTCCAGATTTCGAAGCCTTCCGAGGATAAATGGATTATCTTTGATGGTTGCATCGACCCATATATATTGATGTGTTGATTCTGTGTTCATAATTGTTCTTCAGTTTTGACAAACTAATATAAAATTTTGAATAATATAGAAGATAAAGACGATCAGAGAAAAGACTCATAAATAATAATAAAAGAATAAAACAGAAAAAGTCCATAGTAAGATAAAGTGACAAGAAGAAATACACTTCAGATAATAAATGAGAGGCCTTTCAATTTTTTTTTCTTCTTGCATCGATATGAAAAGTGAAGAGAACATGAAACTCTCGTTATATACTTTATCAGAATGATATCCTGATTAGTTTATCTAAGTAGATATAAGTGATCATAAACACAACTATTTGAGATTTTCAACGATTTATTAATATGAATAAATCTGTATTACATATAACAACGCAGAAGAAGAGAAAAAAAAGGGCGGAAAGTAAATAAGATGAAGAGTTAGTAAGAGAGAGAGAAGAAAAGTAGAAATGAGAGTAGAAGGGCTCTTGACTTTATGTCTTATACCCTATATATTTTCGACCATTAATTTCTATTTTTTTTTAAAGCTATGGCATAATGTGTATCAGATTTGCTTCGGATATTTTATCTTTGGCGTTTTTAGCTGTTAAAAGAATATGAGATCCATAGGAAATAATTGTTCTGATCAAAGATTTGAATAAATTTAACATTGTTTTACTATTAGGTTCTGAGATAGACCGGGACAGAAACCGTAAGAGACTTATTCTGGATGTCAATTTGGATTCTATATGTTTTATATGGGATCTTCAGTTAAGTTTATTATCAAATATAACACTTAAATATCGTGCCATTGCTTGTGGTTTTATATTATTGTAGTTCCAATTTTTATGTTCATAAATTGCACATATTTTTTCTTTGGATGAGGACTGAAATAGATCAGTTCCGTTTTGATCGGCTGTATCTCCAGCTTCCATACTTTGCACCAGTTGTAGAATTCATTGACTGATGCTTGTAGGCAATCTTTTAGATTTGTAATTGTGTTTGATGATGCTCATAAGGCAGTATCATCAGCGAAGAGACCATATTCTGTGTGTTAATGTATACCATTCATAAATTCAGATGTGCAGATGATGTAGAGCAGTGGAGAGAGTGATAAACCTTGAGGCGTACCACTTTTCTAGATGAATGGTCTTGATAAAGTATTTTCTAGTTCGATTGAAGCTATTCGATAATCGAGAAAGGATATGACGAATCGAATATCATACAGTTTATAAATAAGACCTTCGAACCATACTGAATCAAAAGCAGCTTTAATGTCAAAGAATATTACCATTGAATGTCTCCGTTTTATCAATTCTTCATGTGCATAGCGTTCTAAGCGGATGATGTTGTACATGGTGTTTCTAGTAATACCCACATATTTTTATTTTTTCTCACTAAAGATAGGTAGCATAAGGCTGAAATTTTTAGCATAAGTCAAGTAATCAAAGATATATCAATGGTATAAAAATGAAGCCGAACGAGAAAGCTAGAGAGATATAAGTGGAAAAACAAGGTGTGCCGTTTATTTTGGCCAGAGGGATATATTGATATTTAAACTATCAGAAGGCGACAATATATGCATTGGAGATGTGGATTAGGGCTACGAGACAGAAGAAAGAAGGAAGTGACACGGATTATATGTCTGGATTAAAGATGATTTTGGCTATCGAAAGAGTAGAGTTGATATTGTTGTTGTTACTGTTAGTTTAGTTTGACTATTCATCATAGTCAATAGACCATGCAATAGTTTCTTTTTGACTAATAACTGAGTGAGCGAGAGTTAACTTTGTGTCTAAGTATTAGACGAACATTGTTCAACGATGAGTTTTGATAAGAAAAATGTTTTTTCCCATAGCTTCCAAAATTCTCGATTGAATTTTGATAACGATCCACTTTCAAATATATAGTGTAGAATAAATTTTCTTTCAGTGATTGATTTTTGTATCGTCTTTGTTTCGCTCCTGCTTGATTTGTTTTGGTTCTAGCTACTGATTAGATTTGTTTGATACATTCAGTAATTTATCATGTAAAATGTTTGTAGTTGTTCATATCTAAAACGTCATATATTGATACAGCACTGTTGTTATGAAAGAATTTTTAAAATGATGAAGAATAAATTTGAGTGGATATCCTTTTAAAAATAAAACAATTTCAATATTTAATCGTTCTGCATTAAATGTGTCTACATTGAAACAAAGACGAGTGACACGAATTAGTGCTGTATGTGTTGCATCCGAATGAATACGTCGTGGATGATCCAATACATATGGGAATACACTTAGGTCTGACCAAAAGTTCTGAAAACATTAAATAAAAATCTAGAGATAAGGAAATATTTTTAATTTTATTTTATCAAATATGAAGGATAATTATCACTATTATTTATATTAAGTTCGATCCTTCAAGTTACACTGCCTTAAAAAATTTTTTCAAAATTTTTAAGGTGCTTTCGTTCTCGCATGAGAAAATCATGTTTCATTTATTTTGAAAATTCGACAAAGTTTTATTCAATCATGTCAGTTGAGTTTTAGCACTACTAGTGATGGGAAATGAATTTATTTTAGATAGGTCAGTCATAAGTCATTTGATGCTATCTATCTTATCAAAGATGAATCATCTAACATTGCCTTTTGTTAATGAAATCTGTAGTTCCAGTTTTTACACATATGTGATCGAGAAGAAAAGATTTTCAGAATGACTTATATTAATAAAACTTCAATGATAAAACGAAATTTTTCTTTAAAAATTTATAATAATTCAATAATCGAAGAGAGTGTACTGTTGAACAAATTAATTGACTTTATTCGGATCAAATGATCATTCTCACAGAAAAATTAACGAATTTAAAATATGAGCTGCTAATATATCACACGGACAGCAATATTCAGTTTTTAAATTATGTATTATTTGAGTGTAGAAACAGGATAATACAGATCATTCCGTTCATTTTGAAACGATTTATGTAGAATTTTTTTTCATTAGTGACTAATTAATATCTCATATTATTCTACCTTAGGACGACTATCGAATACTGCTAAAACCAAAAATCGCTCATAAACATATCTTATGCTAACTCTTTTTACAAAACAATTCATGCAGTTTTATGTATAACAAAGGTTTCTCTTTTCCTTTTGAACAAACATGGTAATACTATTCCATAATACTTGATCAATCTTGAATCAACTACAAAAATTATATTTATCATAATCACATAAGCTACATTGAAGCAAAAATATGTAATAAAAAAAATAAATAGAGATTGTTTACAGTAACCCGGAAAACACTTCGTTTTCTTAAGTGAATTTATTCATAATTCTCATCATTTTTCTCTCATATCAAACTTCTTTATAATTAGACACTCTATGTAATAGATTTTAGCAATAATTAAATTAGAGATTTAGGTACTCAGTATCTTACTTAGAGTTTAGAAGATACTACAGTAATTTTACCTTGTTTTCTTTTCGGATTTTTCATCATCTTCCGTGTATGAACACCGATGACACTTAACCTTTACAACAATAATCCTGGAATATTGTAAAACTGTAGAAACACTCATCAAAGTTCGGAATAGCAAGGTAATATTTTCATTCTTCTAGCATGTGTCTCATTATCCATCTTTCTATGTACAGATTCTTATTAAAGTGAATATTGAGAATAATATGCTGGCGGATAATGGTACACGAATTCTCACTAATAGTTTTAAAATACAATAAAGTACTCCTGTTTCTCTCTCACTCATTAAGTCATTTATTCTACAAACAGATACTTGTCACATTGAATGTCTCCAAAAATCAGATCGAATATATTGGAGCCAAATATCTCATGGATGTTTTGCAACACACTACCATAACATTTTTGTGGTTTATGATCTCTTTCATTTTCTCCTTCTGATTTACATATAGACATTCATCAAACTGAATCTCAGCACCAATCTAATACAAGACGATAAAAGAGCAAGATTTCTCGCTAACGTCCTAAAATACAACAAGATGTTACTGATTTTTTTATCCTTCATTGTATAAAGTGCGATTCATATGAGAAAAAAAATGCAATAGTCGTTTTGTATTTCATTCGAGTTGATATCAGTATTGCAGATAGTCTTTTATATGCATTAGAACAAGATTTTTTCATACTTGCGGTTACTTCATATATATTGTCAATAATCTTACAAATATTGGTGGCCAGTAAAAAGAATCTCAAAATGACAACCTGTATCTAACATTGTTCCAATAGAGTTTTTAAACACTTGATTAATAAAAGCTTTAAAAACAAATTACTAGATGTTTGATATGAATTCACTATTTTTATCTCATTAATGACTTGCGTCTACTACGAAATCGAATTGAATTATTTAATCTAATATCAATTCAAATGCATATTAAACAACAACAACAACACTTTTCAATAAATATATTCTGTTTTTAATCATATACAGGTTATTATTAAACTATAAAACTTAATGAACTATATTCATTTATATGTACAAATACTGATCAAACATCAAAGAAAATTAATAAGTTGAAAGTTTGTCACAAATAACAATTTTCCTATGAAATTCGACTAAAAACTTTCTGGAGCGAGGTATTCAAATCTTCTTTTGAACTAGAGAGACTTTACTTAAACTTTATAGGACACAGTTATCTTGAGGATATGGGTCAATGATGTCTATTAGAGTAAGAAATGTAAATACAACAATATATGTTCATTTTATTTCATTCTGATGAATATATGATTCTTGTTTTCTTTTCCAATTTGATACGCATCTTAATAACAATATGAATGTGTGAATTGTTTTAGACAACAGGTGACAATATCAAGCCGATCAGTAATTGTTTGTTCTATATAACAAATTAACACATGCTATTGGCATTGTTCTATCCTATATAAATAGAATGAAAAATTCATCATTATAAACATTCGATATTAACGATTGAAAAAAGTTTATTGTTCAAATACAACAAACAACAATACAATGAAAATTTCAATAATTATATGTTTGGCTATTATTATACCAAATATTTTTGCATTTTCAGGTTAGTATATCCAATGATTTATTTAATCTATTTTTACAGATATTAGACAGTTTTGGATCGATCTTTAAAGAAATTTTCTCAAATGTAAATAAATGGAAAAGATATTCATTTGTATTATTTAGAGATGATACAGAAATGTTTAAAATTTATTAATTTTCTACACAAAAAAATTCTGTAAGAACTGATTATGTGTATAGATAGTTTTTTATATTTAGTTGATAATTCATTTGTTAATCAATCACTTAATGCATATGATTTTCAAATTTTAACAACTGGTTCAACATTTGTTGTTCAAGATAATCAATGGCATTCACAACAACAACAGCGAATGAAACGATATACATATGACAAAGGCCATGGTAGTGGACGTTCTCGTAATTGTCGTTCTCGTGGTTGTAGACACGGTGGACGATGTACATATTGTTGGGGTTCATGGACATGTATAGCAGAAAACATACGGTGTTAATTAAAATCATCATTTATTTTTCTAATGCTGTTACTTAGAAATAAAAATATTCTGTGAATGATTATATAAGTTTAGTGTATAAATATCAGTAAACTAAAATTTATGAAGAAAGATGATTTGAAAGAGTGATTGATTGTAACAAAATATTTGAATTAATCTATTCAATATATACTTTTCTAAATATTAAAAAGAATATTGTCAATTTTTATTGATAAGAGATTTCAACATTGATATTTTCATAAAAGCTAATTAGATTTTATGTATTCGACTTCTGAGTATACCATTCTAATTATAATCGAAATAAGAAATGATAATAAATTTGTTTCCTATCAATCTTTCTTGCAAATATCAACTGTAAATCATTGCTTTATGTGTATTATGATTTTTAAAATTCAAATTTTGCCAGGTATCAAACAGCTAAAAATTCATGTGATGAACTTATGAAGGAATAGTTTGGAAACAATTAATTTAAATAAAATAAATATGGCTTTTCTATCTAAGATTAAACGACGATCTTTAGTGTATATAATATTTAAATTTGAATACTGATTTGGATTGTGTTTTTGTTTTTTTATTTATAGTATTTTTTAATGAAGATATATTGTTGATGCTAGTATTGATACTCGAGCTTTTCTCAGTGAATGACGGATGGTTAAGAATATTGAAAAGATGAGTAACTAGAACAAGAATTCAAGCATATAAGTAAGAGCAATAGATAATGGGATACGAATTGCAAGCATTTTAATTATTCTAATGGTCTCAAGTCTTGTGTGAAAGATGTGTCCATACTGCAGAATATTAAGATTCCGGACACTCAAGAATGTCATGTACTTGATTAAAAAAGGTTCGACTGTTCTTTATATTTCAAGCCCATCTATGGCGAGATCAATTTTTAACAATGATCAAGTTCAAAGCAAATAGACTTTTGATTTCACATTGGCTGAATTAATTCAGATCTATGAGGTAATAATGCATCTAGTTAAATTATATTGTAGTGCTACGACCGCTAGTGAAGCTTACGAATTTTATACCAATAACTGTAAGAGAAATATGGCCATTATGATCAGTTTTTAGCGTCAGGATAAGGTGATGATACGGAAAATATAGATCATGTTCCATGTTATCACGAATCATGCGATTCTATTCAGATTATTAACATATTTGGGTGTCAGAAAATGATTCACGCAGTTATCTATACTATCGAAAACTTTATTCAACAATCAAATTTGAACTCTTGGTTGTTTTTTGCTTGAAAAATAATGAGAAAGAACAAAATTTTAAGAATCAATTGAGTCTGTTCTCTGTATAGACGCATTTATATGTGTTCAAAGTTTGATAATCTCAAAAACAATTCGGAATGCATAAATCTACATTACAATTTGAACTTTCGTAATCTGGAACGAGACTGTCTTCTGCATCGTTTGACCTTCATGGTACAGGCAATACATTATCGTGTTCTTCTGTTGATTACTGATGGAAAATGACGAGCCATCAGTCTTAGCAGTTTATCAGTGGAAGATTGATCTCTTCTCGGATCATGATAGTACGCAACTATTTGTGTTCGGCAGTGTAAAATATATTTTACTGGTCAAAAAAAACCAGTCTGGTATAGATGATTTGCCATTCATCATTAAAGAATTTATATTATTATTAAACATTCAAAGTATTATTTTTTTCTTAAGATTTTCGTGTAATTTCAATGACTGTTTCCAACAAATTTGTTTGATAAAGATTATAAACTATCATCATGTGAAATATAATATCGAGGTTGATTTGATTCTTTTGATAAGCAAATGGAATAATGATTCTCTAAAACTTTCGAAAAAACTTTTCTAAATTTATTTGAAATTCGAACTATAGTAATGAATTCTGTTTCTAAATCTTATCAAAAAAAAAAAATTGAAAACTCATTCAATTAGGATATTTATTAAAATTTAATCACTATAAAATTTTTTCTCTTACGCAGATAATTTTATTCAATAGCAAATCTGATGATAAACACTACTTATAATTAGCTTTGATTATAATCCAAAAGAATTCAAATAGACATTTACATTAAAGTCAAAAATGAAGATATTGAATATTAAAGTGATATAGAATGACAAGGTACATTCAGTTGAGGGAAACCAATCGGTGTGTAAACTAAAGGTCTAGACAGGAATACTCAGTGTGTTGATTTTTCTTCTATTCTATTTAAAATTGTTTAAATCCTGCAAAATTTAAAGTTTCCTAAAACAACTCCTGGTTATAAATCTAGCGGTAAAATTGCTCAAGATTTTGAAATTTTGTGGCTAGAGCAAAAAGAAATGTGGTGGTTGAAAAATATTGTCCACATTTTATGGAATTGTCAATCTACGTCTGCACTTTTATCATCAGTCGCGTGTTGACACATATACCAACATATACGAATTGATATAGAGAATGGTAACAATCAAACATCTTTGAATTTTCTTTTATTATATTTTATTTTTAAATATATACAAATTACATAATAAGAAAAATAAAATCCCTGAAACAAGTAAAATACAAAAAAAAAAAACTATGATATGTTTTTATGTTTTCTGCAACATTTGCATATACCAGTTTCACAAAATTCCGCTCCCATAGATCCGAAAGCAGCACCAGCTCCAGCACCGACAGCAGCACCACCAGCAGTGCTAACAACAGCGCTTCCCATAGCAACAATGATACCAGTGACACCAAATGGGCCTAAGATAGCTATAAGAAAAACAGAGACACCAGCAAGGGCACCCACACTCAAAATACCAGCCGCAACGCCCTTGCGAGCACCAGCACGAGCACCGTGAGTCCGACATTTGCCGCATTTAAGACAACGACTACCACTACACTCTAGCTTTTCGGTGGATAATGGCATAGATGCTAATAATATTGACTATTAATCTTCAAATGATTAAAGTATATCTTTACTTTGAAATCGTTTTTTGAAAGGACAAAATGGGCAACTTTCTAATAAAAACTTGAATATAGCTTAACGATTGGTTACACTTATTAAAGTTTATTATATGATGTATATCATTTATAGAGATCTAGTTCAAAGATTTTTACATTAATAAATAGTATATATAATCGATCTTTGTGACTTGAAGATTTCTTTTATAGATAAGAAAACAACTTAATATATAGAAACTTACTTATCTAGAATGTGGAGTTAGACAAATGGCACTGCTATCCCTATATGAATATGATATCGTATTACTAAGTGTATCTTTTACTCAATATCGAAATCATGCTGATGAATACAAAATGTAATTACTACATGCAATTTATAGAAATTGTATGTAAATAGTATATGGGGAATTCATAGAAATTACCAAGTATTGAATATGACTCTTATTTAAAAAATGATGTCATCTATTCCTGACTACAGGACGCATAGCAACTTTTTTTCTTTTATATTATTCATTACGTGTTATGCTATAAATCATATAAGTGGGTATTTGTTCTTTTCTTCGTCAAATACAGCACTTCGTTTTGTATGGGGAGATTTTTTTCTCCACGTGTTTGATAGCATTTATCTACCACATATATAGAGCTGCAGCGCAAATATACATTGAATCATATTGACAGTCGCAGACACAAAATTACACATAGTAGTAGGATGGTTATTGCATCATTATGTATATTTACATGGAAATAGAAAAGAAATTATAAGATGATTAAAAATTTCATAATTAGTCAGAAAGCGACGTAGTCCGCGAAAAAGCTAAGTGAGGAAGTGTTTGAAAGGAGAATCATATAATCATTTATGATTTACGTACGAATATAATAAGAAAATATCAGATATGAATTTTTTTAAGTACGAGCGTTGTTTTACAGGAATTATGGAAAATTCTAAAGCATTGGTAGCTAGTAAATTTTATGTTCAAGATCTAGTCTACTTAAAATCTCAATGTAGGCTAAGTTTTAAATCAAAACTCGATAAAATAGTTTAGCTGGCAATCTTGAATGCTATGGCATGAAATATCGAAACGAATGTACTGAGTTATATTGAAAAGTTTGAAAGTTGTCTGAAGTAAAATTTTATAGTAGAGTTAATGTTTGCAAAAATGTTCGGAGTCAGGAATTTGGCTGTATAGACTTCCACAATATGCTTTTAGAGGTTTGTGATGAGATAGATGAAACGAATAAGAGGAATTTCGCCACAATGAAGGTGAGGAATGAACGTCAAGCCACTCCTAAAAGGATACTGCTTCCGTTTAGATATGCCCCTCACCCTCAAGAATCTGAATATAATAGACAAACGAAATATCTTTTTTCAATAGAAACATACAATCATCTTTATTATAATCGAGATTAATCAATATAAATTCTTTATAATTATTATTAGTCTAATTATATATTTATCTATAATAACAAAATGGATTAAATCGTTTAAACCATCTTTTACATTTATTATTTTGTTTCATTTGAATTTGAACTACCCGTTCGATACTTAATAATAAAATCTGACCTAATTTTTCTGTATTTTTTTAACCGTTTATACCTATATTTTTCATTTTCTTTTCTATATTAATTATGTTCGTTATTATGCAAATCGTGAACATATTAACAAATTGAAATTTAGTAAAAACATGATGAGAATAAAAATATATTTAAAATGATAGAATTTCTTTTCAATTTCTTCTCCTGTTATATATCGTTCCTGTCCCATCAGCATACATTTGTATTGGAATTACTTGATTTGCTCGTAAACAAAATAACAATTGATCTTTCACTGCTCGACGAAAACGTTTTGATGAAATCAAAAACATGTAACAACTTCCCTAAAAAAATCATACTGCATAGTAGATACAAGACATCAAAATAATCACTACTGAAGCGAAACTTTCAATACTTGATCTATTTGCATCTTTACTAATATTTGATGTCATCAATTGATAAGAAATATTAATACCATATGGTATAAAAGAAAGAATAGCAGATATTATTTGAAATAAAGTCATTCTTGTTAATTGACGATCAACTTGTTGTTTGGCAAGAACTCTTGTTAAATTGATATTACGATATGCCAAATATCCAAATATAACCATTATTACAACTGGAATAAAGCAAAGAACAATAGTACCATCTATTGGAGTATATATAGAATAACCAAAATTATTGATCAATTGTTGCTAAATACGAACAACTTAATGTAATTAAAGTAACACTATTACCAATGTATACTCGTAATTTACACCAACTTGGTGATGTTCTTGTTAAATCAATTTCATAACCTGTACTAACAATACAAGAAATAAGATTATTTGTTAAATAACCAATATTAAATATTGAAGCAATAAGAAAATAAAATGTACATGAAGTTATACGATAACTACGAACATTTGAAAATACTAAAATATTAATTAGATTTCCATTTATACCAGTGACAAGAAGAAATATATCAACATAAATTGTAATTTATTGACCAATATACAATAATGACATAACTTTAAAAAAAGGATGCTTAGTATGTTTTAATAGATAAAAAAATGTACTAAAAATGAATAGAATCAAAATATAATATGTCATTAGAGTACCAAACATGTCCAGAGAATTATAATTTTTTATTACTTATTTTCTTTTTCTTAGAGAACGGTTATAAATTATTCATTAACATTCTATTTTAAGATAAAGCTCAACTAATATTATCCAAATGATCATATTGTATAAGAAATGATCCACTAACATTATTTCTTTCATTCAGTAGTTTAGACAATTTTTTCACTATCTGTCTTTACAAAAATGACCTATTTTTGTATGCATATTAGATAGTTTAAATCAAACAAAATGAAGGAAAGAATTATACTATGTAATGAGATATGTGATTACAAAACGCTCTTTTCCCCTCGTTGTGAAAAGTGAGTTTATTCTAGAAAGAAAACTTTTATAATTAAAAGTATAAAATAATAAAGAGCAAAGAAGAGAAATAATGATTAGTCATTTTTGTTGAATAATATATTGTTAAATGTTAATAAATATTTTGACAAAACAGGGTTTTTTCCTATTTGAATATAACGCTTAATTAAATTCGTCTGTGTTTATATTCTTAGAAACAATAAATATTAAACGATGAGAATGAAGAATTCATATAAATAAGATTAAACAAATGCAATCACATAGAAATGTCTTGACAAACACGAAAGAATTGAAAAAGAAAGTTGACAAAATAAAAATAAAAATCTACTTTGATAAAAACACTATTTTTTTTTGAAAGATAGAGCTTGAATTTTCTTATAAAACCATAAAGGATGGTCGAGGTATATTGACCCAATCTGTACAATTAATTTTTTAATATTAAAGCATGTTCTTACAAATTTGTTTCTATGACATAAAGATGCAATAATAGACGTGCTACAAAATATCGTATGACGGATTCTACCTGACTCATATAGTACGAAAGTTCTAAATTTAGAAATGTGCGTCGCAAAAAATAAAAATTAACCGTGGATATTTTAGAATCATGAAAACTTTCTTTTATCTAAAAAATGTTCTTGTAATTATAAAATATTTCTTTATCATGAATGTTACGATCAAAATCGTTTATAATTAACCCTTTCACAGAAATGGGTCTCACCGGTGAGATTCGCCATATTTTCAGAAGAAAGTGAAGAGAAAACACTCTTTTCCTTCGTTTTTTTCGATCACAAGTTTATATGTTATGTATTATCTACTCTGTCTGGGTATTGTTTGAACTATTTATTTTGTAGCATGATGTTTCTTGTTAAAACAACAAAGACAATAAAATTTGTCACAATTTGAACAGAATGTTTTTACTTTATTTGCTGTTGCATTACTTGCTTCTTTTGATTGTTGTTGTCTAATTTTCGCATAGCAGTCAGAGCAGCGTTTTCTGACATCTCAGTCAAAATTTTCTATCTTTCAAACTTATGATCCGTGAGTTTGCGCTTTAATCCGCTTAATAAACATTCCCTCGGACCAGGTTTTAGATTCTCAAATGACACATCAAGAAGTAAGGTTTGCATAAGACTTTCACGAAATTGTATTACTGCCATACGACTTATAACTTAATTTTATAAATATTTACTATTAACATTTTAAATGTCATCTCAGATGCTACATTTTGAAATGATTTTCTTGGGGAGTCTGAGTCATATGTGATATCTTGGTAAATGATCAGATAAATCTATACCTTGTTTTCCGTTATTGACTTGCATCTAGCACTATTTAATCGATATCAATAGATATTTAAAATCTCCTTAACTACTTAATCTATTCATGTACTTTCTTGTACCTGACTTTAAGTAGTCAACATTATTTAAACTTTTACATAGCTATTGAATTTTCTAGCTGTCTTACGATGAATAGTTATTTAATTCCCCAGCACTATTTAAAAAGTTGTACGGCTATTTAATCTTCTAACTATGTATAGATTAGAAATGGCCAAATCAACGATTTTTCGAGAGAAGTTATGTGAAGTCATTTTTCAAAAATTTCGAATTCGTGTCAAGTCCAGTCTGAGGTAATTTAAAAAGATTCAAGTGAAATAAAAATTGAAGCCAGTTCTGATCAACATTTTATTCATTTAATATATGCAAACAGTATAAGATGGTTTATGATATTCTCGGACATATCAAATGAACTTTGAAGTAACATCTATATCATCAAAAAAGCTTTTTGTTTTTCATCTAATAAATTCAGCTGACGGTTTCTTCGTCTATTTCATACTGAATATCTTTAAAATATTTATCAGAAGTAGTTTTCGATAGACTTGATGATGAAGATGATGAGCTATTTCCTTGATCGATATTAAAATTGAACTTAATTTCGCTGATTTATTAAGGAATTTAATCTTCGTAGAGAATAAATTAGTTCAATCTATTTCGATTGAAAGCCTATTCGAAAATAGGAAGACCAATAAAAATTGAAAAAAGCTTTTCAACGTATATATGTTCTAGACTTCGTTTATTATTCTAAGACTGACTAACCCATTCTGGTATACATGATTACATATTCGTTCACAAAAAATAACTAATAATTATAAGATTTGTAAAGTATTTTCTAAACATGACTGATTTTTCTCGAGTAGGGGCGTCAAAATGGGAGATGCAAATTTTTAAAGCACTGGAAACGTAAAAGGATTTTATTGAAAATCCGATTCTTTCCCTATAATTTATGATAATACGTGATCTTCGAAGAACTTCGGTGGTTACTCCCAAATGGTCTGAAATAAGTAAATTACGAATGAATCGAAAAAATTTCCATAATTTCTATTCATCCTAGTAGATGTAATACATGAAAAGAATTCAAAATAGAATCTGATGTTTACCATTAGATATATGACACCGCTGAATAGGTATTGTATAATCTTTTTCGAGAATATGATAAAATTTCTCTTTGCAAATCATTGAAAAAGCGAGATATTGATTATACGACGATGTGAATAGGCTTGATAATAGTTCTGTAGATGTTTTCACATGTTCATCTAAACACCATTGTTGTTGATCGATAAAAATATTTTTTTCTCTCTCGATTCTTAAAAATCAAATATTCCTTTCAATGAATATTGCAATAACTACTAATAAAAATACAATAAATTCGTCGACACCAAAACTAATCGTTCTGTTGGATGTACTACCCTAAGAAATCATAAAATGAAAATTGATTCTCGAATGTTTTAAAAGTCGTGAATTTTGAGTCACTATTCTTTATTTTGATAAATTTATCTACTCAAGAATATAACGTTAATTTCTTGTTCTTTTTATAAGTGATATTACTAAACACAATGTTAGGCTATCCCATGAAATTATCTAATTATTTCGGATTCATTACCGCATAAAGAAAATACTTTTTGGAAAGGACATTCGATCTTAACGGTCTGAAATACGTCCATAATATTATTCAAATAGCTAGTCTGTAGAAGTTTTTAAATAGCTATTACAAGCTACTCAATAGCTATTTAAATGAACTTAATTAAAAAGTATCCTTTTTGAGAAGCTACGAATAAAAGATCTATCAAGGGATGATATCAGAAGTAGAAAGAAAAACAAATAGTTTCATTCGCAGAAAATATCAATCAGCGCATTTATCGAACATGAATATACATGAAAATTAATATATTAAAGCTATTTTCCTCGAAAAAACAAGTTACCATGAAAGGGTTAATATGATTTCGTTGGTCTCACTAAGCTCTACCCATGTTGAAATATAAACGTGCTTACTCAGAATAAAGTGATGATTGATAGTACTGCATGACATTGATCGTTAGAGAAATTTATCGTGATGAGGCTAATGATCTATCTTATTGAATAGAGTATAAAGTGTTCAGCAAAATCGTCTATATTCATTAGGATTGGTTTAGTGCTAAAGAAGAAAGCATAAATTTGAAAGCAAGAATGGTTTTCGAAGTGGTTTTCATTCAGGACTGATTTGTGGATCAATCTACTCTCGTTCTTTATTATCATCCTATTAGCTGAAGTATGATCAAACAGTATAGAAAAATAGAGCATTCTTTTCTCTTGAAGACTATACGGAAATAATGTTTCTTAAAGCTTATTATATGTCTAAGTAATATCGTGATTTGCACCTTCGTTATACCTTAAGCAGTTTCATTAATCGAAAAGAAAATGTTTGAAAGCCTATTTTTTCGTTTTTCTTGTTCACGTATATCACAACAAAGGGACAATGTGCAGTTCTCTTTCTTTTTAAGCGATTGACAATCCAGGTATGTCGGGATACTATGTTTGAAGCAAAGAAAAAAAACTGTCGATTACTTATATTTTAACTAGTGAAGTGTAACCAAAATTAATGTAAGGTATTGATAAGCGTGCAGCAAATCATAAAAAACGTTTCGTTTTTTTTTTTACAAAATATTGCTCTTCTTTGCGCAACGGCAGGCGAATATTGTGATTTGAATATTTGCACTCGTTCTCATTATTTTAACAGGTATTCCAGAATAAATAAGTATTTCAGTATATTACAATTGTCTTATTTTTATTAGTCGTTTAAATCCGGGAAATTAAACGAGTAAATTTGCTCTAAATTGAATGTTCCAAAGTAGTTTTATCTGAGCTATTAATTAATTAATGGTGGTTGACAAGAAGAGAAGGGAAATTGTCTTGGTGCCATTGTTCTGTTAACTGATGAATATAAAGATTTTGTACTGTTGTGCTAAAGTGTCCTATATTTTTTGAAGATCCTATTACTACATCTTACTATTACTAGATGTGTATCGATTCCCGACGTAACTTCGAGTTTTCGAATCAAATATTGTAATAGTGAACTTGCCTCCAATTCAAGTTTATATGTCAGATTTCGAGTCGAGTTCAATCTTGGAATAATGTAGTTCGGCTTCAATAGGTGATTTTTGATTAAGTGTAATTATGTTGAAAGTGATGGATTAATGCCTTGAATGTTAAGTTTTTTTATAGGAAACGTTTTTAAAAGTAACTTTCAGAAATTCACAATTTTTTATGGATTATAAGGTAGAAAACTTCTGCGACAGATATGTTTGATTATTTTATATAGAAAATAGAAGCTGTTTTACAAAACCAAAACCAAAGCATAAGAAACAATCCTACACCATTCCAAAACTTGTTAGAAGTTCTATTAAAATTTTCTGAATGCCAATCAAATTTAGAAATTCTAGAGCGGCTAAATGTAGATATATGTAAACTACTGAGTGCATATGCTCATTACTATTATACAGAAAAGGGGTAACAATTAAGACTACCGCAAGGTGTTAAACATGAGGGAAAGAGTCGAAAAATTTTTAAAAAGTGGCGAGCAACAAAAACAAAATTCCCGAAGATTGGGCGAAGTTTCCTCTGCCGGATCGCAACAGTCATAGAAACAATAGATGTGAAAATGAAAAATTTAATACAGTTGAAACAACCAATTCAATAATAGTATTTAGGAACAAATTTTGACTGGATATGAATAGAGATACAGTTGATACAGAAGAACATAACTGATATGAGACGTCAAAACTGGTAGAATGAGATTCAATCAATGCAAGATATTAGAGTGGATATGGTGGATGTAAAGAAAATTGAGCTGAGGAGTCGTAGTCTTCATTTTTTCCATAAAGATTGCTTTGAGGTATACATACACTAATAACGATTAAAGGGTTAACACGAGAACCTGCTTTCTATCAAGAATAAATACTCGACAAGTGCCCAGTAGATAGCTAGTCTCATATTCAGCAAATGACAATTATAATATCTGCTTTGATTAAGAATCAATCAGCTGAGTTGATGAACTCTATTTAAATGAACTTAAAGAACTGTCTGAACAGTTCTTTTGAATGAACTGAAACTTTCAAACAGTTTAGCTCTACGAACTAACTTCATAGATTCTCAAGGACTATTAAATAGGCTTCGATGAACTTTCAAGGCCCATTATAGGGGAATACGCATAGATCATCAAGTCTAGAGTTGTAACAATGCCAATACAGTATTGGAATATTAGTATAAGTATTGATAATAGAGGAGGTAGGAAGGAGTACAATGGATAGCTAGTCGATAAAATCGATTTTCGAGATCTGAATACATATCGTACCTAGCATTGAAGCTACGACAGTGTTACATTGAAATACATTCTGAACACTGTCCGATAGTGAGTATTTATTAAGTAGCGAGTACCATAAAGTATGTAGTATAGGTGAATACCATTAATGGAATTATATAAGTAAAATATATTTTAAAAAGAGGAACTAATTATATTCATTAGTTATTACATAGTTATACAGTGTTATATGCTTACTGTATATTAAAGTACATTGAGACTTCCTGAAGATCTTTATGATCTAATAAGATTAACGAGTGAAGCTCAGTATAATGAAAAATAGCTACTGGCCAATAATGCTGAAAAGCCCAATGATCGTATGAGAGAAGAGACAATAATACATATAGTGTTGAGTTATGTTCATTCCACTACTCACCATTTATGACAGAATCATGTGAAAAGGAGGCAAATCTATTATTGAGTACTCTCTGTCTCAAATTATAGAAATTCTTTAAGTGGCTTTAAGTTATTCGAGCAGCAAAACCAAAATAGACTAGTATGAACAGATGAAAGAGAGACTATATATTTACACGAGGAAGATTTCCAAATCATTGAAGAACTATTATACTACTTTCAGTAACAGTTTTGTCTAAGATCTTCTTTGGAGTAGACACTAACTATTATCGGATTTTTAATCAAAGGAAGACTGCCGTTTTTCGAATAGTTTTTCATGGGAATGAGGCAGAGAGCTGCAGTTTTCACCAGTTAAAAGAGACGACGAAGAGACATCTTTTTCTCCGATGTTATATCAAAAGAAATTATTTTAAAATCAACCATTTTTAAAAAACATTCAACAAATCCACAAAAATGGTGTGGTATTGAGATTAAATTTTAACAAAAAATTATCAAAACTCTCTGAAATATCAAGAGAAATTCATATTCTTTTATGAGTAAAATGGACAATCTAAGTTTTTCGACACTAGAATACATGAAGATAATCACTCGGATTATATCTTAAACTGTAGATTTAAGACCACTCTATATAAATCACCAATCTAAACTAACACATCATCATGATAACAGGCTATTTTAATGTATATTTTTCAATGTTTTTCAAAAGTGATTGATTTTAAAATAGTTTCATTTGATATAATATCGAAGAAAAAGATACTCCTTCGTCGTCTCCTTCAACTGGTGAGAGTCGCAGCTCTCTACCTCATTCCTATGAAAAGTTATTCGAAAAATGACAACCTACCTTTTATTAGAAGTTCGATAATAGTTTCATACACAGGATAATACAGTTTTTGTGAAGAGATCATATTTTCTTTGAATATTCGCCAAATATAGACAAATATTTGTATTCTTTCTGAAACTATATCAATAGTTCCCAAAAGTAAGAATTTTTCTGTAGTGGATCTTCTAGAAATCAATGATCCTTCTTCAAAAATTTAAAGTTCAATAAAACTTAAAGCAATAATGAATTTTCTACACATAATATAGATCTGAAACATGACCTATTCTACTGATAATTGGTCAACATGTCTTCACACTAAATTGATGAACAATATGGAACAATGTGCTCAGAAAATATCAATAGAATTGGATGAACAAAGTTTATCGTACGCTGAGACAGGCTGTTGTGTACAACGTCTTGCCCTGGCTTTGCTTGACACCGATTTATTCCATCGACATGAAATAATCTATCAAATGGTGGCACGTAGCATTGAACTACCATTGGGAATGTTTGCTATATTTACTGTTGGTCGCATCTACTTTGGTCTGAACGCAGATGAGTGAGTATCTACTGAGTTTCGCTGCTTTTTCTATGACAGTCGATGCATAAACAAAATTTTAATTTTCTTTCGATGCTATTCAAATTTTCATATTTAACGGCAATAGAATAAAAAATGCTATCTTAAAAGCCAGCATCATAATAAATTATTTGTTGTTTAGCAAATAGTTTCAGAATACCTTCCAGAAACATTCTCGCAGAATATTATTTGAATTTTTTATAAGATTTGATACACAATTTGTTTTTCAATAGTAAAGAGATAATGATTTTGAACGGATCACTTTGAACGAATCGATCTAATAAATGTGCTACAATTGAATTTTTCTTTCAGCCCTACTCTTCGACTTTCATCACTCATTCATGATACAGCGACTGCTCAAACTTTTGAACATGACAATGTTACCGCTCAGGTACAATTTTGAACTCTAATTTACTTCGTCTATTTTCTATAGATTTATTACTACTTAACTTTATCTCGTATATATTAATCATGCTTATATTTTTGCCTGAAAAATAAACCAGAATTTGAACGCTGGTTAAGAAAAAGATCCTTGGCAGAATTCAAAGTGATGTGCATAATTAATTAGATCAACTTTCATTTATTGAAAAAGCTTGTTTGAGATAGTGAAAAGTTAAACTTTACTCGGAACCAACCGAGGTCGACATGTTTTTGGAGTCAACTATTCGGGATTTTGACGGTTCAAACCTTGCTTTTTGAAAATTTCGTATAAAGTATTTGCTGTAAACGTAGCATATTTCACTTAGGTATCAAAGGCATCTACTGCACTCATTCTTGTTCATCCATTCACAAGTGAACAGACTCAAAATTTGTTGACGAGCACAACTGTCCATATCGAACCAGTGAATATATCAGTGATTATTTCATCAATGACTATGATAGTGACAGAAGCTTTGACTAACGATGATCTTGCTCGTCTATCAAACGTAAATGTTACCACGATGAGTACATCATTCCTTATTTGCTCATCGGGAAGTACAGGCAAACCAAAAATTGTCGAACATACTCATGGCTCTTTAACCTATTTTCTGCATACTAAGTCTGAGGCCTATCAATTTCGTTCTACAGACAATATCTTACAATTGGCTAATTGTCAATGGATTAATCATTTATGGGAAATCACTTTTTCTCTTTGTTTCGGATCTACTCTTGTTCTCCTTCATCCGGGTGGTCAGCTCGATATTAACTACTTGATGCGAACAATGACGAAAAAACAAATTAGTGCTCTCACTTCACTCCCGTCAACTGCACGTCTCCTTGCTGAGCATGCTTCCACCAAGTCAGATGGAAATATATCGTGCTTTCATTGGCTTCGTGTATATGTTATTGGAGGTGAGTTGAGAGATTAGTTTTCTTTGTTTTTGTGAAATAGTTACCTTACGTTTGAATATTTCAATTAAAAGCAGTGTCACTCAGTTACTGCGGTGATGAACATAGCAAACAATTTATAGTTTCGAACATCTATACATATAAAGAAGAATGTCTATCTGTTCGCTATACGTTCAGTCTCTGTAACAGTTAGCATCATCACACTTTCCATGGCACTCGCCTAGGCCCACAGAAAGGTCAAGAGGGGAACGGCGCGATCTAGAAATGGATTGTGAGGTGGGGGGACCCATAGGTTTTGAAATTTTGCGGAGATCTATATATATGAAGAAAAATGTTTGTTTGTTCTTTATGCATTTGGACATGATATAAGCAAATACGAACAAACTTTTCAGAGAACATTCTCTTATTCAATAGGAGGTCAAAGACTACCTTTTATCATAAAAATATCGGTTCTCCGCTAGCAAAAGGCTCACTCCTGTATCTGACCAGTCGGATTGCAGCATTCGATTGAATCGAAGAACTGCTGAGTAGCACGTTGTGAGCCCTCACAATACGTGTACCTAAGAGTTCTCGAGGATGTTGAGCTTGAGTTGAGGTTCATTTGCTTCGAAATCTGATTAGTTGACCGATCATCAATAGGAATTCAGTTGCCAGGAAACCAATTAATCAAACTTATGTTTTGGGGGAAAACGAATATCATTGAATGATCGAAGAAAGAACATTAGAAATCAGAAGTCTACTGACCTTGATGCCCTTACTCAAGAACCTGTCGCTCGACTGAATCACCTATATGAGATAAAAATCGAATTCTGAGGAAACTGGTTGCCTTGAAATCGTGTGAAGTAAGGATTTCGAATAAATAGTTCATGAGATGATGTAGAATTTGTTCGTCATAGATATCAACTTTTAAAGTTACTAAAGAGTCTGTCTTTCTTTGCAAACAATCGGAATTCAGTGTAGTCCCAATAATACAAATAACAATATATCCACGTAATTCTTCTACGTAATGAGTATTGTGAACGCAACATTCTAGATCAATTAGATGTCTTGTTGTATTTAGTTTCGATCGGGGATAATCGAGACAATTATGTGTCCTTATTAAATGCGTGATCAGGATAAAAAGTCGACAGAACTCATGAGTTTCATCGAGCTCCTCTGCATCTGCGTGTGTAAAGACGAAGAGCCCGTCATTTCTGATCAGTTTTTCACTGTCAGTATTTCATAACAGCTAAGATCAAGAACAATCAAAGCAGGAACTTAAAATACGTTGCTTTAAAAATCAAATACACGCCTCCCATAGATGTTAAAATCTATAAACAGTCGAGAAAAGAATTGCGAACACTCATGAACAATCAGATAACTTTCAAAAAACACCTACAAACGTACGCCAACAGTTTGCTCTTGACAAGATCTTTCATTTAGAACTATTTATTAAAATATTCAAGCTGATTAAGTTCTATTTAACTTGATATCATAGGATCAAGCTATAATAATCATACAGAGTGGTTTCATCAGAAATCTACCACGTTTACGATGATCTTCATGAATCAAGCTGAAATTTTAAGCGAATGAAGATCTCACTACTCTAAGACTCTTGACAAAAAATTTCTATGAATTTTCGGTTGACATCATGGCTTTTTTAGATCACAAAATATTGCCTCTTGATGTATAATGATCATTTTCATGATTTTTCATCAATTTGAAATCAACTTTTTTCTGTAAGTCTAAGGAATGACTCAAACTTTTTATACAAATGTATAGTACTAAGCTATTAGATTATGCACATCACTATATTATCGAGTTCATATCATATATATATATATGTATTAGTTAAATGTGAGATTATACTAAAAGTAAGAAAGTATTAAAATACCTTATTTTCGGGTATTGTATTAGAAATCAGAATACAATGACTAATCACTGATTTTAGCCACGTCAAAAACACATACCCATTGTCTATATAACGATATGAAAAACATATCTTCATAGCGTTTCTAATAGGAGATAGAGTAGTGCGTATGTTTATGGTTCATAGGCACGTATAATAAAAAAGTATGCATATTGTGCTCAACATTTCTCGCTAAAGTAGAATCTAGGAAAATATAGAGCAACATTCTTTTCACTATATGGGATTACAGGATATTTGTTTATTTAACCTTATCTACTAATGCAAATTCTTTGAACATATGACTCTTATATGATTATATAAGCACTAGATATATGTGTATTCAACGTGATAAAAGTCGATAGTCAATCATAATATTATGATGTATAATAAATGCGCGGCAGCTCAGCGCGAATGGGTGATAGTAACTCGCTCATAAGCGGTGGTGAGTGAATGACTACTGCTCATTCGTTCTAGACTGTCAAAAAGTCGTTTTCAAATTGACTAAAAATCATGGAAAAAAGGTCATTAGAGAGCAAGAGGTGATATTTTGTGATATCAGAAAGCCATGATGTCAATCGAAAATTCATAGAAATTTCTTATTAAGAGTCTGAGAGTAGTAAGACCTTCATTCGCTTAAAATACAAGCTTGATTGATGAAGATTATCGTAAATGTGGTAGATTTCTGATGAAACCACTCTGTATGATTATTATAGCTTGATCCCATGATTTCAAGCTAAATAGAACTTAATCAGCTTGAATATTTTAATAAATAGTTCTAGATGAAAGATCTTGAAAAAAGCAAACTGTTGGAGTGTGTTTGTAGGTGCTTTTTGAAAGTTATCTGATTGTTCATGAGTGTTCCTAATTCTTTTCTTGACTGTCTATAGATTCTAACAACTATTTGAGGCGTGTATTTGTTATTTAAAGCAAGTTCAGAGTTAGTGTTCGTAGGTGTTCACGTATTTTACAAATATTCAGGTAAAGCCGGATACTTTCGCTAGTATACAATAAATTCGCTGCTGTCTAAAGTGTTGCGAAAATATAAGAAAAAAAGTTCTTGTAATTAACAAAAATGCTAGTCGCATGTCTTTTAAGAAATGATCAAAACGGCATATGTCCTACAGAATCTAGAAAACCCTATTTTGTCAATAGTTCTATCCTAACTTTTCATATTAATTATTTATGTAATGCAAAGGAGAAAAATATTCATTTCCATGATGCAATAATGAGTTTAAATTTATTGGAACCAACTCAGACCTGTCAGTGATAATCATTTCATCATATTGATTCTTTAGGTTCGATTGTCACGAAACAACGTATTGCTCCTCTTCTACATCTGATAGAACACCAACGGCCTTTACCGCGTATTATGATCGCGCTTGGCACAGCGGAAACCATGGGTCTTGTTCATCATGTAATTAACTGGGATCTTTTGCAAATGAATAACGATCGGGATATACTGCCGATTGGAAAAAGTTTGCCTGGACGACAATGTTTTTTACGTGACGTCGATAAGGAACAGCGAATCACAACACAAGATATTATCGGTGAACTTTGTGTTGTAGCAGGTAACACATAAATTTTATGTTTCTTAAACTTAGATAATGATGAAACGTTTTCAAGTATTTATCATTTTGTAGAGCTCAATAACTACAATAATCGCGTATAAAGAATTCCTGCTCATAGTGAACTTTTCAGGAACAACGAGCTTCTATACTTTATGAAAAATCAGCGTAAAACTCTTAACTGAAGGCTTGAATTTTTTAGGTGTTTCGTGAAAAACACTGTTTTTTATGAGTTATAGAAAAATTAACCCTACTATGATAAGAATGGAACACACTGTAGTTAATTTTTCTATACCTCATAAAAAACAGTGTTTTCTATCACACATCTAAAAAAATCACTTTACTATTATAAGAAGAAAACATGATGTTATTCGGACCATATGGAAGAGCATCATTGATAACCTTCTATTGGTCTGAACAACACTATGTTTTATCCTTACAATATTAAAATTCAACCCGTCAGTTAAGAGTCTTATGCATATTTTTCAGAAGATATGGAACCTCATTGTTACTGAAAAGTTCACCATGGGCAGAAATCCTTTATACGCGATTACTGTACTCATTGAGTTCTACAAAATGATAAATACTTGATTCAAAACGGAGACACATATTTGAAAACGTTAGCTCGTCGATATGATGATGGCAAGTCTCTTGGTATAGCCATACACGCACGTTGACATTGAGTTAAAAATTCATATTGAACTTTTGCAAGATTTTAATTCTATAAAGGATACTTCAAAACTTGCTCTATCAAATACAATAAGTAATACTTTTGTTTAACTTTTAGATAAATATAAAAATCAAGTCAAATAAACTAAATGAGATTAACAATAGTGAGTTGACAGGACAATTGATATTTTTCACCATAATAAGATCGATACTTTTATATTCTCACTTTGAATTTCGCAGAGGTGCAGAATCTTCCTCGTGCGCCCCCGCGCGGGGGGGGAAATTTTTCTTTTTTGGGGAAATTTTTCGTTTTTAGGGAAATTTTTGGAGTATTTCTGCATGGGCTTCTTGAATTGTTACTTTTCAAAAGGGGAAGATTTGCGAACAAATTTCCCCGGGGGCGCAAATTTGACCGTTTTATGGAAGATTCTGCACCTCTGGAATTTCGAATTAAAATCAGATTACTTTTTAATAGTGTTTTTCGAAAGACAAAGTTTGATAAAAATAACTATCACAACATTAGTTAAAATCAAAATTCAATAAAGTTTCTCCAACATATCCTTCTATAGAGCTATGTAGATGGCTTTTCGAGTCTCTTGCTCGGACAAAATAGTGAATATATAAAAATGCCGTATTGAATCAGTATAAATAACTGCATTAAATAGAATAATAATACTAAATATTTTTCAATAGACGATTTTCTTTAAAAAATTGAAGTAAAAATCTCTTTAAGCATTTTTCTTAGAACCTCTTTTTTAAAGCAAGTGCTGAATGAAATTTAATCATTTTTTAATTAAAATAAGTTTGTTCGAAGTGCGAAAGAAGTACATCTATCTGTCATAGAGTGAATATATGTAAAACTTGTTTTCAAAATTTTACTTTCTAAATATCGATAAATAAGTGCGGCAAACCAATACTTGCTAACTTTTATGTTACGATTTTTGAATGTTGAAAAATATGAAAGTATTTTTATAGATAATGCCGTCTTCAAATGCTATCGAGGCGATCCTGTATTGACGGCTCGCACCAAAGTGATATTGCCTGATACTTCGACAAGTCTTTCTTACGTACGCACAGGTGATTTGTGCCGATACAACAAAGATCAAGACATCATCTATATCGGGCGTAAAGATTTTCGTGTCAAAATCTATGGTCAACTTGTTGAACCTGAAGTCATCGAAAAAATAATTCAAGAAGCATCAAATTTGGTTAATGCTTGTATTGTGCGAAAGGAAGAAGTGCAAGAGTTGAATAATGAATATCTATCATGTCACTTATTAGTAACATCTGCTGTCGATTCTCAAGAACTTGTACATCAAATTGAAATATATTGTCGACAACATTTGCCTTCATTTATGGTTCCAGTTGCTTGGCAACTACACACTGAATTTCCATTGACACCTTCAGGCAAAATAGCTCGAAAACAACTTGGAGAAATTAAACGAATGGACAATGTTGATCACACTCCAAATGAGTATGTAATGATTCTCATTTCATTTCTCTCTTCATTTATGTATGTATTAGCCAATGTACTCTATTTAAACCTTACTAGACATATGCACATTTCACTTTCCTTATGCTTAATCGATGGTTGCCTAAAGATACAATGTCACGAGATCTTTAACGTCAGATATATTCTTTCAGAAAAATATGAATCGAGCAACAGAATGTCGGCCTAAACGTTAATAATAGATTCTTATATAATGCAATTTGATATGACAAAATCCAAGTTCACCGATTTATCGACTCCTATATTCTCATACTTTAGGTTTTATTACTCTTTATCATCGTTTTTTAATGTTTATTATAGAATTTTCAATTTTGATACTTGATCTATAGTTTGTTTGTTTTTCTTATTGAGAACATGCAGATTGTTAAATGAGAAGAGCAGAAATTTGATAAGCAATGACGAACCAGCGACTGAATGGGAAAAACGAGTTCACAGCATTTGGTGTGAAATTTTATCAATTACTGATCCGACGACAATCAGTGTGACAACTCATCTTTTCTCTTTGGGTGGCAACTCGTTTCACTTTATGAACATCCTCGCCAGTTATCGAAACCGTTTTGATTCTTCGACGCATTTTCCAGCTCTAACCGCTTTTCTGGAAAATGTTACCATTCGAGGACACGCCCAATTACTTGAAATGACAATCGCCGATTGTAATATGTCCACAAAAAAAGAAAGTTTACAAGCGCTACACGTCACTGAAGGTGAGTCAAAGTTCATTTATTTTGCAAAGCTCTTCTATTAAAAACTCCGTCTTGAACACAGATGTGAAACTTCTTTTACTATCCACTATTGAATTACAAGTTATTACTATTATATATTTTTTAATATGCTTGATTTATTTCATGATGTCCCATTTTTACGGACGCTTACGAAACAATCGAAGAACAGAAAAGAAACACACAGAAACGAAACTCTGATAAAACAGCAATGACATAAATGACATTGTTGCTTGTTTTTGTCTATTCTTCCATTACCATCCATCGTGATACTAACGAAACCGAATCGGAGGAAGGAATCGAACCTTCAATATCTGACAATCAAATGCATAAAACCACTAGGCTATTTCCGGCTATTACTGTTATATTGAAATAAAAGCGAAACAGCGAATGTAGCTGCTATTAGTCAAATTCACTCAAGTATAGTAAATAGGGCTCAACAACAATTTTGTACTGCATACGGATGAGAGACTATTAAGATCGACGAGCATAGCTCCGATATATATTATATACAGTTTGATGCATTATTGATAATATCTTGATAGGTAAATTTGACATAGGAGGGAAAGTTCTCGCGTGATTAAAAGCTTTTGGACTCATCTTTTGTCCAGTGACAGGAAAATTATAGACTAGAATAAACTCTAAACAATTCTGGCTGAGGTTGTGATTTGACCAAGGTACTGTCATTTTAATAGAATATACTTATATGAACCCAATTTTTCAATAAAATCCTCTTTTCGAATTTTGGCCTGAAAACTATACTCATGTAGAGATCTTCGTGTGTCATTTTTCCAAGTCGAGATATCTGTTTAACGAAGAAGTCTTCCAAATATTTTTACTAGGCATCTTTTATAAAAGACACGCGAAATTCTAGCATTTTCTTGAGCCGGTATTTATACGAAATAAAAAGTATTGCAGATATTTTTGAACACTCGGTAGCTGCATTATACAGGTCTTTAGTTTCAATCAGCTAGAAAAGTGATCAGAGCAAGTCAATAGAGATTTGCTCATATAGTTTTTTGTATAGTTTTCAACGGCATATCGTGTGAAAAAAGTTAAGGTGTTATCATTTTCTTAAATCGAAATATTTGTAAAAACAAAATAAAGTCTTCCAAATGTTTAATACGGTGGGACATAGCACTTTCATATGACTTGTCCATTTTGGGTACGAGAGACATTAACAGAACAAATGAATACAAATTTGTTCTTTCAGTTTTTGTAGAGGTTTCCATCGCATATCTTTTAAGAAAACAAATCAAGTCTATATGATTTATCTGTGATGAAATATTTGCAAAACACTAAATGTTGCAATATTTATGCCGCATCCAATATAAAGTCGCTAAATATGAATATTCCTTAATCTAATATTATATTATAGTTTTTTATTGATGTTTCTATATTTATTTGATTATCTAATTGAACATCCATAACTATAAAGAAATATAATAGAAAGTATAAACTACAACAAAACTAATTTCTAGTTTTGATGTTTTAAGCAATCAATATAGATACATTTTTTACGTAGTATCTAAATTAATTTCAGCCTCATAAAATTGATTTTTCAATGCACCAATACATAATTGATGTGCACACGCTTTATTGCTTTTTATCTTTGTTACACTAATTTGTTCATGAAGCCATTTTTGACAATACACTACTTCTTATTTGTTCAGACAAGCTATGAAATACAATATATTTATATGATGCTTGTTGATTCGTTCACCAAAACGGTTGTGTCACCCTTAAATACTAAGTATGTTATTAAAAGGGAAAAGTGGTTAATGAAAAAATATGACAACATAATACCTTCTTGGTTATTATCAGTAAGAATATCTATATTGGAAGCATTGCAAAGTTCAATTTGTAGACGATTCATTTAAAGATTTTCAAAATATATGATGATAAAGGCTATAGATGATGATGCAAGGTCTTTGAGATTATCAAAAATTACTCCAAATTGATCTATAGGAAGTAATGACAAAGCCATCAATTGTCGATAGGTAGAACGTATTTCTTCATCATCAAAATATTCACTTGTCTATCCAAAACTTTGTATTTGTCAATGAATACATTAAATGTAATGGAAATGACACCATCAATGTTTCGAATTCGGGAACTAAAAAATTCAAGACTTTGCAATGAGTGAAACTATGGAATACACTAACATGATTGATAACCGCTTGAATCAAAGCTTGTTCAAAGGTTGAAATTTCTCTATTTAGTTTGAACTTGAGTTTGAAGACGCGCTGCATAATAATCAAATTCTTTGAATAATTGTTGTTAAACTGATTTGGTTTTCCTACATAAGAGTCGACCTATACATAATACATAGAACCAAGAATTTTGTTGATAAAAAAAAAGACATTTCTTTCGTACAACATAGCATGAATACTGTACACCGAACTAAAATGACTGGGCACAAATCAAAAATTTCGTCTAATACTCTAATAGAAAATATATGGCATTAAATAATCATTTCAATTGATCATCAGTACCAAATAATAACATATGCTTACGACGAACAATTGCATTCTTAAATAAAAAATTATGGTCATCAATAGTTGTTTTGCACAATTCTAGAATGTTAAACATTGACAGCGTAGATAAAGATGGTGTAATCTGCCGTCGACTACAATTTTAACTAAATTCTGAAAAAATGCTAGACAATTAATATTCCGGATATTATCACCTTTTCGCTTGATTCAACAATAGAGTGAATGTAGGTGCAGCTTCTGATAGGTTTGATTTTACTAACTCTTCGTCATAAAGTTGTAGAATAGCTGCTAATTTAGCTCTTACTTGATCTTTCACATTTTTCTCTGGACGACTTATGTATTTCAATTGACTCCGGCATAGATAAACGGTTGTAACTTTCATTGGCTTTAATACAAGTATAATGATTATCAATGTGCACGGTGACACTTCACTGACTCATTACACACACATAATATTTGTCTTTGATGATGCTTTCATTTTAATCTGAATATACAATCATTGTACACCTTCAAATCTTTTCTTTCATTGCTGATTAAGAAGATAATTGAATTAGATGGCGATGCGACCATTGAATTTATGACGAGAATATTAAATGTTTATGTAACACCATATATAAGCTTTATATACAATAATGGAGATGCAGAGAACAAAGAAAGTCATGCGTCAAGGAGTGAAATAAGAAATGTTTTACGACAGAACCACTTATTGAATTTGGTTGCATCTAATCTTTATTTCCCTTTCTTTTTCATTCTTCTTTCACTCCCTTTTTGCTATTTGTGTCTTCACGTTTTGTCTTCTTCGTTTTGGTGTTATATCATACCAAGCTTTGCTACTTTTTGCTTTCTCTATTTCTTTTTTTTTGGGTTTTCACTTCTTCGCTATTCTCTATTTTTCTTCGTTATAATTTTCGTTATCACGAATCTTTACTATTTCTGAGGGGTGCGCGAATACGGATACAAATTGTATCGCGAAAACCTCATGCTTGTTCAATGGAGTAACTCACAGATCCAATGTGTCATGTCCTAGCATCTACCCTCCACTCGTAGAAAACTCGAACCTACCGCCAATAGTCTACGTACCCTGATAAGTAAAGATTTTCAGAAACCACTTACCAGCATCCACTAACTGCTACTACAAAATACTAATACATAGTCATGTACTGTCATTACCTTATGTACTCCCAGAAACTCTAGAATTCTAGAATTTACTTTTCACTATGTACTGACATGTACTGATACATAATCATGTATTCTCATTACTTTATGTACTCCCAAAAAATCTAGAATTCTAGAATTTACTTTATAGCA
>JAJEKB010021931.1:238415-250906 GCA_022393335.1 Macrotrachela quadricornifera | reverse complement strand
TATATAAAGGTCAATTCTAGAATTCTAGGTTTTTTGGGAATACATATGTTATTGATAATACATATCAATGTATCGATACATATTAATACATGTAATACATGTAATACAGGTCAATACATGTCAACAGATAGCAATACATATCAGTAGAGGTCATTACATATTGATACATGTCATAACATATAGTCTGGCGGCAATACATAATGTATCCGTATTCGCGCAGCTATGCTATTTCTATTTCGCTATCTTTTCTTTCGCTATTTTATTTTTCATTCTTTTGACACATAATCCTAAAAACAATAACACTTATACCTATTTTGAGCTGTAGGAAAAATATCATAAGATAATAAAGAAAAACTGTTCAAGGTATTCTTGCACATAGATGTACACAAGCCGAAGAAAAATAATTGAGCATCTAGTTTAGTTTAATCGAATTGTAGCGTGACCTGCCCAGCGGCAATCTGTTTTCGATTTAACGCCATTTGTTTTCAGTGAAAATGAAAAGGATCTATTAAATGTGTTTCGTAAGAGAAATTATCTTATTCTATTCAAGAAAATGTCTATATATTGCTATTTCAAACTAGTACTTTTTTATTTTGTGAATAATCTCTTTTTAGTAATATATCGAAGTAGAATATATGTACTAATCAAACAGAATGATTTCGTAGAATATGAAGATTCTTAGCTCTTAGATATCGTCTCTAACTGGAACAACTAAAGTTTTTCGAAGATGATGCCAAAATACTGAACATATTCATATTGAAGATTTAATATGTAATCTGATATGTTTTTGGCTCATGCTTTGCAGATACAAAACCAGTTTATCTAATATTCCGTATTATAAGTATGGTTAGACCTAGTTTTGGTCTGAGTTATTCAAAACCAAATTGTAGGAGTTTTCTTCAATCGGCATAGATAGGTATGTCTTTAAGTGTCTTATCGATGTCGCAACTCTAATAAGTATAACTTTTGTTTTTTTGACTCAGATGTTTTGCTCTATATGCTGATAGTATTTAACTATCACTGAGATTATATGAAATTTTCTAATACAACTCAAACTTTGACCTCATTTTTGATTGTTTACAACTTTCTCTTGTTTACTTAAATTGTTGGATAAATATATTGATTCTATTTTATGTATGTGTAGGTCCTTTGCATCCAGGACAAGCATGGTTCATATGGCTTGATCAACAAACGCTCGCTGCACAATCATCCGCTCAACTGACACAAGCCAATGTTTCATTCCCACTCATCGTCGAACATGGCAGGTTGATACATCTTACGAAACATTAATAGAAATTAATGACGAAATCGCTTAATAGTCTTCTTTCTACTTAGCTCGTACAATAGTTTTTAGAAGTGTTTAGAGTTAGTAATAAGATCTTGGATCCTCGCTTAGAATTTCTAAACTGTGTCAACTTTTTTTCTGCAGATCATTTCTATTCTACTATAGATTGTTGAGAAGTATGATTAAAATCTCATTCTATTCTATCTCATCAGTTTTATATCTCATTTCATCGACATTTGATGTGAAAAATACTAATTTATAGATATAGTCTAAAGGACAGACACATGTAAGAAATGATTTGAATTGTGAGATTTTGACTTAGAGTTTTGCAATACGATTCAATCGCAAATGAAAATCAGTTTCATAGTTTTATTTGAATGTGTATAACTTAACTTTTATTGAAATATCTCGAAATAACTCTATAATAGTTATAAAAGACGAAAAAATTTGAAAAAAATACAATAGATTTACGTATTTGATATATAGACATTAGAGTACCTTTTCAAACGTAGAAATAGAGTATTTATTTTTTCGGTATGTATACAAGTTTTACATCACATTATTACTCGATGAATACATGAAAGTTTCCTAAAAGATTAGTTAAAATACATTATCATATCCAAAGAGATAAAGTTCCCCATTTTGTTGATTTTAATAAAATGTTTTCATGGAAATACACTATATTCTGTTTAATTGCAGTGTGTCAATAAAACGTCTTCGCCAAGCTTTACGTCGAGTTATCATTAAACATGCTATCTTACGCACTTCCTTTCACTTTAATAATCTCACAAATAAATGGTTTCAACGAATTGAACCATTGGCGAGCGACAATGAAGGGTTTACATTTGTATTGAGTGAAGGTGTTGAAAGTTACGATGAAATTACTCGATTACTTACAGGCGAGTATTCTATCCATGGTTTATTCAATATGGAACGTGGTCAAGTTGTTCGTCTACACATTGTGCGCAGGACGAAAGAGCCATTGATAAATGAGGACTTGTTACAAGTGGGCGACATCATTATTTTTACCATTCGACATGAGACAATTGATGGATCAACATTTCCAATCTTTCTCTCCGATCTTGTGCAATCTTATGATACGGGTGAATTATTTGTTGATCCAAATGCCATTAACTATTTAGATTATACACTTTACCAAAGTCGAGTAGACAGATCAGAAAGTATCGCATATTGGACAAAATATCTAGATGGCATGATACCGGTTGCATCTCGTTTAGCAACTCTTATGCCTAGTGATCGATCATGGTTATTGAATCCATATGAGATATCTTCACCCATTCCTATTTGTTTTCATTTGGATGATAAAATCGTATCAGCAATGGTCGAATGTGCTCGAGAAAACAATGTTACCATTGCAAGTCTCTGTCTTGCTTGTCACTTTGCTTTTTTGATCGAACTGACCGGTGAATGGAACCTCGTAGTATCTACTAATGCAACTAAACGACCTCTTGAGTCGGAAGCTGCTAATATACTTGGCCCTCTTGTTGACTTTATCCTATGTTGTGTCGAACTTGACCAGAAAACGAATCCTACTCTTCCAATGCTCCTTAAAAAGACGCAGAGTACTATGATGGAAACACTCGATCATTTATTTGCCTCCTACGCTGCTCTCGCATTGGATGACGCAGAAATATGGATTCCTGATGCACAATTTTCTGATTTTCAATTTGACGAAATATTTGAAGATATTGTTTTCGATAAAAGTGTTCGACTTCGTGGTCTGCTTAATCCATTGGATGGCATGTCAGCGTCAACATGGTGGCGTGCAGCAACCGATACACATTTTGGTTCTTATGTTATTTATGATGCACAAAATGTGAAGCTTTCCTATGCATTCGTATTTTCCACTTCAACATATGAGCGACCAACAGCAGTAAGTATCGTTAAACGAAGAATTTGCTTCACCAGTAATTTCTACTTATAGCTCCGATTTCTTTCATTATTAGAATATAAGACAATATGAAAAGCTAGACAGAGTTGGTCAATCATCGTTTCTAAACGAAATCGATCAACTGTTTTTTTTAGATAAAAATATCTGAAATTTGATTTATATGCCGAAAGAAAAAATGTCGAAAGAGTACTTGTTTAAATTTTCATTGAAGAGGAAAAAATTTACTATAACGATACAATCAAATAATAAAATTCATTTTCTTTTTGAAACTAATAATGATAAATAATGTAGTAATTGTTCAGCATCGATTTCGTGATTGTTATGTAGTTCATAAAGTTTATTTATTCATTTTTCAATATCATTTTTTAATGATGAAGTTTTTTGGCGTTCAGTACCCGTACTCATTTGAATATATATATGTTAAAATCGAATTTCTTCAATGATAAGGCATCTAATAAAAGATCAAATGTTCGAATGAGTACTTTCAATACGTCGATTTTATTTATTATGAAACCGTAAATATACAATTCTCTATCTAATATTGAGTAAGAAACAATAACCGTATCTTCACAACGACTATTTATTCGCTCTTGACAATCACAAAAATTCCATATTTCCAAAAGTATTTCAGTTAGCCAATAATGATCAAAATACAAAAGTAATTGACGAGGTTCTTGTTTTACTCTTGAATCTAATCCTGCACGTGAATTGTAAAACAATGTTTCAAATCTATCAACTAGCATCAATGTCAAAAGCATTAATTTCCGACAATAATTTCTTATCTCTCCATTATTAGAATAAGCTATAGCTAATCCTAAACTTTTTATACGTTTTTATATTGTTTGTGAAAAGTGAAGTTCGCAGTCCCTGTGCATTATTCCAGGAAACTAAAACAAAAATAGTTTCATCTTTGTTAACATACTTTGTATGGTTTATCTCATCAGCGATTGCTGGTCTTAAGTGACTTTCAAAATCGCTTATTATTTTATTCCGTTTAAAAATTCGATTCATTAGTGTTGTGATATTCTTTAATTCCTGAAATAAAGTTTGATATACGGTTATATTGCTATCAGGTAGTAAGCTAAAAACACAAGAAAAATCTCAAATTACAATATCCTTTTTTTTCGACATAAATGACTTCTACATTTACTTTTCGACATCTTTTTCCTTCGGCATTTCCACAGTAAATCGATATACACTGTTTTTATTTTAAATTTGAGTCAAATCCAGTAAACACAACACTTCACTTATGAAAGAACTTATGAAAATGTCCATCTCCTATTTCAATAATCTATAAATGACTTGTTAGACTATATTAAGACAATAAATAACCCAAAGAAATTTCTTCTTATGCTCTTTCGAAATTGAACTATAAGCGTTTTATCTGATGCTTTCCTTATACAGCTGATTCGCTTGAAAAATCAAATGAACGAATTTCAAGCGGCCAGAAGTTTCGTTGATTAAGAGTTCTAAAGGCTACTAGAATACTTTAGACAATTCAGAAAAAATGAATGAATTCTTCTTTAGATATTAAATATGCAATAAATCTCGATTTTGCTAACCTTTATCTGATAAATACATAACTTTTGAAAATCCAATATCTTAAGAAGAACCAATTCGTTTTGTCTGAAATCTTCACAATATTCCAATGATCTTTCGACCAATTGAAATTTGTTGATTTGATTTTTCAGCTAAACCAACTGTATAAGAAAAAAATTCAGTAAAACAATTATAGCTCAGCTTCAGAAGAGTGTAAGAAGAAATTTATTTGGATTATTTACTGTCTCAGTAGAGTCTATTAAGCCCATTAATAAATTATTGAAATAGCAGGTAACATGTCGATAGATTCTTTCTTTAGCCATTTCTGATTTTATTTCACTTTTGAAAGATGTTTTATCACCTTTCGTATAGAAATTGTTCATAGAATCAATCATCATAGTATGAGACACTGAGCAAATAAATTTTATTAGGAGAGAATAGTGATCGAACCTCTGAAAGATTATTCTTTTTACTTTTAATGTGTCAAACAAACATGCAAATAACAGTGAAATATCTAAATTTTCGCAAATAAATACGTTTGTTTCAAGAATCAAAAATTCTTGAAAATATTTTCTCAAGTAGAACATTGTGGCTCCCAATTATTCATACCAGACATTGGATTTGAGTAAGAAAATAATGTATACCGTCAAATTTTAATGTAAGATAGATATGCACGAGTAGAATGTAAGTTCAGTTTTCTCAGTTTTAACTGATAATCATCTAGTCAAATGTGAACGTGTAGCAGGCGCTTGTCAATACATGAGAATGGTGAGATGAAATGTATGAATTTTGTATGATTCAACATGAATATGTGCACAACACTAACTGAACACAAAACGAAGCACATAGTTGTAAGAACTTTACTTATTCACATACAAATTTTCAGTTTAAAATAAGAAAAATCTGTTAATTGATTTTATATATGATTTTTATGTTATTTAGATTCGTTATGTTGAACAATTTAAGGCAATGTTAGAACGGATCTTTGGCGAAAAAACACGATCTATCGATCATCAGACTAAACCACTTTCTTTCTGGTTGAAACAGCCAACTACAACATCCAATTAATACTCTCAATAGACATTTGACATGTGCATGCTATTTCTACTGCGTTATTATCTAACAAAAATAAAATCATCTTTTCTATAATATTCTAGTATACTGTCTTATTGTTACCTTCAATCAGTGTATGAAATTAGCTATGAGTTAAAAGATTCTTGAATAGGAATAGATGGCAATATATCTTAAACGAAATGGTATAGCACTTGAGTCTCTTCCAATTAAACCGCGTACCATCTGACCTCTTGATATTTGAGTTTCTCATAGGTAAGTCTTGTTGAAAGAGCAAAAGAGACATATCTAGATAAAACATCTTCTACGCAAGGTTTTTACTAACAAGGAAAGGTCCACAAGTATGACCTACGGATTTCAATGAAACCTATGCGAGTTTGTTAGATCAAGTATACCTATCAAAAGCAAGAAACAATTAGCGACTATCGCTGCATTATTAAAAAAATATAGCCAAAACATTTTTCAAAAAATTGGTACATGGTTTCCTACTCAGGGAAAAAAACATGGCAAAATATGAATGTAAATCACATCATTTTAATGAAAAATTTCCTGTAAAAAAAATCATAACCGACGTAAAAAAAAATGCCATGAATTATTGTGAAACGGACATTATTTTTAATGTATTTTAAATTCATGCATGAAATCAAGGGGGAAACAGCTGATCCTATGATTCCATGATTCTATTGATTCCAAATGATTCTAAATGATTCTGAGTGATTCCGAGTGATTCTGTGTGATTCTATTGATTCTAAGTGATTCCATCGATTCCAAATGATTCTATGTGATTCTATGTGATTCCACGTGATTCTATGTGATTCCACATGATTCTACGTGATTCTACGTGATTCTGTCTGATTCCATGAGATATCATAAACTTCAATTTGGTATTAAAAAGTTTTCCAAACATCTAACTAAATAGAGATATATTCGGATTAGAGACTTCCAGTGTCATTTTACCCATTGCCCGCATGAGGGAGCGTTTTTAACTGCCCTATCTCTTTCGAATTCGGCCTTCGTGCAACGTGTAGATCTCTATGAGATATGAAAATTCTATAAGATTAATTTCCTTTATGCCTCTTGTTCTTAGTTGTATGTATTTTTTTGGAACTTTAGCATATGGTACGGGACATACCGAAATCTTGAATAACGACATATTGATTTAAGATTTTTCTTACTGATCGTTCTATTTGTGAGTAAATTCTTGTGAAAATTTCAATTCAAAAGAACATTTCCTTCCAAGATATGAAAGTCTGCAAAATTACCTCTCTTAAAAATTCTGATTTTTAGGTCTTTCATATTTTTGAAAAGAAACGTTCTTTTGAGCTGAAATTTTCAGAAAATTTTACTCATAAATAGAACGATCAATGGGGAAAATCTTAGATCAATATATCGTTATTCAAGTCTTTGGTTTATTTCATGTTACAGGCTAAAACTCTAATATAGTATTTACAACTCAAAACAAGAGTCCTAGAGGAGGATCGATCTTTCAGAATTTTTCATACATTATTGAAAGACACCTTATGCTCAAGTGTAACGGTAAATATATTTAATTCTGTTGATGACAAGTGGAGACGCGGTTTTGAGTGTCTTACAACACGATGTTTATTTGACTATGTTCTACATCCAAATGTATTCATTTCACATATACCATGAGGTTATATACTAGAGAGGAAGAGGAAAAAGAACACGATATAAATATAGTTAAATTAGAAAGAAGAAAAGAGAGAGAGAACATTGAAAGAGCTGATAATTACAAAAGAGATCATATGAGATACTTCATATGATTTAAGACATACATCGATCTATCAGTAGTTACAGCACGCAATCAAACTATATCATTCATAACAGAGACGCACCATCAGTCAGACAATGAATGCACATCATTTCAAAATGGTATGTCTGCTGGCACGCTAAGCTATAAATTTAATAGATACTGGACAGCTAGAAATGTTCTCAGATCAGTAGCTTCAATGGAATTATTTGTATTCAAAAACACTATATATCTCCAGTTTGAAAGCTTCCGAAATCAGATGGTATTTATGAAATTTCTCGGATGATTAATATTCAAAACCAAGAAGCTAAGATATATTTTCCCTTTGCCCTTCAGGTATGAAGTACTCAACGGGAAAGAACTAGAATCGATTTGATTTTCACCAATTTTAGGAATTACACTTTTGGTGCCAGTTCCGATTGTCGTTTCAGGCTTACTTTCGGGTAGTTCCTCATGTCGAAATCAACCTACAGGTTAGGTGCACGTTTTCTATTCGGTTTTCCCTAATCTTTACGACATCTGATCCTTGCAACAGGATATCAGCTATATCTGGTCGATATTGACCGAAAATTTACAAAACTAGAGATGATGAATTTGAGTTAGAAAAATAATATGAACCATGAAACTATAGTTAAAATCTCTTTGAAAACTCTCTAGAATATTGAATTTCAACAATATTTTCGTAGAACGATAGCATCGCTGCACGAGTGGATCAGTCTATCAATCCGGACTTATCGGATTTCATAAGGAATCGATCTGACTCTTATCGGAATTTTATGTATCAATATAAAATCCCATAGAATTCATTATACACTATCGATCAAGAATCCATAATGTTGGAATTTTATCGGATCTTGTAGTCGGATTTGATAGAATCTGTGAATTATAAAGTAGCATTTGTTACACGGGATCTAATTGAAATAGCAGTAGTAAGGATTGGATCGTAAACTCTCCTGGCATTCAATCATCCGATTTTCATCTATCTGTGTCGATTGGTCATATCTTACAAGATTAATCAAATTCGGTGTCTTAGTGATAGAATAAGATGATTATTAAAAATATTTTCTAGAATAATATCTCCGCAAATATAACTGTAAAATTTAAAATAGAATAGATCAAAAAAAAAATTTTTGATCTCTTTACACTGATAACTTTGCGAAACATGTTTTTAGGCCTTTGGAGACGGAATTTTTTTCGAGCAAGAAAATTCTTTTTTTCTGTGTATTTCATCATAAATCAATCTTAATTTCGATTCTACAAAAAAATTTTTATGGGAACGAGTCTTTAGAAATTTTTTGAAGTGTGATACAGTTCAACGTTCGTAAAATCAACTAACCATATTCTTGTAGAGACAGGAATGTTTCTTGCAGGATTTTAGACTAGCGAAATTTTCGCTGAAAATCAACGATGTTACATTTGTTATTCACTATTGATTATCGAAAAAAATAATCTAATTATAATCCGGATTATACCAAAAAAGTGTCTAATAAATGATTTAACAAAAACTAATCTCATATAAGAATCTTTGCGATTCCAAATACCAGAGAATCAACATGGTTCCTTAAGGGACCAACCGTCCCCAAAAGGTTAAAACGTTTAAATGTATAAGTTAGTTCAAAAATCGATTTCTAAGTCTCTAAATATCTTTCATAGGATATTCTTTTAGAGGAACAAGATTTTAAAAAATACAACTCAAAACTCGCTTAAATACTAGTTTTCAATCTCTCAAAAATTTTTTTATGACGCTCACGTTAGTTGATGTTCTGTAAAATGCTGAGAGAGAACAATATCAAGGAGAATACATCCTATTCCGCGATGTTAAACATTGCGGAACTAGTTTCGCCTCAGGAATCAATTCCACCAATTCCGGAATTAATGAAATCAGTTCCGATTCCGAAGTTACTCGAAATTACAAGGAATTCCTTGTGATTCCGGAATCACAAGGAATTCCTATGAATTCCGTGTAATTCCGGAATTACTCGAAATTGTAAGGAACTCCTTGTGATTCCGGGATTGATGGAATCAGTACCGATTTTGGAATTGCTTCCCGCCTTCATCCTCATGCTTGGTAGTGCTGTTACAGATTAATCTCAAACATGCACGAGCGATTCCGAAATTGATGGAATTAGTTCCGATTCTGGAATCACTTGGAATAGTTGAAAATGATTTTGGATATCCTAGGAATTGGTGGAATTGATTCCGGAATCGAAGTCTCTATAGATTTCATGCAATTTCGGAATCGATGGAATTAGTTTCCTTGAGGGAACTGATTCCCTAATGTTCAACATCGCGGAATAGGATGACTGCTCGTGATTCTGTGATTTGGAATCAATCAAGTTCTCAAATGTCTTCGACTGAATTCATTGTGATCGGAATGTTGCACTGATCGATCTGAATATTGACAGAGGACATTGTTGAATTTCAGTAAATTACCAGTTTTCGACCATTTTTTGTTGGAAAGGTGCGCAGATTGTGCAAAAATCGTTGGAAAAGACTGATGACAGTCAGTCTAGGAGTGTGAACATTATATTTCCTATATTATCGATATTTCCTGTATTGTGAATTGGTAAGGTTGATTTCAACTCGGTCATTTTCTCTGCTACTGAAACGAGGTTAACTATATCTTTCGACAAATTCGGACAATAAACGGTTAATCTTTTGAACAGATCTCGTCTGAATACAATGGTTTTTCCAAATGTTTATCAAAGGTAAATTGGCAGGCTAGTGAAAAGGCCTAATCCCGCACTCTCCAATAAAAAATACTGCTTCCATCTTCTTATGTTTTTCAGCATAATTGTGAAAAGAAATAGGTGAAAATCTATTCAAATTGACTGAAGAAACATCCAGTTCTCGTAAGCTCTAGGCGAGTCTTGAAATCAACATCATTGATCTGAATTAATAAAGCGTCTTTCAGACTGAAGGCATGAGTCGATTGAGGACAGAAGATTCAGAAAACGGAAGGAAAAATGCAACCAGACATTCGGTATCCTAGCCCGGTGACCATTTTCGAAGTAAATCTATCAGAACCGGGGTAAAGTTAGTCGTGGGATATGCTTTCAAATAATTGCTTACTCAGGTTCTTTTTGGTACAATCAATGATTTTTTGACTGACTCCCATCAAAAAATCATTGGATTAGACCACAAAGATCGTTATTCTATGTAGCTTGTAAGAGTTAATGTTTTAATGAAGTTATTGTTGATGATTAATCATGATCGGTCATTCAGTGATTCTATGTGATTCCAAGTGATTCTACATGATTCCATGTGATTCTACATGATTCCATGTGATTCTGAGTGATTCTATATGATTCTGAGTGATTCTATTGATTCCGAATGATTCCATGTGATTCTATGTGATTCTATGTGATTCTAAGGTCACAGAATCAGCTGTTTCCCCCTTGCATGAAATACACAACTTTCATTTGATGAAAATCATTAAACGCACATGGAAATCTTATCACGAGTATAATTAAAACTTCATACAAATCGTGCAATGCAAAATATGCAAAAAGATTCTCATTCTTCATTGCAGGCGTCACCATCAATGTGAGGTGATCACCCATTTCCGAGCTCTACCTGAAACTCAGGATGATTGTCCTTCAAGGAGCTATACGGTGGACTACCAAAGAGTTCATTTAACAATTTTTAATTAAAAAAAGGCGAGCACGACATGCTTTCTGTTTTTAAACATTCTATTTTAGCACAAGACGATGCGTGTAAACTACAGACTCTGTCTCTTTTTCAAATCAATCTTTTTCATCAAAAATTGAACCAGAGTTTTCATTCATCCGTGAAAATAGCATAAATATAATGATTCAGATGAAAAAATAGCGAAACTAATTTAATCGTTTTAGTTATAACAGAAAATCAAGATCTGCGAATGAATTTGATGAAAATATAGTGAAACTACTGCAATGACTTTCATTATTTTGGGAAGTAATTGAATTAATAAAATGAGAATGATGGAAAGATAACGAAACTACTGGAATAATTTTGACTTTCTGAGATAATCGAGATCATAAATTTTGTTTGTTGAAAAAGTTCGAAATAACTGTATACATGAAGTTTTTTCCATTACAGCCGTGTGATTTTTATTTGAACACCATCAGTGGAAAATTGAAGGTAAGAAGATTACCATCATTACACAAAAAGACTTGTAAAAAGATGCTTTAGGTGAAAGCATCCCAGGTGGACTAATCCGAGAGTCGGATCCGATCAGATTCTATGTAAAATCCGATAGTCGGATCCAACAGGATTCGATCGAATCCAACATCGGATTTGTTCATCTGGAGTTTTGCACCTATGTCACTGAACTTTACCACAGAAATATTTGTCGTGAATTCTAATAGATTTATTGTGTCTAACTGAGACACAGATCTCTTTGTAGAATGAGACACTATCTGCGGTATTAGAGTTTTGACTTCTAAATGAACGACATATCAGACTGGAACTTGTTGTCGAAAAGTGGCTGCTGTAAAAATTACATTAAGCTTTTTTTGTCATTTATATCCTTGTATAAAAGTCTATATAAATTTTAATATCTCAGGGTACAAAAAGGTGCCTTTTTAGCGATGAGGATGCGCTTGAAAATATTTAATATGATATCACGACTCATCTACACGTATGCTTTTCTCATTAAAACATAGATATGTATATAACCCATTCATCCCGATTCAAATTTTATAGAAACTACCATCTTTAAATACATTTTGTTAGGAAACAAAATATACCACAAGATGCAGCATGAAAAGCTCTACAATCTACGTCATAAAACTTGTTTCAATTATGTACTCTTTGTTTTCAAAATAAACTAAAATTGTGTGTGACGAATTTTTGAGGTTGCGAAAAGTGGTTGCACAGAATTTTGCTTTTTTCGAAAATAAAAACTAACCTCAACGATGTAGATTGTTTCA
>JAJEKB010021931.1:151217-228415 GCA_022393335.1 Macrotrachela quadricornifera | reverse complement strand
TCGATACCTGCATCGGCTTAGAAAATGAATTGTGCATAACAAAAAAACAAAAATAAAGATTAATTATGCAGACAACTAATGTAGGAATAACAGCTTATTGCTTCAATTTGATTACTTTCATTTTTTACCTTGTATACAGTTTCATATGATAATAGTGGTGAGCATTTTGATTTTTTCGTTCTGTAGAAAGAATATTGCGGATGAATACTTGCTTACAAGGTAATCATCATAAATTATTGTCTGCGGGCATTTTGCAAAACATTCATTTTTCATTATTAAATGAGGAGTCACTATCCCCCAGCGATTATAAGTATTCGTAAGTATTCTTCTTCGGATATGCATATATATACTTAAGCCGCCGTCTAAAGGAGAAACTTCTTCTGATAGAATTGCGTGGGATGATAAGTTTATATCTCCAGGAAAATGTAAACAAATTGGCTGTTAGAAAATTTCAGGAAAATTAATTCGATCCTTAGAAATATAAGTCTAGAAAATTCATTTGAATCCTTTGGGCCGATATTATTTTTAATTCAAAAATGGTTCTTTCGCCGGTTTATGTGTATTACTAATTTATGCTAACACCACAAAACCCAACTTTATAAAAATACATGTAGATCATCTTCACTAACACCCATATCTTGGAAAGTTATATGCACAAACATCCACTTTGTTCGACTCCTAGAAAAAATAAACGATCTACAAAGTTCAAAAAATGGCTCCCTTCAACATTAATACTCAGAATCTCTCTTATGGCCCACACAAATGTCCCAACTGGTCCTCACTAACACCCACAGAACTCCATAATCTAAATTTTGACCTGAATAAGTGCCATCCCCAAATAAACCCTTATCTGAAAGAAAGGGTCTTACATTGAAAAATATATGTATGTATGCTTATTTGTCTGTTGAAGTCAATCAGATTCGACCAAGGGCTTTTTCTGTTATTAATCGGATGGAACATGGCTATTTTCGGACTATTTGAGGATTATCGAGAGATGTCTTTCATATGACCTGAATACCTCTATATTTCATATAAACCATAGTGGCCACCCATTATCAGTCCATAGTGCGAACAAGATTTCAAACAATCAGACTTGAGAAAGACTTTTTTGATATTATCCGAATGAAACATAAGACTGTTCGAGCTCTATTAAAGATATTTCCAAATAATCTACTAACGATCCGAATATGTCTATGTTTCATTCGAATAATAGCAGAAAAAACTTTTCCTCAAATCTGATTGGCTTCGACAGGCAAACAAGTATACAGACATACATTTTTCAATATAAAACCCTTTCTTTCAGATAAGGATTTATTTGAGGATGGCACTTATTCGGGTCAAAATGTAGATAATGGAGTTCTGTGGGTGTTAGTGAGGACCAGTTGGGATATTTGTGTCGATCATAAGAGAGATTCGGAGTGTTAATGTTGAAGGAGATAACTTTTTGAACTTTGTAGATCGTTTATTTTCTCTAGGAGTCGGACAAAGTTAGTGTTAGTGGAGTTAGCATAAATAAGTAAGACCCCAAGATAAGAGAGAAAGTGATCATGGCGTCAGTCTATCGAGAAGAAAGAAAAAAGAAGATCTGAGAAACATTTGTATGACAGGAAGATAGAGAAAAGAAATGCATTCAACAGCAGTTGTAACGAACTATTACGTTACAATTGATAATAGCTTGATGAGAAATAAACATTTTCCTTACTGGAAAATAGGTGGTACAATCCTTGTACCACCGGCCTCAAAGGGTTAATACAGAATTTTTTATCTTAATTTAGAAATTGAAACTAGAATGTATTTCGATTAACATGTTTATTTCAATATTAAATTTACCTGTAAAGTTAATAGTTAATAATGAAGAGTCATTTTCTTGTTTTCTTCAAGTCATCGTTCAATAAGATCGTACAAACCAATTATCAGAAAATAACAAAGGATCAAATATAGAACTCATTAAAACAATTCTTTTCTGTTTTTCATTTGAAATTATAACGATTTTCTTTATTACATAATTTCATTTTATTTTTGTATATAGAAGTGCATAAGTGTTTCACTAAATATTCTCCAAAAAAAAAATCTTGAGTACTACACTGAGCACTCGCGTCTTTTTCTTTGAATTAATCTACAAAGAAAAACTGGTATGGGTACCTGTATGAGCACACATATAGTCTTCATACACATAAAATTCTTCAAGTACTTGTGTGAGTAACTTGAGTACTCATGCTGACAATTCGTACTCTCTTGGTGAATAGTTTCACTAGGGCATTGTGAATTAAATAGCCATTTTTATTGGTTAGTTAAATTATTTATAATTATGAAGGTTACAATATCTGAACATTTAAATTGTCTGTCTTAACATTCGTTTTTTTTCTAGATTGTATTCATAGGGTTTTCATTTCTTAATAAGAATCGTGCAACATGACATCTTCATTTTATGTATTGCATTGTCTCCTCAATACTGCTCAAATGAATCCTCAAAAGATAGCCGTATCTCTCGAAGATCAAACTTGGACGTACAGCGAACTGATCGAACACATCAAACGGGTAACAGATCGCCTACATCATTTGAACATTATTCGAGGACAAATTGTCTACCAATTTGTTGAACGCGGTTTTGAGATGGTCTGCGGTTTCTTTGGCATCATGTACGCTGGTGGTGTATATTGTCCATTAAATCCAACAGAACCATCCGACCGTCTTGCTGTCCTTCTCGAACAAATGCAAGGACAATATGTTTTAGTACATATGAAAACTCATAATGAATTTCCATCATTAGCTGTTGGGCATATAATTCTATTGGATGATATTCTCCTTCCATTGTCTGATATTGAATACATGGGTGATCTTCCAATTTGCAGTGGGTGTGGTCCTGCATACATCATCTTTACTTCAGGTACAACTGGACGACCAAAAGCAATTGTTCATACTCATAGATCTTTTTCAGCAAGCGTTGCTGCTTATATTCACTGGGATGTTGGCATGTATACAACTCGTGACCTAGTTCTGCAAGTTGCTACCTCTTCATGGAACTTACATATGATGGAAATTTCATTAGCACTTGTAGTTGGTGGTAGCCTTGTACTTTTACGATCAGGTGGTAATATGGATATGGCTTATTTTTCTCGAACTTTGATTCATCAACAAGTAACAACACTTACAATCGGTCCTAGTATAATTCGAGCTTTTACCGATTATCTCGAAATGAGCCGACGATTTGAAACATTCAAGTTTGTGCGCAATCTGTGCGTAACAGGTGATTATGAACTTTTTTTATTTGCTCTCAGAATTGTTTTTTTTATTTGTTTTGATGTTATTTAGGTGAAGCGATAAAGCCAAAACAGTTGGCGAGATTCCTTGATTTCTTAAGTTCATCCAACGCTCAAGTTTGTCTTCTATATGGTATGTCTGAATGCAATGGTGTCATTGGATGTCGATTGGTAGATATCAACGATACAGTTATTCCTATGGGTTATCCGTTTCCAAACGTTCGATGTTTGCTCATCGATGAACAAGGTCACATACTTAATAATGTACACAATCCAAGTGAAATTGGTCAAATTCATATAGGAGGTTAGCAATATTCTTTTCGATCATTATCATAGATTGTTTTTCGACTTGTTAATAGGATCGACTCTATTTAATTGCTATTTAAATGATCCAGAGCGTACTGCTAATATGTTTGTCACTATTGACAATCAAGTTTATATGAAGACAGGTGATTTAGTACGACATAATGCACGAGGTGAATTTGTACATGCTGGACGTATCGATTTTCAAATTAAAATTCGGGGTCAGCGTGTGGAAACTATCGAAATTGAAAATACAATTATGAATTGGTCTCGTACCAAAATCTCTCATTGTCTTGTCACCAAACATCCGCAAAACGATGATCTACTCGTTGCTTATATAATCTCAAATGATTTAGAGCTTGACATTGGAGAAATTAGAGATTATTGCAATAAAAATCTTTATCAATATATGGTTCCATCTTATTTTGTTGTACTCGATAAACTTCCACTCAATGCCAATGGAAAAGTTGATAGAAAACAACTTCCACTACCATCGTTATGCTATGATATCCCTAATAAGTGTGATCGAATTGAAAATCAACCAATGTCAGAATTAGAAGAAAAAATACATAATTTGTGGTGTTCTACATTAAGACTTGATGTTGTTTCTCATCATATAAATTATTTTGCATTAGGTGGTTCCTCTCTTTCATTGATACAAATTTTCAATTATTATCAATTTCATTTCGCTGCCGATAAAGAACTCAATGTAATCGATTTTTTTACTATTCCAACTATAGCTGAACATATTAAGCTTTTGACAAATAGTCAGACAAAAATAAACACTGTTTGGAATCCACTTCAATTAGTACAAGGTATGATCTCTCTAAAAAGAAATTATTTGAATCGAATTATTTGGTGTCTTATAGACATCATCTCATTTATTCAATACTCTAGACGAAATCTTTAACATTTTTGTGACAGAATGTTGATAAGTTCAATAAGAATCTTGTACAGATTAGCTCTCCTTCTTACGTAATGACTAATTCCCAGAAAAAAAGTTTATGAGTCGATCACCTTATCCAACTGGACTCTGTTATATTATTCAGTTTAAAAAAAATCTACTCTTACTTTTTATGTATAGAATATAAATAGAAGGCGAGAACAATCGATAACGGTCTACGTATCTATAACTAGAAATGAATAGTTAATGAAAAAAATAGTGCAATAATTTACGTAAAGTTAACGTTTTAATTTAGACTAAGAAAAGTTTCTCTATATTTGAACTTTAAAACGAGTTCTACAATATTCAGACTGAATAGACACTAACCATGGGAAATTTATAAAACTATAGAATTAAAAAATTGTCAGTCAAATATGCTTAACTTCTTTCTCATCGTTTAACTGGAAGAAAATTAAAGCTTCGAGTTTATCATATGATATATATGAGGCCAACAGGAAAATTTAATAGTTAAGTTTTGTGTCATTTTCTTACAAATACTCTTATAACTATTCATCTTTATAGATTTTAATATACATTTTCATTCGTAGGACCTGCTTCTTATGCTCAAGAAAGTATTTGGCTCGCTGAGCAGACACGTTTTATTCAACAAACACCTTCTGTGCCTCCTTACAATTTGACTAGTGTTTATCATATTGATTCAGGACATTTTTCAATCAAACAGTGTCTGAAAGCCATTGATTTTATTGTCACTCGTCATATGATATTTCGCACGCGTCTCAGATTTAATGTTGAACGTCGTTATTTAGAGCAATCAATTATTGAAACAAAACCATTTGATCGACGACCTTATCAAGTCCTTATCAGCACAGTACAAAACGAACAGGAATGTAAAGCATTAGAATATCAAGAAAATTTAATGTCACTTGATGACTGTGTTTTTCGGTGTCATTTCATTCGATATAATCACACCAATAAAGATACATTGGAACAAGATGATTTGGTTTTATTTACCTTCTATCATGGATCATTTGATAGCACAGCTGTGCGTCTATTTTTGAATGAATTTACACAAGCATATTCTGGTAATTATAATCTTCAAACACCTTATCTTCAATATATTGACTATTCTACTTATGAACGCTCATATACGGATATGAGTGCAGCAAAAGACTATTGGCGTGAAATTCTTCGAGGTTATGCATGGGATCGTCAACTGGATCTACCCTATGATTTTAGTATACCAATTAATGCTCGTCGGTCTGGACGATGTTGGTCTGTTGTAACTGATATGCCTTCCGAAATCACTGATGCAATAATAACTCGAGCTAAAGAACTTAATGTTACTTTATTGCAATTACTATTGACTTGTTTTTATATTTTTCTTGCTCAACTTTCTCCTTATAATCAAGATGTTTGTGTCACTATTCCAATTGAAAATCGATATCGACCAGAACTCGAAAACATAATTGGTATGTTTGTTAATATGTTACCTTGTCGAGTAGCTTTTGATGCTTCATCAACTTCGACAGTGACATTCATTGATTTATTGCATAAAGTTCAAAATAATCTGGTCAATATGATTCAATATGGAAATATGCCTTACTTGGAATTACTTGAATTACATCGTGTGCCAAGCTTAAATCTTCAGCTACCATTTCTTCATGTATACTTGGCACTTGTTACATCGACGGACCGCAATTATCTCGATACACATCAATTAAATTTGATCTCACCATCATCTAATCAAGAGAATTGCTCTTTATCACAATATGATGAACTAACTATTCCTGAAGATGAGAATATTTTTGCATTTCCAAACATGTTCGATATGGACATTACATTTTATGTCGATATTGAGAAGAAAGAAATACAGTTTTGGTGGGATTATTCAACCGATTTGTTCACCTACACTACGATCAATACGTTGGCAAAACGATTCATTTGTTTACTTGGTGATTTATTTGTATCGACACCATTGCAACAATTAGAGACTACACCATTAGTTAAGTTAATATCTATGGCAAAGGAGCCGATTAACTTACAGATAAATAATCATCACGTATGTATAGTTAAACTTAATTGTTCTTCATCACTACATTCTCAATATAGTATCATACATTTCAGAAACAATTAGATCAAACAACAAAAATACTCACACCACTTGAAGAACATATTAAAGCAATTTATTCTCGTGTTCTTGATACAGAACATATTGATATCAATAGATCATTTTTTGAACAAGGTGGTACATCAATGAAAGCATTGCAAGCCATATATTTATTGCAAGAAAATCCTATGACAAATACAGTTGATGCTAATCTATTTTTCGCCGCTCATTCAGTCATTCAACTTGCACAAATCATTGAAGCAAGTCGTCTGTAAAATAACATACATGCGCATATATTTCTTATTACTCCTTAGCATTGAACAGTTATTTAAAGTGTACGAATACTACTTCGATACAAATTTTCTCATAATTATCCATTATTAGATTTTTAGTTCTTAATAAACTCATTTTTAAATAATTCTAATCTGTCAATAACGCAAAAGCTGAACGTAACGAGTGCATCGAATATAATTGGCACACTTTATATTTTTATTTTCATTCACTTAATATATTGTATTAAAAAAACAAAACATTGCGAGAGACGGGCTGAAAGCTCTACAACTTATAATAAGATCGCTATTTTTATACTTGCACTTTTTGCTTTCAATCCTCAGTTCACTAATCGTACAGGCGGATGGAATTGAATGCTATAAGGTCCTGTCGTATCTTATACAAATTCTATCAAAAATCGTGTAAGATAATCATATGGAAATTCTGTCAAATGCTAGATCAAATAGGATTTTACTAGTGGTGATCAACGACATGCAACTGAGGTGCGCTGATAGAATCCCAGTTTTGGAAATTTTCAAGTTCCTATGCGTTCCAATAGCAGCTGATACAACTAGAAATCTAACCTCACATATGAAGATCTACAATAATATAAAATTAATTAATGAAACATCCCTATGAGTTATCCGATGATGAAAATAATGAAATCCAACAACTTTTGATAAAAACCAACGAAAATATATCTTTCCATTTCAGTGTTTAGATAGAAAAGTAGTGCATGATAAAAAGAATAAAGGTTTATGGTTTCCAATTGAAGCAAACAGAAGAAGAGAATGCCGAATTTTTCAAGAAAATGCGATGAATAAATCTATTCCTATATTATCAAATAAAATTCGATGAAAGTATAATACATAATCTGTCTAAGAATGTACTACATTTGCTTCTAATCTGAATACTTGTTTTTTCCTTCGCTTTTGAAAATACTGGATCAAATAATATTGAACAGATTATTTTTTAGACACGATTCAATGATCGTCATAATATAATACTATATTAATGACGATTTTCATGACCTCATTTCAATTCGTCTTTGACATTACTTACCATTCAATTATTCATGGAATATGAATAAATATTAATAATTTTGCAAGATATATCTCTCTTTATATAACATAAAATAATATCTTAAAAAAAATTATATTTTTGTTTAAGGTCATATAAATACTAATTGAAAAAAATATTAACAAAGCAAGTGAGCTGTATTAACTACAGAATAAAGTTCTATTGTCAACACCACGTTGTTTTTTTGTAACATTGTAAAGAGCGAACGTTAATGAATCTTAAAGAAAACATTTTGAAGAGAAACATAAAATTAACTGCAACCTTCAGTAATCCCAAAAGAAATTACTAGAGAAAGGAAAATAAAAGTCGAAATTTCATAATGATAGATATAATTTAATTAAAAATAGTCCTATTATGCATGTAAACAAAATGAAGCTTCTTATAATGGATCAGAAAACGATTGAGAATTTACAATAAATTCAAATAAAATCTGAGAATCATGAAATTGAATAAAGCCTAAAATGAATTATTAAACTTTAGTAAGATGAAAGTAGAACAATTTGAATCTGTTGTAAACGAAACATAATCAATTTAAATCTTGTTTTTCGAAATTTGTTTCGTACGAAATATATATTAATTCAAGGAATGTATCAATCATTGAAATAATATTTAAAATGCATTCATTCTTGATAGGCTCTTGACAAGATTGTGAGAGTAAAATTTTTGAATAGTCTTTAAGCATAAATCTGGAAAGATCTTAATCTGTTCTTTATGTTTTCTTATGAAACTCCTGATCATATTTGTATTTTTGTTAGCATTCGAAATATCTGTTCTAGGAAAGTTTCACTCAAAAACATAACTGCAGTTTGACAGAATTTCTTAATTGAAGATTCTAATGCATTTTGTCTTATTCTTGATATGATCCTCTTCCGATATATGTATAACTCTTCGTAGGATTCTTGTATCATGATCTAAAATAAATTTTGACTCAAATATAATGTCATCATAACGAAATTTTCTTTTTGATTTTTATTAAGCATCTAAATTTCATAAAAAGAGAATCTTGGTGCGATCATACAATATCAAACCAGAAAAAAATCTAAGCAAAAACTTAAACAAGCCCGGAAAAGAATTCGGAGAAATTTTTTAAGGTTGTCTTAAGACATCGACACGATTGAGTGGAGTAAACAGCAACCTGTAAAGATTTTTTTTGAATCTTTATATTTTCTTATTAAGATTCTGATTCTGATTTATATTATATCTTCTAAGATTTGAAAATGCACATTCTTGAAAGGTTCCAAACAAAATTCTAAATATCTGTCACTCCTGACGAAATCTTTCTTGGTCAAAAACTCAAATATATGATCCTACGAAAAATTGTACAAAAACTCGTTGTCTCTACAATTTTATATTAAATCTTATACTACTCTAGTAAATGTATTGCGCTGAGGATACCTGAAAAAGTACCCTACTCCCAGGACGTCAAGGAACATTCTCTAGTCGAATTTAAGTTGATCGAATCTCTATCAGACCACTTCAGAATAGTCCTCTCTCAATTGACGAACGAGATCAACATCATCTTGATTAATAAATAGTCAAAAACTAATCTAGAAAAATTAGTTTCTTATGCTTGACCAAGTTGTTTATATAGAGCCACGGATGCAAAACAAACCGATGAGTGTACCATCGTTATACAGAAAGCGATAAATTTAGAGTGATGACATTTCATAATCACGAAAATTTCTATTTGCAGAACTAATTTAGACGAATTCACACGCAAAATTACCAATAAATAAAAAAAAGTAGTAAAACAATACTTATGACATAATAAATAAACAAAATTTGCTACCTATACTATAATCATAGAAAACAAGAAATAAAAAATACTAATTTTGTATTATCAATATAGAAAAATGAATAAAATAATACATCAGTCGGAATAGTCGAAACAAGACATGCACTTCTATACCAAAGATATAGAAATATTTCTGAGCTATGTCGAACAATGACTTATATTCTTCCTCTGAGAAAGACTAGTTAAAAACATTTATATATGAAGTTAAAAAACTGTTTTGTGTATTAAAATATTACTGAATATTAGTGCATGAAATATGATTTGATTTTATATAAGCATTTGTTTGATGATAAGAGTAATTTAATCACAAATTTATAAAGAAAAAATAGCTACACATCAGATCAGACAAGATATGTTGTACCTTTTCGTGTGTTTTCTTGTTATTCGGTTGACAAAATGTTTTTGACGTTTTTCCGAAAATTTTCTTTTCATTTCTTAAATTATAAAATGAGTCTATAGTCTCTTTCATTTCAAACTGAATTTTAACCCATCCGTGATGGAGGTCTCACATATGGAACGGCAAGATTTTTCATTATATATGCCCGTATTAATATGACTTCAAATACAATTTGACACAAAAGATCGAAGAGTCGAGACGCACCATCAATTGAACCGCCTGTTTCCATAACAGCACGATACTTTCTATCAATAGTGGAAAGCTCGAATGACGATCGTAGGCATTGCTTTATCTGCCGTCATACAACTCGTCGACTACAATGTGAAATAAAAATCAGCTACGAATGCAAAGAGTTGAATGTCGGCTTATGCGTAATACCATGCTATGTAGCCTATCACACGTTGAAACATTTTTAATAAAAATTATATTATAAAGAATGGAAGTCATTGACTCATGGATTTTTCACTGGATATGGACATATTACTCACTGAAAAAACTTCAGTGTGAATGGGCTAAAATAAAAAAATCGCAGCAACTTCTTCTAACTGCACCGAATCTCTCCAAGTACTATCTAGTCTCACTTAATCTTTCCTAGTTCTGCATATTTCCATCTAGTCCCATACGTTTCTTATCACGCTCAAAATTAATAAAATTTTCATAATCTACCATAGTAAATCGTTCTAATTAATGTACTTTCAAAATATTATGAATATAATGAATATTTTATTGATATAGGAATTTAAGACTTCAAAGATACAATCGAATTATAAAAGACAAGACGTAGAAAATTTTGGTGTACTATTGATGTTAGCAGTAAAAATTAGACATACATCCTTATGAAAATCAATGATACACAGATAGTAAATTTGTTTTTGCTGTGGCCTTCAAAAATATAAAAATTGGATATACGAATAGAACTTTTTTAATGTTTATTTTATTGATATTCTTTCTTTTCTCGACTTAAACCATGTTCATCTTAATGTATATATGTAGAGAACAAATTTGAATACTATTTGATACTACCATCAACTGTTCGTTCTGGATTCTTTTTCGCCATTTCAAAACCCCAAAATGCTATTTCTTTTTGAAGTCGAAAGTTTTCTGTTTACACTTTCAAAATAAATAACTCTCTTTTACAATGCAGAATAAAAACATTTTTTTTTTAATCTGTTCTGTCCTATGCTCAGCTCTGTTCGGTACCTTATGCGTCTTTTTAGTAAAAGTATCATAAGAACTGTAAAGTTTTTTCTGATTAACAGATTACGTATCCACTACAACTACAAAGCAAAAAACTATGACCATTTTTTCCTTTTTCTCCACTGTAATTGCGTAAGTTTTTTGTCGTTCTTTTCAATCATTTTGCTATACCAACTATTTGTTGGTTTTTTCCTTCTTATTTCCCCACATTTGTCTATAGGCAACTTTTAATTATAAAAAGAATTGTATTAATAACATATCGAACACGTCTCATAAGTCGATTAGTATAACAACATTACAGAATAAAATGCGATCATAAAATTTAGATGAATTATGTCTTGAAAGCAAGAATGAGAAAGAAAATAAAGTTCACTTCAAGATATTATTGAGTAAAATATTTCTCCAGTAAACATGGACATAAAAAGTATTATTGTGATGGCTAAATGAATTGTGCAACGTCAGATTCATACATTAATTGATAAATCGCATACGAAAATATTTTTTCCCTATGCCCATAATGAGTCACTTGTATGAGTCAGAAGGTTGGGTTTTTCCAGTCCGATGAAAATGAAATGTGTAAAGACAAAGAAGGGGTCTTGCGCTACTGCTTCATCAAAGTTTATCATTACTAAATAGTCGTCTATAAAGGTATATACAAACTTTCTCAACGTCAAGAGTACATTGCGCAATACTTTTACGTTTGTCAATAGTTTAGACAATCATCAGGTGGTTGCATCTACAGTTTACTTGTCATTAGAAGTACTCAATAGTGGTACCTCGAATTGTTTTTCAAATCATAGTTACTTTATAGGTAACTATTAGTATTATTTACCATGACTGAGTTATGAATTTTCTAAATTTCCCAATATGTATGAGGAATAATTATAACTCTAGTGGCAAGAGCCATGGGTCTAAACTCTTTTAGGCTTCATCTCATTTCAATATTCTATAATAAATGAAGTATAAATGAATGAAAATAGAATTGAGCATCATGGATATTTTCGTTATTAGTTATATAAAGGAGTCACTTCAAATGTTTGATTGTTCTTCTGTCGAAAGTATTTTTGATTGAAAGGATTGTTGAAGAAAAATAATATTCTAGAATGATTTAATTTTCTAAGTGATCTTTTATGATCAATTTCAGTTTTCTATTGTTGTTTATCTTCACGGTATGGATTTTTCACCAGCATTCAATGATCCATTATCATATCAGGTTGATTACGATTAATTTAAATTTTCTTATTTTTCTACATCATTTTTCGTTTTGTGATTTATAGGATGAGGAACAAATGTATCCAATGTCGCTACCTCCATCAATAGCATCACCATCTCCTTGGACAAATCCGACAATTATTTCTTCTCATGTGACAACTAACGATATCATATCACCACAACAAATGTTATACCAAGATCATCGAATAGTACCAACAAAAACTGTCGTCCAAGAAGTAGCCACACCTTCTTCAGCCATTTCATACATTCAACAATCACCACAAACATTTATTACACCAATGACACCACGCATTACTGATGTTGTTTCTCTAAAACCAACTCTTCAGTAAATCTTGATATTCAGAATACTTTTCTATCTGAAGCTTAAACTGTTTGTTTTTTCTTTTCATTTCTGAAGAAATATCGTAGCGACGGCAAATCTTAGTTGTGAGCTGAATTTGAAACGTATCGCTTTACAAGCACACAATGCTGAATATAATCCCAAACGTTTTGCAGCTGTGATTATGCGTATTCGCAATCCGCGTACTACTGCATTGATCTTTAAATCGGGTAAAATAGTTTGTACAGGTGCAAAAAGGTATTAAAAAAATTTTTATTTAGAATTTTATAAATATAAATTGATCTTTTGTTTTAGTGAAGAAGATGCATCACAAGCAGCGCGACGTTTTGCACGAATCATTCAAAAACTTAACTTTCCGGTATGACGATAAAATTTGATATGTTATTTTTAATTGTCTATTTTTAAGGTTACATTTTGTGATTTTAAAATACAAAACATAGTCGGCAGTGCTGATGTAAAATTTAAAATTCGACTTGGAGTACTTGAAATAGCACATACAAATTTTTGCCGGTAAATTTTCTTGTTTTATTTGAATGTTTGTATTCGTTTTTCTAGTTATGAGCCAGAAATCTTTCCCGGTCTCATCTATCAAATGAAGGAACTAGAAATGGCTTTACTCATATTTACATCGGGCAAAATTGTACTCACTGGTAAAATAAATAGAAAAAGGAGGTTTTTTTTAATGAAAGTTATATTTATCCTTCGATTTTTAGGTGCGAAAATTCGTGAAAATATTTATAAAGCATTTGATAACATCTTTCCAATTCTATGTCAATTTCGACAATCAGAAACTTAGTCAAGGAAGGACATGGAATATTTTTCCCTTCTTACTCTCTCTAGGAAAAAGATGGCCTGGAGAAGAGTATGGGAAAAACAATTTTATGCTAACAAAACCAACTTTTTACTATCGTGATTCTTCTCAAAAAATTCAGATTCATACCATTTAAAATAATTACCTTCTAGTCAAGTTATCAAAATAATACCGTGACTTTAGTTATTTCTCAAAATAACACTTATAATATTAGTTTCATTATTTCTACTTTATTTTTCGAGTTTTTTTAGCATTAACTCAATAAAAATAAAGTTGTGCTATTGCTTTCATTTCATTTATATCGTTCTTAATAATTTTTTTTTTATTAATTCTTCAAAATTGAATCCATTCGATTATTTAAATTTTGATTGCATCATTTTCCAGTCATGAAGAGTGAATGATCATGTAGAAGGCAGAAAAAAACCAGCAAGATAATGAGAGAATGCAAATGTATTACATGTTCTAATGAATAATCTCATTGTCTTTTCTTTACAAATTGTTTTTGACTCTAGTGAGAAGTAATAGATCCAATACACATGGCAAATGAAAATCAGAATGACTTCATGTCTATCTAGGCAAAAACAGAGAGAAAACAAATCATTGGAAAACATAAGTTCTATTATTTGATTCTGTAGAAAATTGTATTAGGAGATCTTTTGAGACTAAGCGTAAGTTTTGACAATAGAATAAAATTTGAATGTAGTTTCTAAGTCTCTAAGTATGATACAATCGAATCTAGTTGGTAAAGTCTTTCTTGTCATTCGCATGTGACACTTTTGTGGTCATTATTAAAGAATGAAATTATTTTCTTTCAATTTATTGGACATCGAAGATTGTTTCTGACGATAATGTGAAGATGCTTAAAATTTCAACATACGGTCAATGGTCTTGCATTATTCACTCTGTAAATCCTCAAGAAATATTGAAACTGATTTAATATGGAATTATTGTTAACTTAAGATTACGTATAAATAAAATTTTGAGTATAATCTATCTTTTTGAGGGTAGGAAGATCGTCTCTAACAAATCAAATATAGAATTTCAAAATCATTTTTTTTGAGAAGTGAATGAATGCATATAAAAGTATTCTATTTTCAGGTCATGAATTTCTTCTCTTCAATTTCAGAGAATCAAGATTGGAAGAAAACTTCAAAAATAAGAGCATTTGAATTCTTCAGTTAGGATAGTATTGTTATCAAAATCTTTCGAAGTATTAGAAAATAAATGCATCGTATCTTATTATTATACCAAAATCAACGCTTACATCATCTCCAAAAAAATGATTCTATTTCTGAAATAGTTCACTGAAACACTCATATAACCAAGTTCTTTATTATATTGCAAAATAAAACGATGAAAAACTAGTTATCTTAAGAAGATCCATTTAACATAAGCTAATCACTAAGATTGTGTATTTAAAATTGTCAGCTGCCGCTATTAATAAACTATTCAAAACATCAAAAACTTTGCTTGACATTATCAGGTTCGTGATCTTAAAAAGTTTGTAATTCTTTGGAAGAAAATCGTTGAGTCCGGTGTATCTATGCATTCTGCAAGCTTTATCTACAGAAAAACAAAATGGAAAATGTTATGCATAAACAAATTCGTTATTATTATAATAATAAATAAAATATGTCAGTTTTTATTTTTTACTTTTCGTAGAATTATGTTTGTAACAAAACATATGTGTAAAACACACATCAGTGTTATCGCGAACTTTTTATTGATCATATCATTAATGAACAATGTCGTTAGTCTCGGTGAATATCCTTGAATACGTTGAGTTTTGAGAGAGAAGTAGCACTTAAAATTATCTATTAGTTTTGCTTCTTGGATTTAGTAGAAGTGTTAAAATGAATGAATCAGTTGTTAATCAAATGTCAGAATATTTATTTATAATGTGTTTCGATTAGAAAAAGCTTTCAATATTCTCGAAATATTTCACTATATGACAAGCCACCTTTATAGATTCTTAGTTAAAAAAACTGAAATATTTAAAAATAGTCTGACAAGTTTCTTTCGATCAGTTATGGGCTGAGCGATATTCTATACTATTAACAACTCAAAACTATTGCTTCGAAATATGCATAATATTTTAAAGAGAATGTTTTTTTCTATATCATTCATGTTTCACACGATCTTTGATGGAAAGTTGTTTGTAGAAATCTGATAATATTCGTTGTATGAAAATGTATATATAAATGTTGTATTGTATTCAGAACGATTTATTACATGTTTTGAACAAATCGAGCATTGAGAATGAGTTTCAACTACAAATCTGAATTCTAATTGCAGCATCAAAACATTGAAAACATAATAGATGTACGAAATCCAGAAACATTTTCTGGAGCCGATTAAGAAGTTATGAGTCATTTCAGTTTTTGTAACCAGAAATTTAAGAGAAGAAATAAATGTTACTCTTAAAGTATTTATAAGTTGTGAAATTTTCGTTCTCTACTGATAGAAAGCATTGAATACTGTTAGTAGAGAACGCAAAGAATTACGACATTATCTTCATTCAATGATGAAATTAATCAAACAGCCAAGAGAAAAAAATACTACCGGTACTGGGACTTGAACCCAGACTGAGAGATTGAAGGCCTCTTATCCTACCGTTAGACTATACCGGTGTGATCAATTATTAAATGTAAGATGCTCAAATTCTTCAGTATCATCTCATCGTTAACGGTCAGCATAACCGACTTCCTTTTTGTTGACTAAAATCAGAAACATATATTAGGAAGATCGATTATTATTTATCCCGTCATTTATAAAGAGAATTAAGCAATCAAAACGGTCATTATGTAATCATTGTGATGACGTTCTGATTTACATTAAAAATTGTGATTCATCTATTAGCCCATTCATATTTACCGCATCTAGTTTTTAGTAGAGAAAAGTTTCCTTCATATTCAACTATTAAATATGTAAGATCATAAAAAACCATATTTGTCATCTTGTACTTTATTTCTTTCTTATCTTCTGATCTTTTGTTTTTTCGATAATATTCTCATTCTCTAATTAGAACATGACATCGAACTACAAACTAATCTAAGTTTTAAAAGTAAATCTTTCCTCACGATTCAAGGTTGGACGTAATCTCAGTTTAGATGCTGACATATATATACACTCCCATTCTTATTGATCTAAATCGTTGACGATCTTCCTCTGAAAATAAGTCTAAATTAGCATCACCCGGATTGGATACTGAGTTCCAATATTATTGAAAATTATCGAGACGTTGAAGATTAGATACTCAAAATGCAGAAACCATTTCGTATTTCTTTTTGAATCAAAGGTACGAAAACACAGCTCTTGTAAATTTGTATGTAAATAAAAATATTCGATTCATTATTTGAATATTATTCCTTGCAAAATAACAAGAAAATTAAAAATAATACACAACCATGTATCTCTCTGCTATTATTAAACGGAGCTCAGCTATAGAAAGTCAATATATGAAATAGAAAATAGTACACTAATTAGACAAGAAAAGACCCTTATAACTATTCAAAAATACAACAAGTTTACCAAGGGAAAAAAGCTCATCTTCTATCAACCAATTTTTATCTGCTAGAAATAATTAGTTGTTAAAACAAGATCTAAAAATTTGTATTAAATAGTAATTTCGATTTTAAATATTAGTATTGCTTTTTCTACATCAGATTCTATCAAAAAAATATTCTCTTGGAAAATCGTTGTACTTAGCTTTTAATAATTAATATCAAACTTGTCTATACATTTGATACAAGAATGATTTCAATTTCACACATGAAGCAAAAGAATAATTTGTCCGAATTTTGTCTATCAAAAATCGAATACAACGGTGATGGCAAATGTACGTATATGACATATTGAGCAAAATATGATGAATCTAGAATTGATATTGAACAAATTATTATTCAATCTATTCGAATTTCTCTCTCATATTCATCTATTTCTTCGAATCTTTTGTCTTGAATGTCAATCAACATCGACTGTAAAACAACATATTTCATTCATCTCTTAAATAATCGTGAGACATCAAGATAAACCGATGATTTCTTCTTCTTCTATGATCTTATTATTCGTCAATGTACTCAAATACGATCGCTCTCATTATATCACTTGTATTTATCGGATATGTATTCTCTTTCAATCGAAAATGTTTTTCAGTAAACAATGTTTATTTTATTAAATATATATATTGAAAGTAAAATAAGCAGAAGAATAATATTTTAAAAAAATGCTAGAATTAATAGAATAAACTTATATATATATAAATTTGTATGTTATGTCTTTATGTTTGAAATATAAATTCTATTATTTTAATCAGGTTTTTTTTGACTAAGTATATTTAAAACAATTCCAAATTGAGAATTAAAACCAACGGCAGTAACAATCATTTTACCACTACCTTCCATAACTTGTGTACCTGACAAAAGTACAGCATCTTCATTTACATTTTTTTTTATTAAACCTGATTCTCCTATAAAGAAAATACTTTTTTATTTATTTATATAAATAGATTCATAAAAAAAGAAAAATCTCAACCTGTCATAGAAGATTCATCAATTTTAAGATCATCTGCTTCAATAACTACACCATCAGCTGGTAAATATGCACCTAAAAAATAAATATTCAAAAACAAAGGAATAATATTAATTATTTTGTTTATCATTTTTACCATATTTAATCAAACATATATCACCAACAACAATGTCTATATCAAGAATTTCTTGTAGATGATTATCACGTAAAACAGTTGTTTTATCAGTTTTTTCATGTTCTTCTCGTACATGACGAAATTCACGTTGAGTTTTCCACTCACTAAATACAGTTACAAATAAAATGATAAAAATAACTATCTCTTGAATCTGAGATTCATCTAGGCCAATGTAGGATAGAGTATTCAATAACTCAAACCATAACTGATTTTTATATGTAAATTGTATAAAATAGTGGAAATTAATTTTTAATCTTCAAAATATTTTTTTTAAGTATTCGTGTTTGAAATATCATGATAAACAAATTCAATTTCGTCTTTCTTTCATCGAAAAGTCCTGAATATGTCTTTGGTTATACATTCCTTTATCTTAACAACAGATATAATTAAATAAGTACACACAAGTTTTTTTTTTTCAAAGTATAAACCTATATCTCATTTGCAACCTATAATTCTCGTTTTCATTTTCCTTAAATTTTGTATAGTATATTAATAAACTAGCTAATAAAACACTATGAAATACATACGAAGTGAATGGTATACATGATGCATGTTTAATTCGTGTTTGATTTTTTCCGTAAGCTACACGACGTTGTTCAAGATCTTGTTTATTTTCTGAATCAAGTCCTTTATTTTTATCTACTTTTAATTTTTCTAATATGCCTTCAACACCATTATATGGTGGTGAATTAAGTTTATCCATGAATTCTTTTCCATGTAATCCCATGAGTTCTTTAAGTTGATCAAGTGTTAAACCAAACATTGAAGAATCACCACCACCTGAAATATCTTCATTATTGTCTGATTTATGTTTAAAAAATGACATCTAAATAAAAATAATAAAATTAAATCGAGTAAAAAACAATCATCATTTTGAATATTTATTTTGTATTTGGGAGCTCGATTACGATATATGAAAAAGTTTAGTTAGACAAGCACTTATGTATCATTATACTTTTCTCTTATATTCTGTTTTCTCTTCATTAATACTGTCTGTTATTGATGATATAGAGGACCCACTTATGTGTTGTGGTGCGAAGCCCAGAATTTCAATTATTAAGAAATGGAAATATTGAAAAACGAAATAGTTATTTTCTTGAGTCAGTAAGAACCAAACGAATTTCTCAAAAAAAAAATGTTTACAGGTAACATCTAATAAACATTATCAATGGATAGATTAATTATCTGAATGATTCATTATCTTTTTCTGTTTATGGTGATGCCATAGTAGAGTTGGTATTTGATTCGGTGAATGATTTTCTTAAAACGGGAACCAGTTATTACTTAATATTTATAAAATCACGTGAACTATCTAAATAATGTGCACTTTATATTGCTTGCAGAAAACAGATAATAGAAAAAAATATATAGTAGATTTGAGAAGTCTCTATCGGAGGTGTGTTAAAGAATTTTATTAAGAGTACCAATAGGAAGTCCTATCCGAGTCTCAGAAACTTTGGTCACCGTGACCTATACTTGTCCCTAATGACTTGATCAATACTGACAGATATTCTTCAATTTTGAGAGTGCATATAATGAAAGATGAATAATCATGATTTGTTATTCTATAACCCAGTTAAGAACTATTTTCTGAATGATATTACTCTATTTGACCAGCTACTTACTAAAGAAAAAATTGAAAGGTCAAAGTGACTGAGATTTACCTTCGAAATTGTGTTCTTTTTGAGTTGTACTGAGTATAAAGAGAAAACAAGAATATGCACAACTATATATATCTATCTGAATCGTTACAAATAAGAAGAAAACAATTTCAGAGAGAAAAAGAAAAAAAGAGACCAGAAGAACGAATGAAAGAAAGCAACTACAAGGACTAGAAATCAGAACAGAAAGAAAATGAATGCTACTAATCAAAACAAGTGAGACATACAGAGAGAAAGAGTAAAAGAAATGGAAAAATAATATTAGGGACTGCATAAATGCGATAAAAAAGAAACAGATGTAGAAAAAGAATGAATTGGAGAAACAATTAACGATACCAGTCAAAACGAGTGAAGCATATACAAAAGCAGAGAAAGAGAAGTGAAAAAGAGTAAATTCGCAAATGTACAGATACGACAAAAAAAAGAAATAACGCCACTAGCCAAACAAGCGGAACATATACAGAGAAAGAGCAAGACGAATGAAAAAAATTGACATTGGGATGTGCACAAATGGGACAGAAACATGAAGATGAGTGAAGATCTTCAGAGCACGATATTTTACCAACCTGTGACCATTTTTGCAAAAACTTTTAGAACAGAAAAAATAAGAAAATGAACACTAATTTATTTGTATAAATATGATTCATATAAAAATAAAGAATAACAGTATCACCAACACAAACATAAAAAATAACAGTAATGAAAACATATAAACATATGGATCGAAAAAGAATACAAATAAGTTGCAAATAACTACAAAACTATTGGTAAAGAAGCTCATTTTGAATTAGAAATGGTGATTTCTTATAGAAAATTTCGAGTGCTTTCATTTCATACATCTCGTTAGGATCGCAGAGTGACGAAAGAAGCAAGCAACACATGCAGCACGAGAGGTAACAATGTACTCTCCATGCTCATAGTGCAATACTGAATCAATCGATTTAAGAACGGTTTGGTTGCTCTTATACAATGATAGAAAAATATCTAAGTGGGTTAGGAAAGACATAGAAATATGGAGTTTAGATATTCCATCAATTGTCACCACTTCCGTTCCAACACAGGGTGAACGCATATATGGAAACCCTAATTTCTCACTGTAACTATGAATCTTTTTACCGGCAATGGAAAGTGCGTGATTTATGTCAACCAAATTGGGAGGTTCTTCCAACTGCTAGCACTGTTACTATCGATCTCTATTGACAGCAATTCGACTGAGTTGCAGCAAAACTCAAAGGTAAGCAGAATAAGATTTACCTTTTCATGATAATACCAAATCTCACATTGCCAATTCGACATGTGTAAAAGTATTGAAGCTCGGATGGCCTGTGCTTTCATATCCACTATATACTTCAGACTTGACTCTGACTAACCACCATTTGGTCCATTCCCTTGGGTGAAAAAAGTTTGACGAAGAAGACAACTTCAAAATGGACCTTGGCAACTCCTTCAGCCAAAAGTCCCAGGAGTTTTATGAACGAGGAAACCTTTCTCTGCTAGAGCATTGGCGATAAGACATAGATAGTAATAGACTGTACTATGAAACCTTAGTTGTATCTTTAGTTCGACTCATGTAAATTCTATATGCACAGGTCTAAACCGTACAACTTCATGAATCGATTATTGACACCTTGGTAATAGCCTAAAATCCTGTAACTATACGTTTCTTTCATGATTTAGTTCATTTCTTCGAAAAAAAAGAGCGAATTCTTGCAGAATTCTGATCATAGTTGTAAAGTATTGAGCACTGAAACATTAAAAATTGTCTCTAGAGTTCAAATTGAATTCTAACTCACATTCTTTTTTATGGTCGTTTATCGTTTATTTCTCTTGCACAATTCATACAAAATGCTCATGGTGATATATCCCAATAATAGTAACAAACTCCACAACTACATCAAAGCATACTTTTCTTTCTGTACACGTTAAAAGAGCGCCCACGCAATGTGCTACGTGGCGTATTGCTTGCCGTAGTCACATCTAACGTGTTTTATCATTTCTATTAAGACGTATGCATCAACAGAAACACACAGAACAAAAAAAATAACTATACAACGTCATTCTCGTTGCAAATGTTTATTACATTATTGCTTGTAATATTAGCGACTTTGATCACTTTGATATTATTGTTTCTATTTTGTATAATTTATTTACAATATATTTCGAAAAGTCGCATACGATTTAGTATTTTATCTAAAATATCAGCATTGACATCAATTAAATTTCGTCTACTTGAGCAATATCGTGAAACATATAATCCAGCTAATCCACAATGTCGATGTCATCTACGTCATGCTACAAATATTGAACCTCGAAACGATTGTCTTCATAGATCAGAAACATTATTTATTAGTTTTGCTGGTGGTGCTCTTCTTGTTGGAGGATTTACTTTTACAGAATGGAAATCAACATTTACAAAATTTAATTTACAAGCTGATTTATTATTTCTTACTGATCCTGCTCAATCATTTTATTTACAAGATTCAACCTATTCATGGCAAGGATTGACCTACTATAGATCTTTAATAAAAAAATATTCTAAATTATATAAGCATGTTATAGTAATTGGAGCTTCACTGGGAGCTAGTATGGTTTGTATGTGTAGTGATCTTGCTACACTTTCAATTGCATTCAATCCAATATTAGATCCGTTATTAGCATCTAGTATACTTTATTATCGAACACTAAATAAATATTCTAAAACAATTATTTCGAAACAAGTACAGACAAATATTGATAAAATCATAAATGAAAATCTACAATCTGTTTTACATATTCATTGGAGTGAAAAATCGCCACATGATATTGCTCAATTGAAATTACTTTCAAATCAAAACATATTATATTTCACTGATGTAAATGAATGTAACAAACGTAAAGGAGTTTATTTTTGGCTTCATAATTGCAATATTCATACGTTACCACAACATTTGAAACGACAAGGAATTTTAACTAAAATATTACAAGAACATTTGCATGCTTTAGCATAATATTAATTCATGTTAATATAAATAAATTCAGACAACATTTAAATCGATTGAATCACTTGAAAATCTTAGCAAAAAGTTCTCCTCAATCTATAAGTTTGTGCCAAAATTTTCCGAACTGTATTTTAATACGAAATCGTTTTAAGGAATTAGTAAAGTTTACCATGGCATAGTTTGCCAATTAATGGAATCTTGTTATTTTGTGTCTAACTTTGAGTACAAGAAAGCAAGGATAGGGGACTGTATTGTATGCTTGATAAAACAAAAATAAATTATAGAAGCACAAAATGGTAAGCAGAAAATTTCTAGAATCATGATTTTATTCGATATACTCATTAAACAAAGCATAATGTTTTCGCATGTCAAACTACATTCATATATTAGTTCATTGATCTTTAGCTCTCTGAAAGCATCGTTCTTGGATCAAATCAGTTCAGAGAAACTATATACACGAACAACATAGTGAAGTAGAATTCAATAATGCTAGTTCCAATCCTGATTATTCCTAGAGAAATCATGATATAATCAATCAGAATCGTTAATTTCTATAACCATGCAACGTTTTAATCAGAATCTTAGTTCAAATATTGGATTTTTCTTTTTGTAGAATATTTTTCAGTTTTATCAGAGTTTTCAATCGAGCCTGTTTCAATTGAGAATCTTGTCAAGTATACATATTACCGATTTTATTAGGAATTTGCTCAGAATTTCACTGTATATTGTCGAAATTCTTCTCACAGATAATAGTTTAGAATCTTTTCAGGCACAAGTTCAGATCTTGATTAGAATTTGAAGGTGAACATATAGAAAAATTTTAGCAAATTTGTTTAGGAACCTATGTGGACTTTAAATTAGAAAATTCCATCATGATTTTCACAGGCAAAGATAGACCTGAAACAGTTTGAGATATGATTTTTCATAATTCTGATAGATTCTCATCTTATTTTGATTACATATCAAATTGAGAAAGTCTTTGCAGTATAATAAGAATATGCAAGCCAATAGCCACTTAAGACCTAACAAGATTCTCTAGAAGTTTCCGGAATCGCAACTTCGTATTTGATTTTGGTTGATCTTTATACTTTGAAAGCCTATTGTCAAAATATTGCTTATCAGAGATATGTTTCAATTCATTTATAAAAATATAATAAGTAAATATTATCGAAGCATTATCTTGTATGGAGTATTGATCTTTATTGAAAAAATATGATTTCGCACGTTATGATGTTGTCAACATTAAACATAAATAGATATAACGAGCATTTATTTACATCAAAAAAGTTTTTGTTCGTTTTACTGCATATTCGCTTTCTTTACTTATTATTAATCTATTTAATGTTTCAGAATGGGTATTCAAGTGTCCAAAAGCATTGTAAACAACTTTTCGAATAATTTGAATGCTTTAAATGAACGAATAAGAAAGCAGATTATTTAATGTATTTACCCAATTTATTGACGTAATAAACATTTTTGTATTCCAAACTTATCAAAAAACTCAATCTTTTTTTATCATTGAACACATTTATAATAGGTTATTTCCGTTTGATATGATCCATCCATACACGTATGATGAAATATACACAAATGAATAAAAATGACATTCACCCTCATCCTTCATCTCACATATTAAACAAACATCACGACGTGCCTTCATGTCGTTATATCTATCCGCGTCATTTTTTATTTCTTTACAAATTTTTTCCTCTTTTTTTTCGTTCTCATAATATTATCAAAAGATATGCTTTATCATGTAAATATAATAGTGTAAGGAAAAAGGCTTTTTTTTCTTTTGTGTTCGGATTCCTTGACAAACAACACACTCTTCCAATCAATAATACGCTAATACTTATTGAAAATAGCTTCCAAGGTAGGAGTATTACTTTATTTTTATCATTTGTTATTATAAAGTTAAAATATTGAATAAAGAAAAATTTTGATAAGTTGTAACAAAATAAATGACTATTATAACAACAGGATATATTAATCAAAAGATATTGCATAGGAAAGTGTTCATCATTTGAAAACATAATATACAAATTAATAGCTTAAAAATTAAAATTTGATAATATTTTTATTTTATACTTAATTTCCTATATTAATTTAGTTTTTAAATTAATTAATCTTTCTTTGAATTAAATTGTGCAATTTTAACACTCGATTGACGCCGTATTTGAGTGCAATAATTGTGTGTACATAACCGGTAGGGTATGTATACATCAGTGTATATAATTACTTTCGTTTCAAAAAAGCTGTATTAACTAGTGTTGTAAACATGGTCGTGATTCTAATTTCATGAAAAATATATACAAGGTATAAATTCTTCTGCTTAGTCGTTTTCGCAATATAATTATTATATTTTAATAGGGACGTTGGTTGATCTTTCATTACCACATTAAATGAAATAGTTGTTCTATATTTAGAGCACAAAAAGGATTGATGATAGACGATTATCTATTAGATTTAATCTAGAGACAAATGCTCAATATTGGATACCTTTCATAAGACATTCCTTCATATATTTTGTTCTATCTATAATATTTAACTTTTGACGATTGAGCATAAGAAAAAAGTTGGTTTTTATGAAACAATGACAAAAAAATAAAAAGTTTTTTGCATATTTATCCGAAAAATAATTCCGAGTTCAACATTTTTTTCTTACTCTTGACATGTACAGATATCAACATGTATCCGTCATACATGTCTTACTTATTTAACAAGTTCAAGAAGTTTATACATATGAGAAACATATTATGTATATTTGAGTCTTTAAATAGTCATTCACTGAAGACGTCTTGGTGGTAATTATAATTATTTTTTTGACATCGTACCGATTTAGCATTATTAAATTTTCGAATAAAAAAAATCTGCATCTGAGAAAGTCCTTTTTAATTGATACATCCTGTTGTTATAATAGACATTTATTTTGCTGTAATATACAAAATCTTTCTTGATTCGTTATCTTAAAGAATAAAACTAAAGTAACACCGTTATTTCAGAGCTTCGACGTTCTTTTGGATATATCATGTCAGACCAAAATCTGCTTCGTATGTCACTAGACAATGGTGTCATTCTTGCTTATCGTCTTTCTCATCCTATTGATAAATCATTACCAACTATCGTCATGTTCCATGCATTCCTGATGGATTCACGTTTCTATGGCCGTCAGTTTAAGGACGTTCGATATTCGGCTTACAATTTAATAGCGATAGATGCACATGGTCATGGAGGAACAACAGGTCGAGAAGAATTTACCTTCTGGGATACTGCCTCGGATTCACTACAACTACTTACTAAACTTAATCTTGACCAGTTTTATGTATTAGGAACTACACAAGGAGGATTCGTAGCCCTTCAAATGGCTTTACTCGAACCTCAACGAATCAAAGGATTAATATTGCTTGGAACTACGGTTTTTGCATCGACAGAACAAGATAAAGTCAATGCCCGAAAAGTTCGTGATAGATGGTGTGAGACAAAAATTCCTTCAGACGAGGCAATACTCGCTAGAGCGGCATCGTTCGGTGGTCCTACGCGTATAGACGAAAAAGTCTACGAAAAAGTTAAGCAAATGTGGATTAACCGGCATGCTGGGTCTGAGGGCTATGATCCAGCACTCAATTGTTTGATAAATCGTGATGCAATCGACGATAAACTTGATAAAATCAACATTCCAACATTAGTTCTACATGGAACGGAGGATCATATCTTTTTAATGAAAGTTGCAAAAGAATGGAGTTCAAAATTACCTAAGCTATGGAAATTCGAGATTGTGGAAAGAGGCGTTCATCATCTTTCATTCACAGAGCCTGGAGGCGAAGTTGCTGCTAAATTGATTCCAGAATTCATTAAAGAAACGTTATAAAACTATATAACCAATAAGAAATATTATTTAACTAATATATTCATCATTAATCTTCACTTTCTATATAATTTTTTGACTAACGATATTCATTTCTAAAAAAGATAAATGTTCATCAAGTTTGTTCGCTCTAATGTTTATTCCAATGACCAAATCACTATAGTATTTGGAAAATACTTATATCTTTGATTAACTAATGTACAACCTATCATAAATTAAAAATTTAGTAACTTAATACATTCTTTCGATGTTTGTCTGTGTATATCAAACTTTGTAAACGACACCGGTTACTTAAAAATATCTCGTTAGAATACTGGAAAAATCAAACACCTAAATGTCTTTTGTTATAGTTCTTTTGTCTGCTTGCGTATATTGATGTAGTAGTTAGATGTGATAACAGAGAATCTTGTATTTGAGTTTCAATTAGGAAACAATGTTTTTAATGTCAAAGAAACTATTTTTTATCTATTGAAATATTACTATTACTCATGATGACAGAATGGTGATCAAAATTTTCGTAGTTGTCCTAGTGTTTTAACTGCTAATCAATACATGTTTGTTTATTGAATTTAGAGCTGGATTCTATGCTTTTTCTTTCATTCTAATTCGCGTCTTATCCTGATTGATCTTAGTTTTTTTATTTTATCTAATATCAAAAACGTATAGCTGAGTATCTCAAGATTAATTCGCAGTTAAAAAACTAGGACAACTCGAAAATCCTGATTATCATTCTGGCATCATGAGTTCCAATACACGAGTTTAAAAAGACTTTCCATAAAATGTTAGAAAGGATGAACCTTTGTATGGACAATAATGGTGATTATTTTGAGCATTTAATAAGATAAAACTAAGAGTATTTCTTTCTTTTCTTGTCTATATATAGACAAGATACGAACTTTCGGTACATTCTAGGTAGAATGAGATCTACTAGTGAATCTCATTGCCTTGAGTATTTCAATTATCCATTTTTGACGAACGTCAATTGTTGAAAAGTAAAAGTTGGGATTATCGAACTGGTTTGTTTTTTTTATTTTCAAAATGTATTGAGAAATAGTCATAAAGTTGGAGTTAAGATAATTGGTATAAAAAGCGGTGTAAATTTTTTTAGGATATGGTATATCAGTATAATTTATCATTTTACCAGAATCATCAATTTTAAATGCAGAATTATATTGAGAACATCAACCGTAAAGAACAGCGAATCATTTAATATTAATAATCTTCAGTTTTGTGCATAGCAATACATATAATTAAACGATGAGAAACAATTTTGTAATACTAACAACTTACCGGGGGGATAGTGCATATACAGGTGACTTGTCTTCTCCCCTGTAAAATTTCACGCATGATACATTCGTAAATGAAGACAGGTATTCATATTCATCGTTACTTTTATTGGGGGAGCTGATACATTGAAATGAATTAAAGGGGTGCTTGCATTTAATACATCGCCATCTTTCTCAATAAATAGCTGAAAATATTTCATTCACTATACATAAAAGTGATACATTCTATATCAATATACATTGTCAACCATTGCAACTTGAATATTATAACATCACTTGTTGAAATTCTCAATCTTCGTCAATGCATCCAAAGCGTAGTCAAAAAGTTCGATTCTATTCGACCAAGACATTTCGTCTTGCATGTATGATTATACTCACATTTTCTTATTTCATCATTGAACTTATCGTTGGTAATATTACCAAATCTTTAGCATTAGTCGCTGATGCATTTCATATGCTCTCCGATCTTATTGCACTTTTTATTGGATTAATTGTCGTACGTATAGCTAAACGACGATCAAATATCAATACCTTTGGATGGGTACGTGGTGAAGTAGTTGGTGCTAATATAAATACCGTCTTTTTATTGGCTCTCTGTTTAACAATTGTATTTGATACTATCAAACGATACATTGAACCTGAACCAATTGAGAATCCCACTCTGCTACTTATTGTAGGCTCAATTGGTCTTGGAATTAATATTGTCGGTCTCTTTCTCTTTCAAGGTTTTCATGGTCATACACATGGTGGTGGAGCACAAAAACATAGTCATGAAGAGAAAGCACATGGACATAGTCACGATGGGAAAGCACATGGACATAGTCATGATGCAAATGATCAATCCATATCAGCAAAAAAACCAAAGACAAACATCAAAATTAAAGAACATTTGGATGAACCTGACAACAATAATACTACAACATCAACGTATAGCAATAATATTGAACCGCTCGAAATTATAATCGGATCCTCCGAATTTAGAAGACACAGTCTTCGAGCTCTTGATGAGGTTCGATTATTACATCATTATTATTCTTTTACTTATAAGTCACTTTTGATCTATTTTAGGCCGTTGTCGATTGCACTAGTCATGTCGAAGACGACAATTCCTCTGCTGCTGATAATACTTCATCTAATGTAGACGCTACTGATTCATCTATGAAGAATACTAAACACAAGAAAGCATCATCAATGAACATGCACGGTGTTTTTCTCCATCTTTTGGCTGATGCTCTTGGTTCAGTCGTCGTAATTATTAGTTCTCTCATCATTAAATTTGTTCCTCGTGATCCAAATAATCCTAAACATTGGACACTCTATGTTGATCCAACACTATCCATGATTATTGTTATTATTATAACCATTTCTGCTATTCCACTATTAAAAGAATCAACATATGTTCTTCTTCAAACTGTTCCTAAAAATATTGAAGTTACTTCAGTAAAGAAACAATTACTCGATCAAGTATCAGAAATTGATGGCATTCATGAATTACATATCTGGCGTCTTACTAGTAATGCAATTATTGCTACTGCTCATTTAAGTCGACGATCATTAACAGATTATATGACGGTTGCTAATAAAGTGAGAAACTTTTTTCATGGTATTGGTATCCATTCGACAACAATACAATATGAACAGCATAATGATGAAAGTCAAGATTATTTGATAAACAATAGAAAGAAGAGTGAAGAATCAAAATTGACCACAGTTGATTGTTTACTACGTTGTCCAGATGAAGTATGTGATATGAAAACATGCTGTACAAAAGATTTAATTCGTACAGAAGGAATATCCAATATGAATAACAACAATCAAGCACAGACGGAATCAACAAATGCTCTTGAGATCGTTGTGGAAGCGACAGGTGAACAATCGCATAATCATACTACCAATGATAATACACCCATTGGAGCGTTTAACAATGGATTTATTCCTGAAAGAATTTGATCACTTGCTTAATACTTTTTCTTTTCCATTTATTGTTCTTGTAGCTACTGAGTATCATGTTTCTTAGTCAATAAAATTCATTCTTGTTTACTACTATTCATTCGCTTTTATTGAAACAGATAGATACTTATATTTCATCCTTCTTGTCGATTTAGAATAGCTTAAATTTCTCTATGTAATAATTTACATTAATACAAATTTTTACATCTTAAACTCATGGCATATATGAGATATGGAAATCAACGTTTTTAAAAACTATGTTTACATGTTTCAGAAACCAAAAAAAAAAAGTTTTATTCATAAACAACATATAAAATAGTTGAATAAAAGGAAAGAGTAATATATGCTGTCTTTCATATTGTTACACTACTTTCTATTGATTTAACAATGCTGTTTATTAGCAATGAATAAATTATCTTTTTCAAGTCATTGCTTCCAGAGAGATAGTATGACTCACATAATAGAGATAAACTTTAACAAAATATATTATTTAGTACATATTTGATTTTTTGAAAAATACGTATGTTTCATAAAACCGTAGAGAATTATGTTTTTTTTTGAAAATTCAATGACAAATAGACGCATCTAGGGTGAAATTTCAGATCAAAACATCATCATTGGATTTGTTACCGTATATCGTAGTATGAACCAAAGTTTAAGAAAAATAGCTATAGATTAGGAGGGAAGACCTATGGGCTTTTATTCTTTTGAGCTTTTTTCTACCTCACTAGGATCTACATTGTATTCTCGAAAAAGTAACCTGTCTATTTTATGGAAGTGCGAATTTCAGATTTTGTTCTCAGAAATTCAGAATTCTATACGTATTCCAGATTTTTCAGAACTCGAGACTAATACGTACTTTCGTTCATTATAACACAGCATGTGCGCCTCTTCTCAAAAATGCGAATCAGTTTTGGAATATTCATCTATTTATTAAGATGATGCTGATCGACTGCTATTTAAATTTTTCGAATCTATATGAAGCAAAAAAAAAACATATGATACTCATTTGTATTTTTGAAAATCTCAGAAAATTTAATATGTTTCTAATTTCAACATTTCAAGATTCGATATCCAAACTATTCAAGATATTTTCTCAGAATTATTCAGCCTTTGAAATATATTTATATGATTTTGCAAAGGAAAAAAAATTAAGAGTCAATATTGCTAGAGTGAACGCGTCAACTGTCTAAGCTGAAATAAATTGTTCATGAATATTTCATCTATTTTCGCTTCTCACAGTCAAAATTCTTCATAATGACCTTCAACAATTCTTTTCAGAATGTGTAGATTAACTATGAATTAGGGATTCTGGCAAGCTTAATGCCTATTTGGTTTTAGTGTTCTACCTGCATGTTGATGTTTTGCTTTTCATGATAAAAAAAAACACTGAAAAAGATGTTATTTCAACGTTGCGCCGCATTTAATTCATTTTTACGGAATCTCAGAAACTATATACAATCAAGGTTATGGAACAAATTTCTCGTACGTATAGATATGTCATTAGATAAGACAACGAAAAAACTTCAATTCGATATACGAATCGACCGATATTGACGTAATAGGAATTGTCGAATCGATTCAAGTGTAATATGAAATCTCGACAAAGTTTCGACGATGAAACTGACAAAGTAGGATAATTTAAAATCAAAATCCAAGAAAAAGGTGATTTTGCCACTATAGTGATTCTCGTTTCTTGCAAATAAACCTCGTATCAATATTGTCCTTGAGGAAGTATATGCATGAGTAATAAAAAGCGAACAAGTAAAAGAAGAATATGATAGATTATTTCTTTTTACCTTGTGTCATGTTGATGATGCAACATTTCGTCTGCAGAAAGGCGAAATGATTCACAAAAAACAATTTTCCAACATGTTATTGCACAACTTTCGTTTTTTGTTCTTATCTTTTTTCGTATTTCGTTTTATTATTCCGTTTTGTGTTAGATGTACATTATTTTATGGTGTACTATTATATTGTTGTAACTGCCACAAACAAATTTTTCTTTGCATTGTCTGCATTTTAACTTACATTTCGCATTTTGGATGAATATCTCTTTATCATAATTTCTATTAATTACTAATAGATACAAGCTTCATCATCATGCTTAAGCAGATGATTAACAGAGTGGGAAACTTTATGTTGAAATTATTAGGTGACGCAGAGCCAGCTGATCCGGCCCTGCCTAATGAACATCAAATCGTATGTACTTGAATTCTCTCAATATTTTTTGATAGCATGCTAGTTTCGTTCAAATTAGAAAATACCAAGGCTCTTTCCTTGTGAATTCTGTCATACAAACTGGAGCCGAGATTTACTTCATCAACATCAAGTAAAAATACTTTTATTAATCATTATTGTTAATTAACATGCTAATTCTTAGCTTTCATGTTCTCATAATCCGACAAATGGACGAATACCCGATAGGCATACGAAAACTCAACGTCGTCGTCCACCATCTCCTCCTCCTCCATTGCCTCCACGTATACCACGATCTCCTCCTCCTCCATTGCCTCCTCGTATACTACAGTCTCCTCCTATATCATCCAGTCTATCACATTATCAATCAGGTAAGTTCTTATATGATGCACTCTTTTTCAATATGTACCTTGCCAACAATCAAAGTATATTGTTAGTTCATTGAAATAAATTTTCTTCGAAATACTTTCCTTCAATAATATTTTTCGATATTGGGTAACATCACATTTTTAATTTAGAGAACTTGATTGCCTCTGCAATAACCACAACACCTGATGCATTACAATGTCCTATTACATCAGATATTTTTCAAGATCCTGTTGTTGCAGAAGATGGACATACGTACGAAAGACAAGCCATTATTCAATGGATAAGACAGCATGGAACAAGTCCAATCACACGAGAGCCACTAGAAGAAGCAAATCTTCGACCAAATTATGCGATTCGGAAACTTGTCGAAGAATTGCGATCTGAAAACACATCTCTTTAGGTTGCAAAACTGATTGAAATACCGAATAATATTATCCAAAACAGACTTCTCTTAACTATGGGTGAACGTCTTTATAAAGTTCAATACATTTTCACATCTATATTGATTTAGTATAGCCTATACACCATATCTTGTCCTATATTAAAAGTATATGAAATGCCAATAAGAGAGATGTACAGTTGATTTTTTTTTAATAATTCTATATTATTCTTTGCTCGCAAACAACAGGTACGAACATGCAAAAAAATGTTCAAGTACACACCACAACAAATAAACAGAAAAAACTGAAAATGGCATAGAGTATCATCGCTATAAAAACTTTCTCCATTCATACTTATTTTTCTATGATGTATTTGACAAAAAATCTCTATCTAATAAGTAGAAACATGTATAAAATTATCTTTTTATAGCCTAAAAATGTAACCATTTATCAAAAGAAGTAATATCGAATCAAAGAGAAACAAACTTAATTTAGTTTGAAATTGTTTGCAATCTTTCAAAGACTCTTTGTGTTAATGTTTGCTGTTTGGCTGTACGATCTAAGTAAAGATAATGCGACTGCGATAGCTAGTTATACTGTAAATGAGTTGAATATGACATTCTCTCTACATGCAACACATTTCATACCGCTTTGTTAACTACTGATATGTAATATAACAAAGAATGAGTGATCGTGCCATAGACTTTGGAACAAGAATTGTCCAAATTAGTTCATACTTCATAATGCTAGAGATTCAAGTTTTAATCGTTTTAGTTACATATAAATGAGAATTTTATCCATATGTTATGCATTTGTTCGAATCAATGTGAAAACATCTAATGTCGGTTCCATTTTGGCTATTTAAACCCGTTTCTTCAAATCTTTGTTTGCATGGATATTTGCTATCAGTGTTCAATTCGGATCATCTTATGCTATCGTCGAATCTAGAGAATATACGGGACCAAGTTATTATAGTTTGAGTCTCGATTCCAATGTAGAAGGAAATATTTAAAAATTTATTCAAATTAAATATAAGAAAAATCTTAAATGCTTATTTTTTAGTCATCATCTTTGAAGTTTGCGTTGATTGGTAGAATTTATAATGTATTTTGTTAAAAGCAATCCTTATAAAGTTTTACTATTTGACTTCCATATATGTCAAATATGAAACTTGTATTCAAACGTTCAGGTATTTAATTATTGAAGAGCATCATGAATGTGATGGGTGCCCTTTTGATGGAAAATTATGTGGACGAAAAGTCATATATTTGAATTCAAGTTTCAAGTTTGACATTACTGATAAATTACTAATTATCAATTAGTTTTCATCGAATGTCTATTTAAATTGTCTCATAATTGGATGCAAATGAGGCGATCGCTGAATGAGATCTGCTTCAAGACGCAATCGTCGCATACGTTGTTCAATATTATCATCAGCCCCAAATGCACGAAATTGATCTAGTCTGCGAAAAGAATCATGATCATTTAGTAGGTCATTGGAACGTGGAGATATAGGAGCAGGTGTCCGTGATCGATGATGTTTGACAACATGAAAAAATTGATGATGATTTTCTTGTTGAATTCGATGATGATTTTCTTGTTGAATTCGATGATGATTTTCTTGTTGAATTCGATGATGATTTTCTTGTTGAATTCGATGACGTTCCTGTAATGGTGTTGATGGTCGTCGATCTCTTCTCGCGAGATCAACGGCAGGAGCAGGACTTGGAATATCCAGATATTGTTCTAATTTAATTACCTCTGGACGATCTTTATTTCGATCAACATTTTTTTCTTGAACACTATTAAATTGTTTCATCATATCTTGAAAATGTTGTCGAATTAGTTCAAAGTTTAAATGAGATTTGGGTGGTGGTGAAAAGATTGCTTTTGGTTCTGCTTTTTCTTGTAAATGATGTTCATTGTAAAAACGAATAAAAATATTATCTTTTTTTGTTATTGTTTCATTTGTATAATTTGAATATTTTTCTTTGATATATCGATCTGCTGCTCGTCGAAAGTTATAAAGAATATTTTCCAATTCAATGGCAGTCGGTCGATGAGCGGATTCATCTCGAATAGATTGAAGAATCAAATCGATAAAAATCGGACTTTGTTCAATCAATTGAACACGTTTAGTTGATTGATTAAATCGATGAATTCTTTCTGTAAATAATTCATTCAATGTTAATCCATATGTAAAAACATCCAATGATTGATCATATTGACCATCACCACTTAAAAAAAAAACTGTTATTAATGCCTACAAATTCGAAAAGTTTTCACAAAGAAACTAACCGATGAAATTCCGGTGGCATAAAAGGTAAACAACCAATCAATGTATGACGTTCATCGGGATTAAATATATGTGCAATGCCCATATCACCAATTTTAGCTGTAAAATTATTCGATACAAGAATATTATCAGGACGAATGTCACGATGAATCATTGTATGTGCATGCAATTTACGCATACCACTAACAATATGACAAGCCATAGAAAGTTTTCGTCGAAGTGAGATTTTTTCATTTTTATGATGAATTACATCACTCAAACTACCACGATGCATAAATTCAGTTATCAAATAACATTCCTTGATCGAATTATCTAATAATCGATCACCATAACCGAATGTTTTAAGAATAAATGCACCAGATAGTTCAGCATAAGCAGCTAATTCTTTACGAAAACTTTCTTCCAAATGACGTCGTTGTGGTGTCACGCAAATTACTTTACAAGCTACTTCACGATTTTTTGATAACCATTTCGCCTTACAAACTTGACCTATATGAATAAAAACATTGGATAGAAAATACGAAAGATAAACAGGAAAAATAAATCATAGATTAACATACCAAATGCACCTTGACCAAGTATATTTCCCTTACGAATATCACTGATATCGATTCTTGTCAGGCTTTGATTGCTAGTTGCGACTAATGGATGATTAGTCTGATGTTGTTTACTGATTACTCGTTGTTTCATACATTGAGAACATAGATTATAGTTATAACAAGTATCACATTTGAATCGAACACCTATGATCGATATATGACAACCGTCACATATGAGATCATGACGTTGACCAGCTAAGAGTTCATGAATTTTTGTTAGAGTTATATCTTTAGAATAACGGATCGGTTGATTGAATAATTCATTGGGAACTTTTAGATGTGCCATTGCATGACCACTAAGATGTTCTTTCGTTTGACGTCGTTCTTCAAAACAATTACCACATAGATCATAGTCAACACATTGTAAACATCGATATCGATCACTGTAGATTTTTGTCGAATTACATCCATTGCAGGATACATTATGTATATTATCTGGCGAACTCCCATCGATTTCTTCATTGTTACTATATGCATTGGCCATATTGAAATTTTATTTCCCAATCTCAATCTAGAACTAGAAATTGATTTGTTCGAAATATTCAATTTAACATGGTAAAAAGATTTTGATTGTCGTAACAATCTTTGATTAAACAAAGTCGAGACTTTAATTTTATAAAATCGACTATGAATATGGATCTTACAATATTCTTTTTTTGAAAAATTAAAATCATCATTACATCAAAAACCTATCTAAATCACTATAAAAAAAGAGCGAAAATATTTTTGAAATATACATGCTTGATATCGACTTTGAATAGTTTCTCACGGTTAAGTTATAAAATGAAGCATATATTTATCTGAGATAAGGGAAAGATACATGTAGGTGGCGTGTGATGTAAGCAAAAAAAAATATTTTTATTCTGTTGATTTACCACTTGGTGGACTGCCTCTTACAGATGAATCATAAGAGAATTGAAGTGCTGTATGACGTATGAAGACTGATAAGAGGCAACGTGAGAAGAGAATCGGACTGAAGTATAGCATTATGATTGTCACAATTTTGTCTGATGCTAATATACATATGAATCATGTCAATGCATTTGACCAGATATCAATTGTTAAAGAATTTTTGCAGAACTTGAATGAGTTTCTTCACTATGCATTGGATGTAGGAAATGACAATTAACTGATTATTTCATTCACAAAAAAATCGTTTTCTCAACATTAATATTTATTCATTTTATAGAACTGATCAGCAACAGTACACCTGTGCGAGAAACTACTTTTCAAATGATGCCTATTAGGCAAAATTTAGTAATTATCTATTGAGCACAATCATTTCATCTTGTTTTTATCGAACTTTTAAAAAAAGAAAGTATAAATTGTTTGTTTTGCTTGCTTGTGTATCCACACTTCACTGATTGGTTGAAGAATAAGGTTAAAACAATAAACTATATACTATCCAGCTATCTTAATTGAATGTTCATAATTACCCTATACTATAAGCAAGTTTTTATAATATCTCGTTCACGGGGCTATTCTGAACAAGTAATGATACTTTTAGAAAAATAGGTGATGAACGACTTCTTGCAGATTTCTTGAGAAAATTTTAGGTTACATGTCGATGTTTTCTGTTTGAAAAAAGAACAAAAAATAAACATGTTATAAAACTTTTAGCATTGATTTTTTAAAAAATCGTTCATAATAGCTCTTATCTGCTCTATATGAGCATGTGACCTTAGGTCGTTGTTTATTACATTTCCATGAATATTTGTTCACGTCTTCAAAAACCAATCATACCATCGACTTATTTCGGCAATATCGCTTTGTATTCTTGTTTAGGAATAAATCATCATAGTGTTGCCTTCAAAACAAATGACAACAAATTTTCTCGTTACGATATGGTATAAAATAAGTACGTATTTCAATTTGGATTTTGAACTAAGTATTCACCTGTGTTCAATAAAGAAAAGCGATACTAATATTGATGTTATCCTCAGATATAATGTAAGCACTATGCGAAGAGTCTGAGTTTTAAGAAATATCAATGAAATTGTATGTCTGCATTTTTCTTCGACTTCCTTCTTCTTTAATTATAGAAAATATCAGATGAAACTAAAACAACACAAGGAATATCTCCTTTAGATTTCAATATAGGAAATTCTTGTATGTTTGAGTCAAATATAGGATGACGACGAAGGTGAGAAAAGATGCATTAGTCTCAGCTAGCTTTCCTTTCATTCTTTACTTTGTTGGTCATACTTGTTTCTGTCTATTTATATTTCAATCAGTTGGTACGCACAAATTGTTTTATATTTGCAATGTATATATATATATATATGAGAAATAAATACAAAGAATAAATCATACATCACAACATTCAAATAAAAACTAGTTAATATAATTTGAACATCAATTACAGAACAACAAATTTCAAGCTTTTTCTTATAAAACTATTAAGATAAGTTTTAAATAAAATGTGAATTAACAGCCGTATGTCTAGCAGTTATAGCTGTATTACTAATTCCTTGTATAGGTCGTCGTCGACGAAATAAATTCATCAGTTCAGAACGAAACAATTGGCTTGACAATGCGAATAAATAGAAACTCATACATGGAGCAAAAACAGTTGTTGCATTCAAAGCACTTAATACAGAACTGTCTCTGGCTTTTTCAAAATCATTTTTTATCATAATACTATTTGTTATTGATACATAAAGTTGAAATGCTGAGTTAACAGTTGATATTGAACTAAATACCAAACATTGAATAATTAACATTTGAATTAATTGTCGATCGACTTTCTTTTCTTTTCGTTGAATATTATTTTGAGTATTTTGAGGTGCTACCCTCTGTTTACCTTGACGAACATGTCGAATAGTGAGTAAACCAAAAATAAGCATACAAATACTCGGAATCCAAGCAAAAAATATCAGATTATATGTAGAATAAAAAGCCTGATAAGAACTTGTTGAAATAATACATGATCGTGTTGGCACAGGAATTGTATAATTGAAAGGCATATGAATATAAATAAGACCAATGAATATAATCATAAGTGGAATTGTAAAATAAGTAACACGAATACTGCTCCATTTACGAAGTGTAGCAGATGTTGAACTACAAAGAAACCTAAAGAAAAATGAGAAGAGTTTCGAAATATTTCATACTCATTATACTCAGTAAAAAAATAAAACTTGATTATAACAAGACTGGACTGACAAGTACTCAGTTTGGTATCTATTTAGTTCATAAATACTGAAACAATAAAGAAGAAATTTATATATGTAAAGTAACTATCACTTTCAACTATACAGAAAACTTTTCTGAAAATATTAAAGGAGTATTTAAACTCTGGACTCATTTCAAAACTTTTTGACTCAATGGATTCTATCGTAGAGTAGAAAGAATAATGTCAACAGCAATTGATAATCAAGTTTAAATAATATAGATAATCAATGTTAATCTCTAAAAATAGGATGCAATTACATAGCAGAAAACTCGTCATATTCATGACTCGAACTCGTTAACCTTGTTACAATCTTTATTAACTACTGAAAAAAAAAGATTGACAGAGTTTTAGTCGATCAAAAATGTCGATTCTAAGAAGTTTTTGCTTTCGATTAATACTCACCGATCAATAGAAGCTAGAGCAATAAACCAAGATGGTAATATTCTACACAATTAAAAAACCACTATTTATATATTGATTATTTTCTATTTAAAAATACATTACCTAAAACAATTGAATACATACGATAAGATTTGACATCCTACAAGCGAATATATAAATATATCAATATTATAGACAGTTTGAAGTAATCGTAATGGAATTGTTAAATAGACAACAGTACAACCTGATATAGTTGTTGCCAAAAAGTAACGTGCACATGGATTTGAACGAAATGGACGACGTGTAAAAACATAGATACTCAATGTGTGGCCTATTACACCAAAAATAAACAGACATAAAAACCATATTTGAGTAAACATAGATACACTATGTTTCAGAGCATTGATTGCCTCACCCATGTTTGTATTAGAAGATGACATTTTTGTTAAACAGTAGAACAATAACTAATACCTAAGTTTTTCTCCAAAGGTTTCACTTTATTCGATTAATGATTATCTAACCTAATTAACAAATAAAAAAACATTAAACTTGAGAGTATACATGCGGTATCTTTTTCTTTCTCCAATAACAAAAGTAAACGGAATGAATAATGACACATCAGACTGATTTCACCTACGCTCAAATTAATTGCGCCTTGTCTAATACTTCTTGTCATTGTCAACTTCGCATACTAATATGAATAGAAGAGGCAGTGGCACATATCGCTAGTTTACTCTCATTCTTAACTGTATCCAATCACGGAATGATTAGATCAATCGATGAGAAATTGTTCATGTTTATGGAAAAATCCTCCACTCAACATAAAGTCATATGTATTAAGAAGAAATAAAAATGTATACAATTATGCCTGCTCTTCCATTTCAACAAAAAAAAATGTAAAACTATATTCGTCATTTAAAAATAAGAAAAAAATGCCACACATTTCTTTATATCTTCTTGGCTTCTGTTTGTGAAGGTAGAAACGGATAAAGGATTTGATATGAATTAATTGCAATTCTGCGAGAGACAATCCTTTACTATTAGAAAGCCTATTTATAGTGAAAGAAACAAATACGAGCCTTATCTTTCTATGTTTAGCCTTGGTCTGCTTGTGAAGGTAAAATTCAATAAAGAATTTCGATTTTCAATATATTTTACTCATTACTATGTAAATGTATGTATATGACATTCTTAAGAATGCATTTCTCCTTGATTTTACAGACGCGGAACTTTATTTTTTGTTTTGACTTAAACAATTTCATAATACGAACGAATGTTGTCGCATATTTGATTCAATGGGTTCTGTAACTTTGTTGAACTTCATCGCAGGCATGCATCTAGGATTATGAAAGTCGATGAATCAGATTTATTATGATTGATTTTTAATAAGTTTTTATTCCATGGTGATAAAAATGTTGAAATATATGTTCTTATTTATCTTTTTTACATCTAACGACGAAGATATGTGGACTATAACGCAAGAAGAGTCGATATATTTGCATCAAATAAAATGCTCACTGCCAAATTCATGAATTTAAAATATAACGTGGACATGGGGTACCTAAACGAGATATTTGAACTTTAATATATTTACAGTTTCGATATAATAACAAAAAAAACATGAATTATCCATATGTAGTGTTTTTTATAATTCATTGATTTTTGAACGAGAAATATCTCCAATATTGTCAAAAGTTATTTATTACATGAAGGTCATACTAACTTAATTTTGATATCTTTCAATACTTTCCCAGTGTTGAAGTAGAACAGCATACATTATGTCACAAACGAGTGGTACATCACATGTCGCAAAATTAAATGCATTGACGCATTACTTAGCGGTATATTAATTATATCTTTTAAATTAGTATCATGATAATCCTATCGAATACAAATTTAAATAAAGATTGTTTTTTGTCACTCTATGATGATTTATACTTAAAGAAATAGTTAATCGTACGGAAAACATGAATTTAGTGAACACTGTACAACATCTTCTATACTTGACACAAACAGAATGTGGTTGGACATATTTTGAGCAAGTGTAAATGAAATCTTTGTTTCTCAACAATTATCTGAAGTTTCAAAAGCCTCGAATTCCATGATGAATATGACGGCTATGGTAAGAATTAACACATGGATATTAAAAATCAATCTATTTTAGGAGAAATGGAAGATATTTTCGAATGAATTGATTAACAGTCAAATTACATTTCAAGTTTTAGAGAATAAATTCAAAAATATCGAACAATATTTGTAAAGTTGAAGAAAAAATTCAAAAATTCATGTTGCATGAATTTTACGTAAAAGAGAAATTGAAAAAGAAGCTGTTCATGATGCACATTTGAACGAATGTACAATTCAAAAAGCAAGAGAGTTGAATTGGGGTTTTTTCAAAGCAAGCAAGTTGTTTATACGAGCATAGAATCTCATCACGAAGATACAATAAACTGATAACCCGAAATGCTTCATCCAAGAGAGTTTGTATTTCGAAAGGTATTAAACTTCCATTCGAGATCCAAAGTATATTTCTATAACTACGTATAATATATATATTCATTTCAGATGCTTACGATTGGGTTGAAAGTCAAAGAAGTAAAACTAACAAATGAAACGGTCAGGGAAACTGAGAAGCCAAAAGGCATTTGCTTTATATTTTATGATGTTTATTGTTTGATTAATAATTGTAAAGAACGAATATTTCTAGTCCATGCAAAAAACATCTTTGTTTTTATCATTTAATTGAAGATCTTCAAGTGATAATGACCATATGTAATATTGTATACTTTGTCTTCATCATAAATACGTACGAAAACGTTGATAACATACTGATTATATGAATTAAAAATTAATCCTTTTTTATTTCTACACCGCAAAAATATTAAAAGATACCAAATCTAGTATGGTCTTAATGTGATACATAACTTTTGACAAGATTCAAGAAATTTCTCGTTCGGAAATCAATGGAATTATAAAAAAACACTAGATATGTTTTCTATTGCTGGTTGTTCTATTTGACATTGATTCATTGTATACAGTCTGATATCATATATTGTTATATTATTTGCACGAGATGTGCACATTCTTCTAACGTATCTTTCTTTTTTCTCTTATCAGTAAGCATGAGTGTCTTTTTTTTCTTCGTTTCAAAACAAATTTACCTTACTGCAACCAAGTTAACGATCGTTTTCGATAAAGAATAAAAATGGATAATAATGCTACCACATCAAGCCAACCATGTATTCCAAACTTGATAGATGATCCAAATTATGGTGTCATGTCCAAACAATCAAACTATGATGCTAAACTCCAACGTGCGAAATCACAAGCTAGGCCCATTGGTGAAGGACATAATTTGGTGATCATCTGTTGTTTTGATCCTCGAACTAATCCTGCTGCTGAACAAGTAGTCAAACACATAAATTGTGTGTACTAACAAAAATTGATTATCATAATACATCTAACGTTTTTATCGATCTTTTAGATAATGGACTCTATCTGCAAGTACGTGTTGCTGGTGGACGTGCTATTGATGCACTTCGCTCTTTGGCAACAGCACATTATATGTTTTCACTTGAAGCCATTGCTGTTGTTCATCATACATTTTGTGGGCTTACAAGTTTCACGTCTCCGGTGATTACTCAAACTTTGGCTGAAGAAGAAGGCATTCATTTGAATGATGAAATGTTAGGTTGTGAGGGTATGAAAGCATTATCAATCGATAATTTAAGCAAGAGTGTCAAAGATGATGTCAAATTGATTGAAGAACGTATAGCTGGTCGAAATATTAAGGTGTGGGGTTTTGTATACGATATTATGACAGATAAATTGATTGAAATTAAATAAAATTTACTGCGTAGTGTACGACTCTTTTTTAATATATCTGCTGATATATAAGCCAACACTTCAGCATACATTAACAATCGTTTATAAGTTCATGTCTAATTTTTAGTCTTTTGTTATTTACCTAAATGTAATAAGTATTTCTGTCTGAAGCACGTTTTCATGAGGTATGAAGTTTGAATTGGAATATATTATCTAGACGGGCAAAAATAAACAATACGGACGATTGTAAACGAATTCTCGTTAAAGATTAGGATTAATTCGATTGCCTATTATCAGTTTGTATTCCATCGATACTGTATGACCAAAAATTGCTTGTCACATTCGGTGAATATCTTGTTTATGCATTGTTAATCGTCTTCCATACGTTTAATGTATGACCAGAATATGTGACTGTATGCTTTTTTTGACTTAATACTACATTATATATAAATTGTCATGATGTTGATGGATAAAGATTCCTTAAAATTTGAAATATATATATCATATTCAAAAGAACCATTATGAAAGATCAAAATCGATATAGAGAACATGTTATGTTCCATCAACGCAGTATTCAGTATACGGAAGTGAATCAAGTAAATCACTTTTGCCTCTATTTGAACAATAAATAAATGTGACTAAAATCAATTAAAGCTGTTATTTATACTTCGCATACTTTGTGTGACATACATTTCGATTGATTTTAATCTTTTTTTTTATTAGAAATTTTTCCGATGATAAAATAGTTTATATGTATGAATGGAGAGATTAATAGAAAAATAAAATAAGAAATCAATGAGAATTCGTCATTTGACTAGAAACATTTCAATCTTCTCAAAAACTCATACGCCGATATAACAATATTAGTAAAGCGAATGTATTTTAGAAGTGCTTGCGATCCATCATCTATACCTTGGTTATGTCAAAAGCTAAAATTGTTGTTTTTGTACTGTAGAAAAAAGAAAAAGATTTCTGCATCTACTCTTATAAAAAAAAGTATTTCTAAGTGCTTGAATAATTGAGTAGATAGCAGTATAAAATCACGAATCTCAAACGTTTGCTATACCTACCACGTTAACAAAGCGAACATTCCAACGAAGAACAAGCAGACGTTTCAATTAGTAATAGATATACTCATTCCTGCTTACAAACTTCAATGTATTTCAAAAAAATAGTATTATTGAATTCCATATCACCAATTCTATCTAATTCCAATAGTTCTGTGCCATTGGTGCTATTTCGATTTTTCGTGAAATTTTGAAAAACCATACTATGTATTTGCTTTAATCTGTAAGGCAAAGACATAAAAACTGCGCCATACTTTTGTTATTTACACTATGATCATCTTTTTCATATGTTACAATAAAATACTTTATATTATTTATTGAACATCTTCAAACTAAACAATTCTCAAAGATTATGTCTTATTAGTCTTAAACTCATATTTATAACTAAAATTGAACCCTCAGTGAAAAAACATTGAATGTCTTCATAAGATATTATGTACTCAGAATTGATTTTATTGTTTCCAAGTTTCAGAGTTATTAATGTCCACATGCAATGATGACGAAGAAAATGTGATATAAGATCAGAAAACATATCTTACTGTCTGATTTTGCAATGCATCAGCCAAGTACTACATCCCTTCCGCACCGATTTTGTTCCCCTCAAGATCAAGTATTGGTAGTGTTAAAGAAAGATCTGATAGATGAACAACTACGGCAACCTACTATGTTATTCTATCATTCTACTGACGATAAATTCTTGAAAAACAATCTGTTCTTAGTTACTGCTAGCAGTTAAGGAGAATTTTAGATTTTCACGCATACTACGAGAAAGCTTCTACATTCCTGGTTCAAAGTACTAACATTTATAGTCAAAACTCACTTCAAACATTCAATATGAAGGAAAAGCTAAAACAAATTTATCGATAGATTTCTTTATTCGTGATTGGTTATGTAGAATATATTAGTTTTTGATTAATATTTAATAAAAGATCAATTGTCTGCAAAAATATTCTATTTGTTAAATTTTCATTGGAAAGCAAATTCGACATACATTGTCAATTTTTATAGGTTTTTGTTTAAAAAGAATAGTTGATTATTTTTATTTATACAACTTTTTCTTAGCCATGTGTCTATTGTATTGTATAATTGCGCCTTCATTCAATATAATTATTACCTATAATTTTGTTTTATATTGAATGTAAAAATAAATCCCACATCATATGATTTATTTATTTTTTATACTGGGAAAAATCCTCTCTTAAATAATACATATAAAACAATGAGTAAAGAATGGTAGGTGTTGGAAATAAAACAATCACTTTTTTTTTGGTTTTATGTAAACCTTTTTTTTTTCTTTCGTTCTCTCATTTATCGTTACATGAATGACCTAATCTTACCTATTAATAGTAATTTGTCTTGTATTCAACAATGAATGTAAAATATACTATATAAACCATGGGGAATGTCACATTTCTACGCTTTCGATTTATACGTTAAATCTTTTTGTTTGTTTAATACGTATATTAACTATATCGTTTGATCTATGGGTAACCATGCATCTTGGGAAAAATTAAAAAATGAAGACGATTGTCTTATAAGAAAAAATCGACGATCTGTAAAACTTTGTGTAGAAGGCTAGTATTTGATTATTTTCTTAAAACTTTGTAAAAAAAAAAGATTTTGCATTTTTAGATATTCAAAGAAAGCAACAAATGCGCCGCGATATGAGACAGAAAAGTAAGAGACACTTTGCTACTAGCTATATATATATAAATAATTTTTTTTAGTTTTGTTGCAGTTTCAATCAGCGCAACCTATGAATACTAATGCATTATCTACTTTATTCTTTTATCGAGAAGTTTAAAGCATTCAAAATGCATCTGTTTATTTTCTTTATAATCCTTTGTATACTGTACAATAAATTATAATATTTTAAATGTAATAAAAGATAATTAATCATTTTGTTTTATACCATATTCATTGAATGTGTTTAAGATGAATATTTTCAATATATACACATACATCAAATCAATAATGTAATTTCAGTATAAAAGTATTTTTAAATCAAACAATAATCTTGATATAAAGGATCACAGTAGTAGTGATTATAGCAAATGCTTAAGTGAATAAATTCAAAAGAGTTATATCAACATTTCACCAATCATTACGACAAGGTTTTACAATAAGAAACAAAAGAAAATATAGTTTTCTCTAGTTGAAGAAATAAACGATAATTGAGAATCGCTTAGATAATATGATTAATCATCTTTATTGGAATGGTTTTGATGTTAATACAACCAATGAAAACGAACGAATGATTCTTCGTATTAGCATAGTTGGGTGCTTTTGCAAAAGCGCGTGAACGTATCAATACCTTGCATAGAAACGATTTTATATCATTTTAAAAAAAATACGTTGAGTTTAATATCATAATATTGAGCAATAAAAATGTCTAGAATGATTTAGCAGTCTAGGCCTTCATTCCCGAGATATCAAACTTTTACTATACTTTTTAACAAAATTCTGTAATCTTCGTCAGAATTCACTGAAACATCGACTTGATACTTTGTAGAAATAAAGATTCCTACGAGATTAGTTTATTTTGAAAGTTTCAAATTTGTTGGTTGCTTTTATCTTTAAATATGAACATTAAACGTTTTAAATTTTCGCTATCCTTATAATTCAAAACGTTAAATGTTTATTTTTTAAGATAGGATCAACCAAAATTTTTAAACTTTCAGAATAGATTAATTTCATTGAGATTTTTATTTCTATAAAGTTTTAAATCGAAGTTCAAAAGGCGATTTTTCGGTAAATCTTGATGAGAATCACGGTATGTTGTTAAAAAATAGAATAAAAAGTCGACATCTTAGGAACGAATGTCTGGACAAGTTAACTATTCTAGGCTCTTTCATTGGTCACGAGGACCTATCAAATGAATGTAGCCCCCATCCGATAGCAATTTGACACTTAGAAATGTTTCTTTATTAGCCGAAAAAATACATATAAATAAGTAAAACAATATCAAGTGCATATAATTAGCTGATTGATTTTCGAAATATTCTGACGAATCCGAACATAGATCATTTATACTGGCATTATTATTGAGATGTCACGACCAAACATTTTGTTTGAGCTTTTCAATTTTTTTTTTATTCAAATCGAGGTCTTGCATTACTGACCGATGCGCTGAATTGATTGAAAAATCTCATTGAACTCAATTCTCTTTACTTACGAAGCTTATAACACATTCTGTTAGGTATATATTTCAAAAACCGTTCTTAGACTAGCAAAACCATAAATCAAATTTCAATTAAAATCGAAAAGAAGAAAGATTGTTGCGACACGTTTATTTTATGCTTCTGACTGGTTAACCAATGATTCATATCGAACGAAAATAGATTACACGTCACTACATGACACGTAAAAGCAAATAAAGTACAAATGTACATAATTTGCAGCTATATATATATATAGTTATATTTTATATCAGATCGATAAACGCAACGAGTGAATCCTATAAAAGTAAGCTGCTTGTTAGATTTAACTTTTATTTTAAAAAGTGAATGAGAACAGCTGGAGTATCCCAAAAGTGGTGTTTACTTTAAATATGTCTAGAATTTCCTTACTAGTGAAGCATAATCTAATTATCTTTTATCATCTGAGAAAGAAAGCCTGTAAATTATTATATGTAGAAATAAAGTTCAATAATGTTCTTGAAATTACTACTAGTGCGAGAACTTACCGAAGTGTTCAAGCAATTTAGGCCTCATTTTATGACCATAAGTAGACTCGAAAAGAGTTTATTCCTTCGCGCCTTTGTTTCCGAGATGTCAAAGTTTCAAATCAAAATCGGACAAGATAATTTTGATGGAAATAAATTCTTTTTGAAGTCTACTTATGGTCAATAGACAAGGTCTCAACTGCTTGAATATTTTGCAAAATTCTCCTGTTAGTAGTAATGCCCTTTCAAGAACTTTGTTTGTAGAAATAAAGAATTATGCTTCGTCAGTAAGGAAGTTCTAGACATACTTTAAGTAGACAGGATCTAGGATATTCTTGATATAGCCACCTTTATATAGGATAAATTAGTGATAATATTGATGATTTGGTTTTTAGATCACATAATGTATAATTTATTTGATAGCATCAGAAAAAAATTTGGCTTTGGCTCTATTGAGCCAAAGGATACACAACCTAATGTTACCTGGCAACATAAATGGTCATTTAATGAAACAAAAGATGCTCTATCTGAATCTTCAATTATTGCTATTCCTAATGAAATCTTATTACTCATATTTCAATTACTATCCGTACGAGATCTATGTAATATTTCATTGGTTTGTCGATTATTCAAAATGATTGCTGATCAAGATGAAATATGGAAATTAAAATGTAATAGTAAGTATTCTTTTTTATTGTATATAAATGTTTATTTTAAAAAAAATATTAAATAGCATCAACAAAATTATATTCAAAATCATTCAAACAAATTTATATGGATTGGATACACGAAAAATGTTTACGCAATATAGAATTACGTCAACATATAAGTAGTAAATGGTACAGAACTGGATGTGCTATATGTCCACCTCCCTTATATCCTGTTCAAACAATAGACAAACATCAATTTAAATTTCTTCATGGATTTAATCGACATCCGAACTCGTCATTAGATATGTAAGATTAAAAGAATGAAAAACGATTCTAATTATTGAATAATAATATTTTATTTATCTTATAGGACTATTCAATTGTCAGTTGATATTGATAATACTGCTCGTGAATTAATAAAACTATTAGAAAAATCATCTATATTTCAACAACAATGCCAACAATCATCAGTTCTTAAACAAATGATAACAAGATACTATCGTTTCATGCAATTGAAAGCATGTCATCCATCAAATATCCTATTAATTCCTACATTAGATATTGAAATCATTTGGCAAACTCATTTACTTCGACCTGAAATGTATCAATCAGATTGTCTTCGTTTATTTCATAAAATTATCGATCATTCATTATTAATGACTGATATTCAATTACATTTAAAAGAACAAGCATTTCAAAATACTTGTCAATTATATGAACAAAAATTCAATGAACAATATTTTCCTTTATCATCTATTGATGAGAAAAAGAATTTTTCATTAAATTTTCCTCATTATACTATTGATCCATATACTTATACTAATTCAAGTTATTCTTATTTCGATAAACCATATCTTAAATTTTCATTAGAACCACCAAAAGATTATGAAAATCCATTTTCATTTACCGAAACAGAAATTATTATGGATTTCAATTGGCTTGATATGTGTAAAAAATTTATGTATGATACATTACAAAATGTTCCTATTCCAACTTATCATCATTATCAATCGACAAGAATCAATCTTGGACGAGAAACAATGAAAAAATTAAAAAAATCCTATGAACGATTTCTATACATGGCAGCTAAATATCCATTAAAAGATGGTAATGGTTTTATACCTCCAACATATGTGGTACACTATTTCTTATTTAACAAATATTTATGAATATGATATTATTTTTTTCTAGATTGATATTATTTGGCATTCTCATATGCAAGAACCATTGAATTATATAGCTGATTGTAATCGTCTTGTTGGTTATATTATTTTTCATGCTCCATGGCCAATAGTTGAAGATGATACTATGAATAAAACACATGATGTAATAAACAATATTTGGAAGAATGAATTTCGAACTGATATAACAAAAGATCATCTTTATAATAAAAGTTGATAATGTAGATCATTCTATTGATTATAATCAAGAATAATTTTTCTACTCTATGTAGATACTCGGCAATATGTTTGAGATTAATATTTATTTTCTTATACAAAATATATGTTATTACAGTTCGTGTCTATCATAATCTGAGAGAAAAATAGACAATGTTTTACTTTATACATTAATATTTCATAAGAATTGTTAATAACTAAGAGAAATTTTTTTTTGTATACTTTATGTGATGACGTTGATGTTTAATTACTAATTGTATTTTAATTTATGTGAAATTCTACATCTTATCAAGTGTATATTGCCACTTAAAAAGAAAATAACAGAAACTATAGTTAATATATCAAATGATTAAAAAATTTTGACAATATTCTCCATTAGGCCTACATATTTCTTTTTTTGTTATTCTTCATTACGTACGTAAATTTAGATAGACTAACAACAGTATATATAATTTAACTTCGAAAATTTTGATCAAATTCGCTTTTATCTTGGTGAAAGAGTTGTGCACATCGAACCTTCATGTCAATAATGTTCCATACTGAATTTAACTGGTGGATTTTTATGTTAATATACTTACGTTCTACTACAGGTAGAAATTTTATTTAATTACATTTATGTTCAAGATATCAGTATTTGACATTTGCATATTTTTACTAATATAAGAGTTTATCTATTCACTTCATTTAGAAACTATAAAGATAATATGATCATATGAATCTGTCTAATTTTTGTTTTTTGTCCTAAGAAAAATTTTATAAGTGCATTTTTTTTAAAAATAGCTTTAATGACATTGCATTTTACAATTATTTTTTGTTTCCGCTATCCTAGAAAAATAATGCCTATTTTAAGAACATTCTAATTAGCATGTGGTATAGATACAATCAATTGAATTGTATTCCGGAGAAATATATGAAAAAAAATGACCTTTTTTTCGATAAGAACTTACATTCGTTGTATTATTCTAAAATATGTTCAAGAAGTATGACATACGGAGAGAAAATATGTGAGCGCCTAGAACATTTTGGGATGTTCGTGAAGAAGTTGAACTTCTTCAATATCGAAGAAAGGGAATAGATGAACAGCAGGAAAACTCTGTAGCCAAATCTTCCCAAATTTATCAACGCTTGTCTTCAAGAGTCATCATAACTGATGTCATTCTATTCTGTTGTTATCTCTATACGTTCTTCTGATTCTTTAATTAATTTAATCATGGATCGAAATGTTATTGATATGAATTTAGTTCGTTGATTGAATAATAAGTGTAACATATATTTCTTATAGTTCAATCTTTGTCATTCAATCAGCCAAAATTTTGTCCATATGCATCATGGAATCCAAATGGAACTATCTTTTCTTCTGCTAACACAGACCCTTACGGTATGTTTGTTCATATTAATAATACTGTTTATGTCACTGAACAAGATAATGATCAAATTCAAGTATGGTCCAGTGCGGGTGGTTTCCCCATAAAAACGATTTCATATTTTTTGGATAATCCAGGTGCTATATTTGTTACAATGAATAATGATATTTATGTTGACAGCGGTGCAAACAATCGAGTCGAAAAGTGGACATCTAATGCAGTGAATGGTATTACCGTGATGAATGTTACTGCACAATGTTTAGGACTTTTTATTGATATCAACAATACTCTCTATTGTTCAGCTAGTGATCAACATCAAGTACTTGCACAATCGCTTAATCAAGGTACATATTCAGTTAGCATTGTTGCAGGTAGTGACACATATGGATCAGCATCTGATCAACTTTATTATCCAAATGGAATATTTGTCGATACTAATTTCAATTTGTATGTAGCTGATTATTACAATAATAGAATTCAAAAATTTCAACTAGGACAACCAAACGCAGAAACAGTAGCAGGATATGGTGCACCTAAAACTATTGACCTTTGGGGTCCAATGGCAGTCATTTTAGACGCTGATAATTATTTATTTATTACTGATTCGGAAAACAATCGTGTGGTAGGTTCAGGACCAAATGGATTTCGTTGTTTAGTTGGATGTTCGCAACAAAGTGGCTTATTGATTAATCAGTTAGACGGTCCACGAGGCCTCGGTTTTGATAGTTATGGTAATTTATTGGTTATTGATCGTGGAAATAATCGAATTTTAAAATTTACTTTGATGACAAATTCTTGTGGTATGTATAAATGACACTTAATTAAAACTATGAAATTTAGTAGTTATTTTCAGCTCTGATTCTAATCAAAACCTTACTGTAATTCAAGTTTAATATCAGTTTTTGTGTTTTGTTTTATTTATGTCGAAGTTTATAATATTTCAACATTGATTGCACATGAGATATAACAAAAACTATTTTAAATCTATCTTTTGTAGGCCAAGACGGAACAGCAACATCTATTCGAATCACTAATACAACAGGCAGTACGAATCGAAAAGGTATGTCTGGATGAAATATAGCATAAGAAATTAATTGAGTGTGATTATATTCAAAATTGTAGGTACAATTACGACAATTCAACAAATACTTAACAGTTATGATAGAACAAATAGATTAAATATGCATCTCATTATTTGGCTGGCTATAATAACTTTTAACGCAGTATTGTGAATATAAAATAAAAATATGCAAAAATGATTTGTTGCTTCTAGTATTGTGTTTATATTGTATATAGCTTTCATTGTATTTTTATTTTATTCGAAATATTAGTCATTTAAATAAATTTTAATTACGTACTATATCATTAATAAAACACTGCATAAATTCACATAGATGAGAAAATGGTCAAATAATAGTTTATAGTATGATAAGCCAACTGATAACTTTTTAATTATAAATTTTGCGATTGTTTTGGTTTGAAAGATGGAAGTTTGATCTCTCCAATACTCGACATTATAAGCAGTTACAATAGTAACTGCTTGCCGTTAGATGAGACATTGAAATCTATCAACCACCATTTTTCAAAAGTCTTCTTCAACTAAAAGATGGAGTTAGTGGATTTTGTCGTTTCAATTAATGTTCGATAATTACTATTATTACAGATACATTCTCAATTACTCAGTATTGCTCAATTTCTTTTTTATTTGTGTTCGCATGAAATTGCATGTTGATTTATTTCTCTATTTCTATTATTTCCGTTAAACAATCAATACGACCTTATTACCATGTTATCGTTTCTATTTTTGTACATATATCTGTTTAATTTTTAGTGATGTATTTTTCTCTATAAATTTTGTATTATATAGTGAAATTTATTAACTGATCTTAAACGGATGAAGACAATTTCATATAATTATAAAGTATATTGAGAAAATAAAAAGCAGAATAATTTAAACGACGATATATCGCAAATCTTCCCAATTCATCAATGACTGCGCGTTACTATTGTTCACAAAGGAGTAAATGTAAGGATTTATGCATTGAATTATACTGAAAGGATACTATAGTGTGTATAGAGTTTTGGAAAATTAGATAAATATTTAGGTAATAGTGATACAATTCAATTAGATTTTTTCGGTCAAAAAAGTTTTTATCAATGCTGCTCTATTTTGAATAAAAACACAGGTAAGAAATTTTTTATAGAAATAGTATCATGATGTTTTTTCTATTAATTTTGTTCTTTTCCCATGCCACTAAAGGAACATTTTTATGAACTGGAATTCGTTTTAGAAATTCATTGTATACATTCTTATTTGTGATAAGCACAAGTTGAAAATCAGACAAGAGCTGTAAAGTTCATCACATACTCAATATATATGTAAAATTTCGAGAATCTGCAGGAACGAGCTTTTTTCTTATTGCTGCTAATTCTCTATTCCCTTTTCCACGATTTTTCTGAGGAAATAGGAATGGGACGCGAAAAAAATGTTTACAGAGGACTCTATAAACATAGGAAATATCTGGATTCGAGCAAGATATTCAGGATTTTTGTTCTTAAGCTCGTCAATATCATCTTCAAACATACTAAATGAGTAGGGACATATCAAAAGAAGCAGATGATCTTCTATTGATATGTGGCAAAATTTAAAAAGATTTTTCTGTATGAAAATAAATGTTTTGATCCATAATGATACTAAGGAAATAGGTAAATAGTTCGTGCTATATCAATTATTAATACAATGATTAACCTTAATAGCGTTTTTAAAGCATTATGAAACCTAACAACAGATACATTATGCATTAATTTGACTCTACCATTCAGTTTGTTTATATGCAAAGCAGATAAGTAAGAACGCTGCATCTTTAAATCGATAATTGATATATGAATAGTATTTCTACAGCAAAGAAGCGTAATAAGATTTGCATTTTATTCTTAAGGTTGTCCTCTCAATGATTCGTTTCGTTCAGTTTTGATATGCTTTAGTGTTGTAACTATGATACGACTAGTTAGCTACTGGCGACTTCTATTCGCTTTCATCAGCATATACTAATCATTTTGAGAGTGTATTTGATATGATTTTATTGAGTTTGTCGAGGATTTGTATACAATAAGCATAATATCTAAACACTAAATACGCTATAAAGTACTGAGAAGGTATTTCAATATTGGAGGTTCTAAACCTGCATTTTCCATTTTGATTTTTTCTCTAGACGCATCCTGCTATTTGAAAGCCGAGTATGTATTTAGATCAAATAGACATATTCGTAAACGACCGTATACAGACTCCGTACTGTCGGTCTCGGCACAAAAAAATAATGAAGTTCATTAGAAACACTTCATTTAATTTATTACTTTCGAAGAGAACAAGAAAAAGATTATTAATAAATCCAAATAATTTTATTCAGTTAATTAGACTCACAACAATTACATGTATTTAGTAAGACACCAACAGTGTTCAGTTTATTATCGATAATAACAAGATCCATTTTACCGTCACCATTGAAATCTCCTGAAGCGATCGATGTTGGAGTACTGCCGATTCCAGTAGGAAATGTCATTTGCATTAGAAAAGTTCCATTATTAGTACCAAGTAATACACCTACATTGTGTGCATAATTATTGCAGACAGCAAGATCCAACTGACCATCATTATTAAAATCACCAACAACAACTGCTTTTGGACTACTGTAAATGCCAGTTGAAAATGACATTTGTGATCCAAAACCTCCATTACCATTGCCGAGCATGACACCCACATTAGACCTTTCAAAGTTAGCGACTGCTAGATCCAAATGGTTATCATTATTGAAATCACTGGCAGCAATTGAGCTTGGAGTAGTAAAACGTTCTGTTGAAATGTGCATTGATGCTCCAAAGTATCCATTGCCATTATTAAAGAGTACTGCTACAGTGTCTAATTCACCATTACTAACCGCAAGATCTAATGCACCATCTTCATTAAAATCACCAATAGCAATTGAATTTGGATAACCGACACCTCCAGGCACAAATGTTGTTTCTGTTCCAAAAGTTCCATTACCATTTCCTAATAGCACACCTATAGTCATAGCCTTAGGATTGGCGACAGCAAGATCCTTATGGCTATCTCTATTGAAATCACCAACAGCAATTGATATTGGATTATTTGCGTATTGAGTTAAAGATATTATTTGTGGTTCAAAAGAGCCATTACCCATGCCTAAAAGTACGCCTATGTTTGCCGTAACTACATTTGCAACAGCGAGATCTAATCGATTGTCTTCATTAAAGTCATCTACAGCAACAAAAACCGGATAGCTGCTCTTTCCAGTTGAAAAAGTTGTTTGCGCTCCAAAAGTCCCATTTCCCTTTCCTAAGAACACACCTATATTATCCGTACCGTAATTAGCGATAGCAAGATCCGGACGACCATCACCATTAAAATCACCAACAGACACTGACCTCGGTTGAGAACCAAATCCTGTATCATATGAAACTATTGGCTGAAACGTTAATTGACAAGTTGATGCTAAGAAAAAAAAACAGTGATATTGATTACAACGGAAATTTTGTGATTGATAATGAACAAACATACAATGATATTATTCTGTAATTTTAAATAATATAATGCAAGCCTTATTTCCGAACATCAAAGGACAAGATTTAAACGTTCGTAAAAACTGTGTGAAGACTACTGCTACAAAATAGTGACCATCAATGTGTCAAAAATTTGATAACAAAAAGTTCATGTATATAGAAAACAAGTGTGATATTCGAAATGAATATGAGAAAATACATCCAAAACATTATTATTCATCGTAGAATAGTTCCATCATATAGGTTGAAATTAAAGTGATATAAAACTAAGAACAAGTAACGGGTGATATGAACGTTTGGATAAAATGTATATTTGTTTTTGGCTCACTTGAAAATATTCTAGCCGAATGAAAAACTATGATTTAGAACCAGAATTTGATGCTCTCTTCAAACACGAACACAGAGATTATTTCATTGTAAATTGAGACTAAAAGTTTCTACTATTATTAATATACCAGCATGTAGAACAAAAGACACTCTACAATGTATACTATGTGAGATCTTTTTTATCTTCTGACTATCTTAGTTCAATATCACATTTTATGAATAGAGTTCACTCTTCAAAATCACCATGTTCAACAATTTCTGACCTTTTTTGCAAAAATACTTGTAGGATTTAATGATCCATAGTTTTTAACTTATATGAAATACTTTCAAACAGGTCAAAATAATCGAATATATTCTTTAGAGACTTCAATTTACACGTTTCATCCAAACTTAATTTTTTAGATCTCTGAAAGATTCTTTGACTACTGTTATGTAGGCCAAAAATGAACAAGCATTTTATCCAGAAATTTTTGTATCACTTGTTAGAGTCAAAGTTTTAATGGAAATACTTCATGCAGATGCTAAACACTAATCATATACATATATATACGCATCTTATTTCAAATAGATTCAAGATTGAGTTATTTTAAGCTCAATCAGAAATATCTTATGTGAAAGAAAATACAGTTCGTTTATGTAAAACAAAATTTGAAAATACTTCAAAGAATTTTAAGCGTTTATTTTCATTTCACAAAGATCTTATGCATGAATCTAGAGCATACCATAGAATCAATGAATTCAATTGAAATTGATATAAATATATAAAAATTATTTTTTTAATGTGCAATGAACCTCATTCTAGCAAATGGAGTGTTTCTCACTCATTGTCACCTCAGATATAATTTATGCACTAATTAAAAAAAAAGAACACGAAAAGCAGAAATTGAAGTAAGTCATGTATCACAAATGCAGTGATTTGTCTATCCGAAACATCATTAGAAAAATAGCAGTAGTACAATTACAATATACTGACTTGCTGAAATAGGCATTGCCGCTGTTGAAACAATTGTGGCAGTTGTTGCATTTGTTATTGAATTCGTTGAAACTGCTAATAGAAATATGACATTTAGCAAAGATGTGAAGGCTTACCGAGACTTATTTTTTGGGAATTATCTCTTTTGTACGATTTCCGGCCATTCTCACTCGAGTGCTCTCCCTTACTCTCATACCTTGGCAGCTATTGATTAAATCTGACTTTTTAGATTTACATCAATTTTCACATGTACTCGGATATCGAGTAATGCTGTACGAATATCAATGTTTAACTGCATACTTCGCATTTTTGTACTCTTTAATTGTGATAGTTTTGAATATTAGATAAATAATGAAGATGTCATACTTGCAGAAGTAGCACGATTATGCTGTTGTCGATTGAGATAAATTGGTGTGACAATAATAGCTGCTATCATAAGTATGAGCAAGATAATACTAAAAATGAAACAACACATTGGTGTCAAGAATAAATTTGTCCTAGCAAAGATAATTATAAATTATAATTCTAAATAAAAGAAAAATGACATACCATAATGTTGAAACAGTAGAGGTTGATTTTAAATCAATAGTAACTTTGCAGATATCATTAGATTCCATCATTCTATTCACAGTTTCTATGGTTGTTATTTCGTCAGGTGATACAGGCTTAACAGTATTTTTTCGCTTCTTCCAGTGATCATGCATTATAGCAAAAAAATAAATTATCTTTGGACAGATCCACTCAAGAACGAGTGATAAACCACCACAAAGACCAAGTAAAACAGTTATTGTATAAAGTGCATTCAATTTTTGAATGTAAGTAAATGAACACACTATAGGTAAACATTGATCAAAATATGCTGAATAACTAACATTTGTCAACCATTTTTCGATAAATAAATTTTCAACTAGATCAATTATGATTGTATTTATTGGATATCGACTAATATTTGTGGAGAGTGGTAGAGGAGTAACTGTGGCATAAGTGTTATCGATAAGACTCGTTTGTTCTTCAATAAGATTGATACACGAACTATCATAGAAACATTCAAGAGTCGAAGCAAGAAATGATTCACTTGGTGTACAACCCATTTTTAAACCTTTAACTGGAAAAATTTCAGATGAATCTGTTTTGACAAATTCGGCTTGAATTGTGCAACTCGCATTTAATGCACATGAACATCCATCTTCATATGTTATTGTTTCAGTAAGCGCTATACCAGTTTTGTTATGCCAAGGATAAATATATTTGAAATTTGTTCCATAGGCAGATATAATGGCATTACCATGATTCGTCGCTCGAAGTAAAGAGAGAAGATGAGCAAATGTTACAGGTGCATTAGATTTACTTTGATCGATAAGTAAATTAATACGTTTATGAAATGTTTTCTCTGGTAGAAGTTCAGCAGTAACAAAAAACGAAGAAAGAAATTGACTGATTGAATCATTTACGGATTGAATAGAACGATCGCATAATCCAGAGAGAAATTGTAGATGAGCTGAAAGGAAACGACGATAGTCTCTAATATCGTAAATAGATAGATCAGGAATGAGGCCTGCTGTAACGTTCATCCGCCATTGATCTGATGCAAATGGACTTGAACAAATCTGTAGTTAATTAATGACAAGAAAGAATAGACTATAGATTTAATAAAAATATGATAAATAATATAACCATTTTTTTTCTTTTAATAATAAATACGTTTATCATAATGTTTTACTTCAACTTAAGTTAATCTTTTCATTACAACTGAGTTAGAGTAATAATATTTACTTACCGGATGAAACACAGGTTCAATTTTGATAAAACGATTATATGTCGATGAAATTGATGAACAAGGACATTGAAGTGTATCGCTTTGAGTAAGTGAGAGACTGTTGTAAAGGCTCAGAGATGGATTGGTAAAAGTTTTTGTCAAAATTTGTGGTTGAATAAGAGTATAAAGAGCCAGAATACAAATTTCAATGATAAAGAGAACAATGAAGAGACGAGTGCTTAACAAGCAAAGACGTTTAACTTTCGTTCGACTGATGTTGCTTCCAAAGGTTCGCGCAGGAAATATGTTGAGAGTCATTAATGTAGTATAGACAAATGTTGTCACCTGGGTTCGGATTTGTTTGATTCGTTCAAACAGTTGTGGACTCTCTGTGTAGAAAAGAATTAATGTTTCATCTTAATTTGAATCGTTTTAAAAAATCCTACGACAGAATGTTGTCAAAGAGAAGGACCAACAAGTGTTCTCATTTATCAATCACGCTATTTGACGAAAAATATCGTTTTTTTTCTTCTAGTAAACTTTTGTACTGAATTAAAATGATTTCTCATCTCAGTTGAACTTCGAATCTTTCGCCTAATAGATATCAAGCATATCTGATTAAATAATACAACATTTCGAAAAAAAAAATGCAATTGTCAGAATTGTCAATTACACAACGATATTTTGACTTATTCTAATATGATTTATCATTTACTTCTACTTCAAGCTTTACACACCGCTTACAAATCGAAATAAGATTATTCAGACGAATTCAATTGTACCAATTTTGTCGACTCATATATAGTGAATTTTTAAAAAAACCGATACAACAAAAATACTGAATGATCGAATCATTTGTGATAATCTACTCTACTACTATTAATAATAAAAAAAGCAGCAATGATTACCTTGTTTTTGTTTTTTCACCTTGGATGGTAGTATACTTAGAAAAATTTCAACCAATCGAGGTGTAATCAGACGTAATGCAACAGTGAGACCACCAATCGTGGACAACAGTTTTACTACTATTTCAATGACACTAGTAGTACGTGCTGTATAAGAATAGATGCAATAAATCGGTTTACAAGCTTTATAATAGAGTTCGAATGAGGATAATGCATTCCATTGTTCAATCATCATTTCTTTAACTATCGTTGAAAGTGAAGTATTTGGAGTAAAACGGCTCAATTCTGGATCATAAATCATTGGAGAGATAGGATGGAATGATACTTCTGTATTTAACATAAATAATTTTCTATTTAAATAGTAATTTACGATTGTCACGCAAAAATCCAAATAGTAACATTCAAGTGTTGAGAGCAAAAGAGTATCGATAGTAAAACAACCCATGATCATACCTGGTACCACATAAGGAATCGTAGGATCTTCTTGAAAATTCCACATATAATTCCATCCGTAGACAATTGTCGGACTACTACAGTGTGGATCAGTGGCACAAATACAGTTAACGTATGATAAATTCATATTCTTCATGCCAGTAAAGTTGAATTTTAACTTAAAACAAAATATTATACATTTTTACATTTTAGATATGATCTTATATTGAGAGTGATTATCTAGAAGTCTATAGTCAAGGTTTATCTTACATACATACTTGAATGTTTTGCGGATTGTTTGATTGATTCATTCTACTATCTAATATTAGTTGTGCATTGTCGAATTTTGTATAAGGCTGATCTACTTGAGTAAAAAGATGCACTGTATTAACAAGACGACTAAAATGAATGATCAATGACTGAGTATATTGGTTGAAAGTTGAGTTTAATTGAGCATAAAAATCAGATTCAATGAGTACATTTGAAGTAATAAAAGATTGTTTATAAAAGCGACGAACAGCATCATCAATAGTTCGATTAGCTAGTTGACAGATGGTTAACAACAATTGGAAATGTTTTCTGTCTAGTCCACGCCATTTATAAGGATTAGAATAAGGATCATCAAGGTCAGTAGAATCACCCGTTAAATATAATAACGCTGCGATCCAAGGTTCGCCAACAAGATCACTAGAACATATTTGATGTACAGTTGGGGATAATGAGGTAAATGTATCATAAGGAAATGCCACGTTCTGACAGGGACATTTTGATACATTGACACGTAAATCTTGCAAATTCTTATATGTTGTTAATGAAGGATTTGGTACAGTTACTGTAATTGTTTGTATTCTCAACGAAGTGAACATAAGAAGGATAATGAATGAGCCTAACATGAAACAAAAGTACATGAGGTAAGAAATATTCTCGACTTTGATGGATAAAAATTTTCGAACAGATTATTGAAAAATGGTAATCTATTATATAGAATTCTAGCGAACAATAACGAATCTTTTTGTATTGTATAAAAGATATAAATTTGTTCAATGTTCATTCAGTATTTTACTAGTTTTTATTTGAGTTCCTAATGCTAGAAATAACCCATGGTCTAACAATGAAAAAACAAAAGGTCATACTTGCGAGTAAAACTAAATAAGTATATGTTATAATGCGCTGTTGTTTAATATCATTGGGTGTCCGATTATTCGCTGACTTGAAAAGATTTAATCGTTTTGTCCATTTAATCAATGCTCTCATACATATCACATTTGGTGCTATAAATAGAAACATGAATCATATATAGATTGAATTATTATCATTATTATAATTAATTATTACCAGCATCAGCATTGGTTATCGTTGAACAACGCTGAAACTTTGATGAAATTGTAACTAAGAAGACTGCAAGTACACGGAGGATGATAGTAAGACCACCATAGAGACTAAGTAAGAGAGTGATTGTATACGAAAAATTCGCCTGAACTTTCTTGGTATATGTACAAAAAGTAGGAGCACAACTATCAAAATATTTTGAATAGTTTATCTTTGTTACCCAATCTTCAATAAGTAGATTGGCTAATTGATCCTCGAAAGTAGTATTTTTCTGTCTTGAAGATGAGAGACCATTAGTCCAAGTCAAGTTTGTCTAGATAAAAAAAAGAAGTTTTTCTTTTATGCGTGATGAATAAAACTGTTTTATACATACTTGATTGAGACATGGAAAGTAATCAGTAAAACGTTCAAGGCATCTAGTATCATATAGACAATCCAATGTACTTGTCAGAAGAGCATCAAGTGGAATACAGGCTCCAAAAAATCCGTCAACCATTGCAGAGGCAATGGGTTCAAAATAAGGAGGATTCTCTGGCCACATATAATGATTCATCGCACTTTCATAATATGGTATCGAGTAGAAACCAGCTGGAGCTGTGGAGCTTATTACGTAGCAAGGCGAACTGTATAGTACATCATATCTAAACAAATTTTTCTTGAAATAATACGTCGTGTCCACTGTCATATAAACTAGCTTATCAGCAACTATGAATATTTGAATAAATACATTTGTATTGAGAGCGGAAACTAAAGAGTTTGATCGAGTTGTCATTTGCAGAAAACTTAAAGATGAAGTAAGTTGAACAGACATACTAGTCTTAGTAAGTTCAATATTTCCATTGATTTGTGATTGAACTTCATTTTCTTGAAGAAGTTGAACGGTGATGAGTTGATTATTATCAAAATCAACTAAAGCTTGTGAAACCGTTTCTTGAGACGTTAAACACAGAGCAGCAAGAAGCTTGAACTAAATATAAAGGAAAATAACTAAAACGATAATCTTTGATTAAATATTTCAAATATAATGCTTTAGAATTAACCGTCTTGATATATTTGATTCTAATAAAGACAATCAAGCCAGACGGTGACTTAATACAAGATTTCACAAGCAAATAATATCGTAAAGAAACTTACTCGCCTGTAGACTTTAGGTTAAAAAGAAATGATCGTAACTTAATTTAAAATAGAATAGAAAATAAAGAGCGTCTATGCCGAAAATCTACCTTTTCCTATCTAGTTTTAGGTATCAGTATCATGCTTTGCAGAAAAATTAAAGTCATCTATATCGAACAATTTTACTCAACAAGGTTTTAATTCTTAAATGCGCTGTCTTTGTACGGAATTCATATACCCATCTGATAATGCAAAATCTCGCTACTGTTAGCAATCAGAGCTAATACAAAATTCACATTTATTTAGTCTATTTCGTTTAAAGAACTGAAAAATCAGGTATTGTTAGTTAACATTATGGTAAGAGTCTTTTACTGATCTCGATTCTGTTACGAAGGATATAATACAAATTTCGTCTTAATTTCTCATCAGAATTTACTAGAGATAGATATCAAAACAGTAGTTCTAGCGCTGCAGATTTTATATTCCAATACATTTAAATTGATAACTGATGCATTATAAATGCAAAATCATTCATATACTCTGTATATTATTCAAGATAACTTAAAGTAGAAAAAAATTTACTTTCAACGAAACAATGATTGTGAATCACTTGTGTATTCCTAGTTCTATTATATACGTATAAGCGGATAATTATACTATAAATATACTATTCAAAAGATCACTACAAAAATTCGACATAATAAACATCAAATGCACTCATACTCATAAAAGACATTAAAATAAACATTAAGTAGAATCAAGCCAACCATTTTGAATTACTCTTTGTGAAAAATATTTACTCACCTGAGCACTAGCCGTCGTTCGAAAATCCGTTATTAAGAATGTGCTTGCATATGGAATATAAAGTGCTTCAATCCATTGTTTAGTGACAAAAACACTGGAACATACAGGATGAAATGAAACTGTATTAGAGACGAAGACATTATAGGACACAGTAACATTTGAGCATGGGCAGTTGAGTGTTTCGCCATGTTCAAGACGAAGTTGATCGAAAAGAGATGGAGTAATGTTCGAGACGGTGATGATTCGAGTTTGTGGAATGACGAAAGCAATAAAGAAGAGAATATAAAGGGTTACTAAATGTAAACGAAAAAAATACAAAAACAAAATATTTAAAGTTATTATATAACTCTTCCTCTCTTAGACTATCTTCTTATTGTTCATAACCCTTCGTGAAATTTCTTTTTACTACTATTATCTTTTTATGAACATTTTGATATTCGGGTTTGATCAGCAATGAACTGTAACTATGTTTTACTAGTATTTTTTCTCTTTACATAGCTTATTCCTGTGCAGGAACATTTGGTGATTTCATACAGTTACACACTGTAGTGAATCAAGAACAAATACTTTTGTTAAAACTATTATCATAGTTTTCATGTACATGAACTTCGATGAAAGTCTATTATCTATACGAAAATATAGGCCAGTAAAACATGTTTTTGAATAAATAGAAATCTATCGTTTTATTATCTGTAAAATATTGTTTCTTAGCAATTGTTAGATACATTGATATGTTTTTCAAAAAGAAAAACACAATTTTATTCGACTTACCGATAATAAGAGGAACATACAATCGAGTAGCATAACGTTGATGTTTAACAATTGTTGCTGGATCCATTGGTTCATCATCATCATCATACTCATCTTCGTCTGGTATAAAAAGATTGTACATAGAAATTTGTTCTTGACACCAAGAAAGTAAATTTCTGGTTCTCATCATCGAAATGAAAAAGAATCGATGAATGATTAATTTATTCTAGAAATAAAACTTGCTATTTACAAAAATATTGTTACATCAATAGGAAATCGATGTACTATACTCTTAAATAACAAAAAAGAAGAAGAAGAAGAATACTAAATCTTATCGTATTACCAAATACGTAGGCATTTATCAAGATTCTTTGCAAAGCTTTAAACTGAAATAGATAAAATGTATTTAATAACTGTCTGTAATTTTTTTTCATACGAACTATGCTCTATTTATTATGTCAGTAAGTTTCTGAGCATTTTTATTATAAACAATAGATTTAGATAAAGAAAATATTTTAATATTTTTCAAATAGAAGTAACAGACAAATATAAAAATAGATATTTGTATTCTACTCATTGTGTACATATTAATAAAAATAATAAAAGAAATAGTCTAAATTTTGATTAACAAATGCAGTAGTACAAAAGACTAAACTAATCGAAAAACTACTTACAGTGGTTAGATAAAAAAAGAGAAAATAAGATCTGCCTGAAATATAAATATTTCCTATTCATCTTCAAGCTCAATATTCAATTGTGATAAATTAATATTATTCTTGGTTTGTTTTTCATATTTTCAGACAGGTTTCCATAATATCCTGCTTTTCAAATAACTTCAAGAAAAAGTTATTTTAAAAGTTTTAGAAGAATGTATGAGACTTTAGAGTCGAAGTCACTATTATTTCTGGCTCAACTTCTAGCCTAATTTCTTAGAGCACTAGAGTGCTCATGACGTACAAAATCCAATGTATGATTTCTAATGTCTATTTATAACATTTTTCTATTAGAAGATTTGAAAATCGGGTTTGATAACTTTACATTTTATGCATTCATAAAGTCATGTTTATATGAAAATCACTCCTTGTTCAATATTGATGTCTGTTCTATTTTTATTTCCAGTAGTGTATACTTACTGTACAAGCGACAGAAATTGAAAAGTCGGCTTTTTAAAATTTGAGAACAAAATATATTATTTTATTGCAGGTGTTGATAACTATTTTCTATATTACTTTATTAAACAACTGTATATCGTGAAATGAAAGCAATGTTAAAATATTGTGAGAGTATAAATCATAGACGAGCAAAAAAGAAAAAAAGAGAAAAAATGAGCCTATTCATTACGTCAAACATTCTATTTAATACGCAGTTCTATTTTAATGAGGACCTAAAATGCGATGAAAATAGATATTCCTATAATCAATGTTAGTGAAATAGAAAGTTCTGAATTGTTCTATGACAACTTCAAAAAAGTGTCCTTGAATATTATAGTGCTTTATAGGAAAAAAAAGTTATTTGAAAGTCATTTTCTCAAAAGGAAATGAGAATATGAAAATATATTTTAGAGAAGTGTATATTATTCTAAGAAGAAAAAAAACAAACAAATAACAAACGATAAATTCACTTCTAAATTCTATTAGTATAACACCCGTACCAAGTTGCAACAATATATTACAACAAGAAAATGTTTGTTGAATTATTTATCCCTTAGACTTCAATAGAAACCATGAAAAAACAGTCAGTTAGAATCAGAATTTCACGCTCTCTGTAAATATATATTCAGAGCTATTGTTTTACTTAAATCTGATTTAATAATGGCAATCAATTGAATGGACTAAAAAGAGGGGCTTGTACAAAAGATAAAATTGGAAAGTGTTGATACAAACATTTGCTCATTTTTTCGACATTAAAATATCATTGAAGAGTGATAAAAGTAGTCAACATTAGTCAGAATTTGCTGGTTTTTTTAAAATATATTATAGAAATTTTCTTCTGAGTTAAACCTGTTTAACTGTGAGCACATAGTTGAATAAACGAGACTGTTGTTCCCGTCAAATAAAGCCAATGACTTCTCTCGATATTATTTTGGAATAGCTTTAAAATGTATAATATTGTAGAGAATTTAGTTCTCTACGAAACCATAAATTGTAAGAAGGTTGAGATTCAAAAAATCAAAGATTATGAATGTATTTCGACAAACCAGTCTTTTTATAATATTTGCATTTTTTTTGAAACCAGTGCTTTTGAATGTTGTTTTCTAGAATATAACAGATTTTGAGATATTGCTTAGGATATATAAAAAAAAAAGAAGTAAACTCAATATTTTGTAGAGCAAACTTCACTCTACACGATAGTTCATAAAATAATATTTTATCATTTAAGTTGAAGCAGTTTCGATCAAAATACAAAAAACTAGCAATATAAAAAACTGTATAGACGTCTTCTGTTCGTTCAATCATTTAAATGCTCTTATTTAATCACTATTCAGTGAAAAGATCATTCTGAATATATATTTAAAAAGAACGTGAAATTTTGATTCGTACTGGCCACTTTTCATAATCACTGTTAAAGTATAAGAGGTAGAAAATTGAACACATATTTTGTGACTAGACTTTCGCGCCATAGGTTAAGTCAAATGATCCGGTTTTCGTTCAAATTGCGGAAGGGGACCAAGTTATTGATCATCGCTATTACATCGGCAATTGTTTACTACCCCTAGTGAATGCAATCAGACATCCAATACCCTCATATAGCACCCGTGGTATTAAAATTCACCATGATAATGGAAAACCACATATTCACAAAGATGTGTCCAATTATCTTAATTCAGAAGATCTCACAATAATACCACATCCACCTAAATCTCTAGATTTATTGCTATGTGACTCTTGGTGATTTTACTTGATTAAAGAAAATGTAATTGATCAAAATGATTCAGAATCATTATATGATATTGTGTGAGGATTTATGCATTCTGAAAAATAAAGAAGGGCAGTTCCATGGGGTGTCAAACACTTTTTACACAAAGTATTCAAAAAACTTTATTTTTTATCAGACTTTATAGAGCTTTTTTCGCTGATCATTTTGGTATAAAAAAGTTGCGGACTTCATTAAGAAATGACGATGCTATAGTCAAAATAAAAATCATAGTAAAATAGCTTAAAATTCCATTTTTCCTGTTAAAACATGAGAAAAAGTCGAGTCTCTGATCTCAGAGTAACTAAATTCCGGCGAAGTATGAAATAGTAGATTTTGTAGAGAAAAATTTTCTCTATAAAATCGTAAGCTGCCACACCGCGGTATTATATAAAATACATGTTGCCACGGTGCTTCTGCACATTGACATACTAAAAACGTTGCCGCTGTCACTACATGAAGAAAAAATGCCACCTTTTGGAGTTTAATTTCAAGTCTGAGGCTGGATATTTTTTAGAATTACAGATAAAATTTCTGCAAAAAAATCGAGCCGCGTCGCTGCCGCGGTGGCTAAAAACATGAAAAGCCTCTGCCGCGCCACTGCTGCGGCGCCATTATGAGTGATGTGCCGCGCCGCCAACCGCGGTCGTGGCCGCGGCGCGATGGACATCTCTGATAGATGATTTCTCAAAGACAATAGAAAAATATTGAATAAATCTTAATAAAACATTGTATAGGATATTCCTATCAAAAATCCTATTTCATATGGTAAATATCCTATACAATGTTTTATTAAGATTTATTCAATATTTTTCTATTGTCTTTGAGAAATCATCTATACGATTTTATAGAGAAAATTTTTCTCTACAAAATCTACTATTTCATACTTCGCCGGAATTTAGTTACTCTGAGATCAGAGACTCGACTTTTTCTCATGTTTTAACAGGAAAAATGGAATTTTAAGCTATTTTACTATGATTTTTATTTTGACTATAGCATCGTCATTTCTTAATGAAGTCCGCAACTTTTTTATACCAAAATGATCAGCGAAAAAAGCTCTATAAAGTCTGATAAAAAATAAAGTTTTTTGAATACTTTGTGTAAAAAGTGTTTGACACCCCATGGAACTACTCAGAAAAATATTGATAATCATGGTGATTATTTTGAACTTTTTTTAAATTTCTTTTCCGTTTCATCACCATTATTTTCATTGCACTGTAAAACACATAGATGACTAGTTATTAGAAGATATTAAAACAAGTAACCTGGTCCAATCGCCACTGACTCTACTAAAAGGATGTGATCAGATCGCTCATATCTCTTGTAATAGGAAAAAAAATTTGTTTTAATGCATAAGAGTGGGTCCATGAGCCCATCGAGCATCAGGCCATATATCGAAGCATTCGACAAAATTTAGATTTTCGATTTAATATTCTCATCTTGTTCAGCATCATTCAAAACCTCTAAATCCAAATTTTTAACGCATTTGAATGAACTGATGAGGAGCTAGCCCAATTTTACTGATAAACACTCACTACAATATGTCGATAATATGACCGAAAATTTTTCTTATACTTTTCAATTTTTTTGTTCATAATAAATTAACAAAATTTTTCATGTTATATACTAAACGATAGAGCTTCGAAAGCTGAACAAAAGTAGCTATTTACATATCCTATTCTAATGGATTAATCCAGAATTATTTATTAAATATTTTCTAAAAGCCACCATTTTTTATGTAAAAATATGTGCATTTTTTTATAGTATATTGGCTGTCATTCAAACTTTTCCCCGAGCCTTCAGGCTAATTTTGAGATATATTGTATAGTTTTTTCTCCTCTACAAAATCGTATAAAAAAGGTTTGAAAAAAAAAGTTTCCGCTAGGGGTGAGAAAACGCTTACAATATTGACCAAAAATATGATATTTTGTATGATAAAATGATTCCAGATAGTTTTTTTGTCATCATATATGGAATTGTTAGTAAATTGCCAGGCATTTAGAGTATTCTACAGATAGATCCGACTTTTTCAAGATGAATTGTTTTTATATAAAATAGAAAATCAACATCTATTGTTTTCTGTGAACATATAATCGATTAGCTAATATACATGTCCATCATGATGCCTTTAGAAAAATAGAAATTAGTGGAAAAGTTAGATAGGTTCATCTCATTTTGATATCACATGGACAAATGATTATATGCGTACGCTAATCGACGATTTTGTCCTAGATCTTTCCAGATTCTTGATTTTCTTGATTATCAGTCAAGATTCTTTTAAATCATGATGTTCAGGCAAGGTTCCTTTGAGAGGAAAGAAAAAAAGATTCTTACCGGAAGTTCAAGATGACAAGAAACTTGTCTGATTACTCTGAAGAAAAAGAATTAGGCCAGAATTACAAGATATTCAAGAATTTTTTAAGTTCAGGCAAGAATTTTTTTTCTTTCCTCTCACAAGAATCTTGGCTGAACTTCAAAACGAAAAGAATCTTGCCTGACTGATCGGGAAAACAAGAATCTAGAAAGAACCTACAGGATATATATGGTTTCTTGAAGTTCAGGCAAGCTTCTTTTTTCTTTCTTTTAAAGATTCTTATATAACCTTCAAGATCAATAGCACGTGTTCTCCTTGTTTAAATACATGTATAAATGCAGGCCTATAACCTTTGTATATTCATTTATAATGAAAGAAGTAATATTTTCACTATACTTTGAGTAAGTAACTTTTCAAGATAGTCGAACGTATTGAAAAGACATCCACCTATTTTCTTTTTCTATTGAATGTAGAGAGAAGACAGTAAAATACAACAATGATTTGTCTTTCGAAAAATTGTATTTGTCATTAACATTTATTTTTTCATTTGTAGATATTTTTCTTATAGAAATCAACCAAGAAGATTTGAGTAATTTTTTTAGCAATATTATTTTTAATTTAGATGATATGGATCGGTACCTATAATATTCTTTTTTTTCGAGTTGCATATTGTCTTTTTTTTTAGAACCATCACCTCATACAATAAACCAAAGACAATAGAGAACACATCGAAAACAACAAGCTCTCTCAACTTAATTATCTTTACTGCTTCCAACTGTAGAACAATTTCTAGTAACGAAAGGAGATAATCATAATGTTGTAAAGACAAGCGCCATTTATGCCTAGGAGTGTCAGCCTAGTATTAGTATTTCATTAATTTAATGCTAACTCTAATACTTTTGTATAATGATCCTGAGGCAACAGTATTGCAGCTTGTACTGATTAATGTAATGTTAAAGCAATAGTTACATCTCTGAATGATATCAATAGTTCTGTATAAAAAACTATTGATATCAGCCAAAGATGGAAGCTTTGCTTTAACGTTACGTTAATCAATACAAACTGCGATACTTTTGCTTCAGAATCATTATACAAAAGTATTGATATTAGCATTAAATAAATGAAGTGCTGATATTAATCCGACACCCATATTTATATCACAAAAATCAATCAGGAACTTCAAGAAAAAGATTCAGACAAGAATTCAAGAAAATAAGAATCATGCAAGAATTGTAAGAAAAAAAGAATCAGACAAGAAAACAAGAATCTTGTTTGGCAACGAATTTCTTGCCTCGCCAGACAAGATTCGGTCTACGCGAATCTTGACAGAAGATCAAGATCTGCTTTTCCAGGCAAGATTCTTGTATAGAAGGAATAGTAAAAAGAATCTTGACTGAAAATCAAGAAATTCGAGAATCTGGAAAGACCGAGGACAAGATCGTCGATTAGTGTAGTTACAGATGTGCTTGAACATATATATGTCTAGAGGAAAAGAGAATTTTGTCTAGGGGTACATATAATAGATATTATAGTCGATTCTTTTCTTCTTTCGTTCGTAAATAACGTGTTCATTTCATAGTTATACATTTGTACAAAGGTAAACGTCAAAATATTTTCCATACTATAAATAATTACTAACATAAATTTGTTAATTACTATTATCATTAACTGATTAAGTAAGTAACATTTGATTTATTAGCGGTGAATAGTGATCGATGTTATTTTGCTGAATGTTGTGATTAGGGATGTACCGGTGGCGGTGATAAACCGTTGCACCGTCCACCGTTGCACCGTATCACCAGTGCACCGTATCACCGTATCACCGTTTTAACCGTGACACCGGTGCACCGTATCATACGGTGTCACCGGTGCATCGGTAGTGCGGTGAACCGCCACCGGTGCATCACAATTTGTGATGTAATTACTTGTACGCCTAAGTTAGCTTGGACGCGTTTAAGGGGACCCCCCCCCTTTCCTGAGGCAAAAATTTTTTTTTTCCGATTTCTTTTTTTTTTAATGAATAGGTGTATCAAGATCCCCACTAGATGTGCTATAAAAATCAAAACCTTCTAAGGCCGGGAAGTCTCTGAAAAATCAGGTTTTTTTGGAGACCTATGGGACGAAAAAAATTTTTTTTTTTTTCAATATAAAGTTATATTATGATGTAGTATATCTGTACTATAAATACCAGAACCATCCAAGGTCATAAAGTCTCTGAAAAAGCAGGTTTTTCGAGACCTATGTGATAAAAAAATTTTTTTTAGATTTTTATTTCTAAAGATGTTTTATCATATTTTCTTCTTCGACTGCATTAGTTATAACCATTTCGGCTCATACAGTCCCATAAAAGTCAAATTGCGGCATCGTCTGCCATCCATAAAACCTTACTAAAGCAAGATTCGTAACTGGAGAATAATACGACTAAAGATTTAAAAGTAACAAATAATAATATTAGAGGAAAGAAAAACATTGATGTCTTTGCACATTCAGATTGCTCATGCTTGGCTACTTTTAAAAAAATAGAAAAAAATTCTTGATAATTACTAAATGATTAATTAACTATTTGAAATGCATTTTAGATATAGATGTTTCGCCCATGCTTAGATGTCAATACGTTTAATCGGAATTTTTCGTGCCTTTCCACAATTCACCGAAAAATAATACTTAATTAATTATTTAACTAATCAGACTTGACACAAGATTCACGTTCTTCGTTTTGATCTGAGCTAATTCAATTTTTTCAGAAAATATGTTAATTAACCGTAACCGCGTAACTAGTTAATTAATTAATAAAATCTGACACCAGATTCGGATTCTCTATCCTCGAATACACCTTTTGCAATCTTACAAAAAATCGGCTCCACTAATTGACGACTAATTAGTGTCTAGTTAATTAATTAATTAATTAAAACTGACCTCATATTTGAATTCCCCATGTCAAACTACCCTTTGTACTAAAAAATCAGCAAAAATACTCAAGTACAAACGAAAAAAAGAAAATTTTCTACAACTTTTTTTTATTTTGCATTTTTCTCGAAACTAGTTTTTGGGAGCCAAAAACCAGTTTTCCCCCTTTTTCTCGGGAACGGCAAGTCCGATCGGGCTGAAAATTTTTTTGGTAATACTTCAACTGATTTGGGGGGCCTATTTTTTTTTTTTTTCTCGATATCTTTTACCAATCAAATTTGTCAGGCTTCCCAAAAATTTTAGCATCCTAAAAAACCAGGTTTTTGACGGGGGCTTCAGTATTTTGGTTCTCCTGACGCGAGTTTTAGGAATTTTTCAAAAAAAAAAAAATAGGCTCCACAATTGGGGTCTACTACCTGCACTAAAAATTTCAGCTCAAAATATTGAAATCTGTGGATTTGCAGGGGGGAAAACTTTAGGCCATTTTTGGGCCTTGGGGTCTCCAGAAGTCCATGAAGACGAGGTTTGGTAACTTTGAGTCTATGACAACTTTTTCTCTACTCATCGAGATCTATCTACCCTGAAAGTTTCAGAAATTTCGGCCCGACCGTTCTTGAGAAACGCCGGAAAGGGGGGGGGGGTCCCCTTAACGGAATTAAAAAATGAAAATGTAAATCTAGAATGCTTTCGTGAAGCTGAAAATGCTTTAGAAGGAATACTTTTAAAAGGCGACTTATTCTTTCGGCATAAATTTAATACCTATACTACATCTATTTGTGATGCTCATCGTAATATACTTTTACAAAAAGTTTATTATTCAAAATGCAAAAGTAAATATGATACTTGTTCAAGTGTAAGACAAATATCATCATATGTAAAGACTGACTTACGACGCATCACCATATCTCAAGCAGTGTTGCCACCTTCTAAAGTTCAAAAAGCAGAAAACAATTTATAAATAGCAGAAAATGGCAGAAATTTCATCATCGAAAAGCAGAAAGAAAACAGAAAGCCTATTTTTTGTGACATAAACGATTTTTAAACTTGTTCCAGCCCAGGTCGAAGCGGCACGATCGTAAACGACCGTTTACGGAGAGAAACGGAAATCGTACACAAGCGTCGTGCACGATCAGCGTATACGGAGAAAAACGACGATAAACGGATTCCGTATACGGAGACCATAAAAAATATACGCAGTCTTGAAAGGTATAATTCGGTCCTCCGTATACGGAGTTAAACGACTACCGTTTACTATCGTATTTTACCGTATACGGTCGTATACCACGCCGAATATTCACCTGTACAAAATTCTTGCGAAAGAACGTCAGTACACGTTCAATGAACCGTAAGTATTTTTATTATTTTTATTTTATTTTGTTGTACTTTTTTATTTTAGATTCAATGCGCAACTAAAATTAGATCATATGAATACAAAGAGCAATGTCTAACTGAAATGTGTTTATATCAGTTTGAGTACTCATGTTGATTTATCAAATGACATATTTCTAAAAATATTTCATTTGATAGACCAGCATGACTTCACAAAGCTGATTTAATACATTTCGGTTAAACATTGCTCTTTGTAAGCATATGAACTAGTTTTGCCGCGCCTCAGGCCTTACGAGACGCATTCTATGGGTAGTGGTTTTGGGCCTGATTCGTCGAGAGCCGCCTAGCACTTCCCAGGTCCAAACCACTCCATCGGATCCTATCGAATCCGACAATCGGATCCCATAGGAAACCGGTAACCGGAAATCGGTGAAATCCGAAGTTTCCAACAGCGCAAATCGTCGGTTTCTGGTAACAGCAGCCAACGATATTCCCCTGTCGGAAAACTTTGGATCCGACAATATTGCTGTCGTTAGGTCTACTTTATCATATAACTGGACAAGTAAGTATTTGTTTACCTAAATAATATTTTTATTCATTTTAATTCCATTTGTATATCCAAATGAAACAAAAAGTATTTTACTTATTGAAAAAATCTTTTCTATGCATTTATTTTAGGTCGAAATATATACCCATGACGTCGATTTTTTATGAAAACCGCCGGTTACCGCCGGTTTCTTCAAAAACGGTCAGTTAGAATCGGTTTTCCATTTTAAGCCTATCTTTTTTTGATTTTTCTACTAATTCGTTAGCAAATATCGTCAGAATGTTCGTTTTTATCGAAAAAATCAGTTTATTACATCTGAGAACATGTTATACAAAAATCCTTAAAATTGATCACTATAGGTTAGATTATAACTAATAACTATTTTTCACAGCGCCATCTTTTATTATACTCAAACTCCAAAATTAAGCAAAATTAAGCGATGTGGCTAGTACCAGCGGCTTCAGCATGCTTACAAATATAGGGAGGCGTGATTTCGACTAAAATCGGACAACTTTTTAAGAATAAAAAAATATTTGTTCAGTTGGAAATGAAAAAATACATAGAAAAAGAACCGCGGTTAACCGCGTTTGACTGCGGTAAGCGGAACGGTCAAGCGCTCAGTTAACCGGACGGTATAACGCGGTTAACCGACGGTTTTGAAGCGGTTTGAATCACATGGGTATATACATGGGCAAGTAAGTATAATATTAAATAAAAAAATTTTTATTTATTTATTTTAGGTCGAAATATTTATATACATGGACAAGTAAGTATAATATTAAATAAAAAAATTTTTATTTTATTTATTTTAGGTCCAAATATATATATAGATGGACAAGTAAGTACAATATTAAGTAAAAAAATTTTTATACATTTATTTTAGGTCCAAATATTTATATAGATGGACAAGTAAGTATAAAATTAAGTGAAAAAACTTTTATTGATTTATTTTAGGTCGAAATATTCATATAGATGGACAAGTAAGTATAAAATAAATTAAAAAATTTTTATTGATTTATTTTAGGTCGAAATATATATACACATAGACAAGTAAGTATAATATTAAATAAAAAAATTTTTATTTTATTTATTTTAGGTCCAAATATATATATACATGGACAAGTAAGTAAAATATTAAATAAAAAAATTTTTATTGTATTTTTTTAGGTGGAAATATATATACACGTGGACAAATAAGTATAATATTAAATAAAGAAATTTTTATTCATTTATTTTAGGTCGAAATATATATATACATAGACAAGTAAGTATAAAATAAATTAAAAAATTTTTATTGATTTATTTTAGGTCGAAATATATATATACATGGGCAAGTAAGTATAATATTAAATAAAACAATTTTTATTTTATTTATTTTAGGTCCAAATATATATATACATAGACAAGTAATTATAATATTAAATAAAAAAATTTTATTGTATTTATTTTAGGTCGAAATATATATATATACATGGACAAGTAAGTACAATATTAAGTAAAATAATTTTTATACATTTATTTTAGGTCGAAATATTTATATACATGGACAAGTAAGTATAATATTAAATAAAAAAATTTTTATTGTATTTATTTTAGGTCCAAATATATATATATAGATGGACAAGTAAGTACAATATTAAGTAAAATAATTTTTATACATTTATTTTAGGTCCAAATATTTATATAGATGGACAAGTAAGTATAAAATAAATTAAAAATTTTTTATTGTATTTATTTTAGGTCCAAATATATATATACATGGACAGGTAAGTATACCCAGATCGAACGTTACGACGAACGTAAACAGGGGTAAACGTCCGTACACGCTAGCGTAAACGACCGTAAACGCCATAATTACGACCGTAAACGCGTCGTAAATCATCCATTTGGCATGCCCCGTATTACTGCCGTGTCACGCCGTGTAGTAAACGACGAAATACGAATATCGTATACGATGGAAAACGGGCTGTAAAACGACCGTATTTTTCCGGATTACGATTGTAAACACCACCGTTTACGACCGTATTTCACAGTACACCACCGTACTTGATATCAATACAATATCAAATCAGCTACAAGCCTTCCAATCACAATCAGCTAATCTAAACCCTCTCGACCTGCTTTAACAACTGAATTACCCTTCGATTACCCTTGTATTTCATTTGGATTACATCTAGATTTCATCTGGATTGCAATAGATTTCACCTAGATGACGCTTGGATTACACTGGATTACACCTGGATTATACACGGATTACATCTGGATTGCGCTCGGATTGCACATGGAATACATTGGATTACACATGGATTACATCTGGATTACACTCGGATTACACCTGGATTACACTCGGAGCACATTTGGATTACACACGGATTACACTCGAATTAATCTGGATTACAGTCGGATTGTAGTTGGATTTCACAATATTAAACCTGGATTACACCCGGACTGCACCTGAATTAAGTCAGGATTGGATGCGGATTACACCTAGATTGCATTGAATTTCACCCGTATCACAGCCGGATTGCACCTGCCTTAGACCCGAATTTCACCTGTATCAAATCTGGATTAAGCCCAGATTGTATTGGATTCCATTTAGATTGCTAAATTTCGAAAATTTCTCTAAAATTTTTTGCGAAAAAAGTCACTTACTTATATACACTGAGCCACAGCAAAACAAAACGGTGAATGGATGCTGAACAAAATCTGGATT
>JAJEKB010021931.1:122240-138134 GCA_022393335.1 Macrotrachela quadricornifera | reverse complement strand
ACTCCCCACTGTACTCCAGTATTCTAGACAGTACTCCCCACTGTACTAGACCATACTCTGATCTGGAGTACAATCTAGAGTGCCGAAGTATGATCCCTCACCTAATCTGGAGTATGGTTCGGAGTATGGTTTGGAGTACCGGAGTAGTGAGATCCTGGAGTGTCGTTTCCCCCTTGTTGGAACTATTCTTCTAAACTCACTCTCAGGATGGAATCATGAACGAAGATTCCATGTTAGCAAACTAACATAAACAGTCGCGGTTAAGTTTATCCTTTCTCTAACTTCGCAACAATATCTTGCAATTGATGTGTAACTTCAGCATAGTTTGGTTAACCTGCTTTGTTCAATTCCGAGCAATAATGTGCGGCTGTTATTACTATTTTTAGTTTATTTATAAGAACTTAGCATGAGTGTTACTCATATATTTTCACTTAAATTTCAAAAATTTGAATCTATGAACTACTATCCATTTCAAAAAATAGGGCGTTCTACTGTTTTTCGAATAATTTCGAAAAGCAATCAACTAGAGATTTGCGATTTTCGTTAATCGAAAGAGAAGATGGTGGGGTGTCTTTTTCACTCATATTGTATAAAACAAGAACACTGCTAACTGCATCATATCTGCAGATAACTGATATGTTGTTCCTACGAAGTTTTAGTTTTGAGACTTAATTTTGCTAGATCGGCTTCAAATCTATTTTTTAAGATATAATCATGATGAGTATCTTTGTACTCAGTTACTGAGCAAATAAGTTCATCTGTTTGCTCACTCAAAAAATAAATCTTTTTCTTGATTTATAAGGAAATTTCATTACTTTTGATTAAAACGACATGCAATTTTCTTGCGTGTTTTGCAGGAATTATGCAGTAGCAGTACTCTTGTTTTATATGATACTAGTGAAAAAGATACCATCTCATTTCCTCTTTCGATTAGCGAAAAACGCCGGTGTCTAGCTGATGGCGTTTCGGAGTTATGCAAAAAACAGTGAAGCGCACTATTTCTGGAAACGGATAGTAGTATCAATATTAGTAGAAATAAAAGTTAAATATTTATTTTTTCTCAAAAAATTGCTTATTAGAAACAGCTTTAGTCTGTTTGGTTTTGGTTAGAATGGGTGGAAATCGAATTTCACATATTTTTGGCTGTAATATTTTCCTAGTAGTCGCCGTACGGTTCTTAGCATATGTCTCACGATTGGAATATGATCCAGTCAACTTGTTATAAATCCACATAGCTAAATTTGTACTCGAAATATATTGTTTTATACTAATTATGAATTCATAATTGATGGGATTCATTTGCTGGACTATGAATAAACTCTTTTCAAAATATTCTAGAGCCGTTGCATAATTATCTATTGCATAACTAGAAACACCAATATTAAAACAAACACGTGATAGATTATTCAAATTACTTTCGTTCTCATTCGTTATTGTCTGATATAATTCATAACTTTTTTTAAAATAATCTAATGCTTTTTGGTAATCATTCATTCCATTATGGCATATAGAACCCATATTAAAAAGAAGAGAAGCAGTGGCTTCTGTTTCGTTAGGTCGATTTTGTAGAAAAACAGTCAAATATTTTTCATAATGTTTTAAAGCACTTTCAAATTCTCCATTTTTCCTATATAATTCACCAATTTTGATTACAATATCCATAAAACTGATATTCTGAATATCAAGTATTTCTATTAGATTCGTGAAATATTCTATGCTTTTATCGAGTTCGTCTAATTTTTCATAAATTTCTCCCAATAACAAAAATGTTGTCTGATGATTAGATGAGCCAACAGATGAAGTTTCCAATTTTAATAATTTAAGATCTTCAAGTGCGAAATTCAGAGCATTATGATATGATTTTGCAAAATATAATGCTCGTGCCATTTGATATAGATTATTTTCAATTGAATGATGTGTAGCTGGCAGTGTTGATTTTAAATGGTTTAATGAATTTTCAAGCATGAATAAAATATTATCATTAGTATCATCCATTTTTTGTTTCAATGCAGCGAATTTTAAAAGTACTCTTCCTACATCTGGACGAAAATTATCTGATGCATGTTTAATATCTATTATATCATATGTTTCTAAAGCTTTATTATAATAATATTCGGCTCGTTTGAAATCTTTTGTATCACAATAAATATCAGCAAGATTTTCAAATATAATTGATCGTGCAGCATGTTGTATTAAACGATAATTATCAGCAAAATAGAGTGCTTTATATAGATACTGTAGTGCTAAATGATTTTTTTTAAGGGCATGATAAATACTAGCAATACTAGTTAAAATTGTTGCTAATTCATTTTCCATTAAAGGTGCAGAACAACGAAGAATCGTATAGGCATTCTCATACGATTTGAGAGCAAACAAATAGTTATCCATGTCTGAATATGCATTGCCTATACCACGATAAATATATGCTTTCTTAATTTCATCTTTCTCATTTAATAGTAAGTTTTCAAAATATTTTAATGATTTTTTTGATTCACCTATATCAGTTAATAGTAAACCAAAATTAATTTCGACACCTTGCTGCAAAGATACATAATCAATTATTTCGATCCATTGTGATGCTAAATCACTACCTTCATCTGTTGTTTGCAAGAAAAATATTAACATTCCTGCTGAATCTTCGCTGTAACTATGAATTTTAAATGTTGTAGCTAAATCGAACAGAACTTCTTGCTCACTGGAAAATGCGCTCAGATGTGCAATGTCGGCTACAATAAGTGTTTTTATATCGAGGTTGATCTCAATTTCAAATAGAATTGGAAACGTTTCTTGTCGATTTGTTTGTGTAAAATTTTGTGCAACGTTTTTTGAACGACTCGATGATAAATAACCATTTGGTGAAAGAAGATTTCCAATATTAGCTTTTAAATTTTCAATATTTTCTTTCGATAGACGACAACCGCGATATACTTTGAAAATTAGTTCATTTTTTTCTTTTTGATTTTCTTTCATTTTTTCATATTCTTTTGAAATTGATTTAGAAAGATCTTGAATATAGTAACGAAATGAATACAGAACAACAGGATCTTCTACACGTAGTGCTTTATTTAAAATTTTAAAAAGAAAATTAGCACGTGTATACCAATGTAAAGCATCTTGTTCATCTTTGTATTGTTTTTCAAATTCATCAATTTTTTCGAGTTCATATTTTATAACTGATTGAAACTTAGATGATTGAAATTCTTGTTGTCGTCCATAATAATATTGACGACATAATTTTAACATTTCATATTTTGCTTGATCATCATGAGACATACGCATAACTGAATTTTTGAATACTTTAAGCCATAAAAATGCGCCAGATCCTTCTTTCAAGAATCGAATCATTTTAATATTTGTATTATATGTATTGAAAACGATTTTATCATCATTATCGTTGTTTTCAGTTATATCATCAAGAAAATTTTCCATCTTAAATTAAAACTACTGCCTATTTCAAAAAAAAGGCGGATGGGTATTTTTTGAATAACTTTTGATAGAAACATGATTGAGAGCTGCGGTTTTCATTGTTGGAAAGAGCAGATAAAATCGCATCGAACCATGTGAAACAATGGCTTTCAACGTCGATGTTTGAAAGCTTTTGCATTATTTGAAGAAAAACGCCTAAACAACAGGTGTAATTTTCCCAAGAAAAACTAAAAAAACTGACTTTTTTGCTTAAATTGCTGACGAAGTGGACTAGGGTTGTGAAGTATAATACCTACAGTTTTCAATACATCAAAGCGTTGAAATAAGCCGTGCATATCATTTTCCAGCTCGTCAGCTGAGATTAGATACGTTTGCAGAATATCTCCGAAAACTCGATTAAATGCTAAGAGAGCAAAACGTAGCAGATATAAGAGATATAGAGGTATAGGGTTATCCTTCTGTGAGAGACTGTAGAGATGATAGGGCTTATAGGGATTATAGGAGATGTGGGGTTATAGGAGATGTAGGGGTTATAAGAGATATAGGAGATATAGGTGATATAGAAGGTATAGGAAACATAAAGATATAGGTGATATAGAAGGTATAGGAAACATAAAGATATATGAGATATGGAGATATAAGAGGTATAGGCGACATACTTCCTATATCTCTTTTATCTTCTATATCTCTTATATCTCCTATATATCCTATACCTCCTGTATGTTCCATACCTACAATACCCTTCATAACCCCTATAATCCTTACACTCTCTATAAGCTCTCAGGAAACGTTCCCTCTATCAACGTTTACGCGTGTGTTTCCCTTTCCGTGGCACCCTCAGCGAGAGAGATGCCCACTGCGTGTCCCTTCGTGTTTTGGTATCACCCTCATGGAGAGACACGCCCTCCATCTACGTTGCCCCATGTGTTCGTGTTTCCGTAGCACCCTCAGCAAGAGAGATGCCCACTGGGTGCTTCTCCGTATTTCCGTGGCACCCTCATTGAGTGACATGCCCTCCGACAATGTTTCCGTCCTATATCTTCTATACCTTCCACTGCAGACCGCCATGGCTGAGTGGTTACGCTGTTCGACACGCACCCACAAGGTACTGTGTTCGAACCTCAGTACTATCAGTCATGAAATGACCCTAGACAAGTTACTAACGACTGTTTGTCTCAGATTACTCGTCCAATAGCGTGCTGATTACATTGTCGACATACCACATAGTTCCTGTAGCTGGTATGTGTTTAGTCAGTGTGCATGGAGAGCTTAAGTAATGGAACGAGAAGAATTCTACGTCAGGCTGGCCTTCTGTACAGAGCTACAGCTAGTAATGGTTGTAGGAAAAATATTGGGCCAATGAAAATGTCCTTGAATATGACCCTGTACTGAATGGTAGCTGAAAGGCGGGGTATTCTTCTTCTTCTTCTCGTACTGCTCTCTTAGGATTTAATCGGGTTTCCGTAGATATTCTCCAAACGTATGATATGTCAGCTGACAGTTCTAATCCACTCCTCAAAGTTTAAGATTCATTCTATCTTATAGAGCAACGCTCTTCTCTTTCAAAATAATCGTAGATCACTATTCATTTATGAAATAAATCCCAATAACTTTATATAACTCAATGCCCCGGATCAGTGTCTTTCCAATGGTGAAAACCGCATTCCTCTATCTTATTTCTATCAAAAGGTATTAAAAAAATATTCACCCGTGTTTTATTTTGAAACGGGCCGTATAAAGTTTAAGCTTATTAATTAACCAAGGATTAAAATTTTACACTTTGCGTCTAACATCAACTTTTTTTTAGTCTTTTCTATCAATTTCAAGTATCGATTGATAATATAAATAAGCGATTAATAGATTTTTTTTATTTTCAAAAATATTTCTGTTATTTATTTTGTGAAATACTGGAATGTGAGAAAGAAATATGACCGTTCGTTCATGATATTAGTTGACGGTGGACGAAACTAAGGGCTCGAGTAAGGTTTCTCCTCTCAAAGAAACTTCCTAAACGTAGTTTTGTCTGATGCATCATACTCTACACTTATTATGGTATGAGAACGAACCTCAAATACAAACAAGCCAAGGCTTTTGTCCCAAACAATAAAAATAATAGAATATTCATGAGAAGGAAAATTTAGATAATCGACACCAAGAGGAAACGAGTGTAAGCCCCGACCGACCCACAAAGAAAAAAGAGTAAAAGCCGCAACCATAAATAAATTTCTCAACTGCGGTTTTTAAGAGTTTTGTCTGATAGCGGTAGCCAGACCATTTATGCAACTAAGAAAAACCGTCCCAAACCACGGTTCGGGCCGGTTTTAAGAAGTTTCATAAACGGTCTGACTATCGCTATCAAATAAAATCATTAAAAATCGCGATATTTTTGGACCGTGATTTGAGACGATTTTTTCCATAGGTAACCCATCCAGCAGACCTAAGTCAGGATATCCCGATTCACATAAACTTCTACAAAGCTTAGGTTGGTTGTTCTCCGAGGAACTGTGCAGTGAACTTTTCAAAATTTGATAAATATCTTAAATCACTTTTCACCGACAGAAATATTAAAATATTTCATACGAATATATTCGAAACAAGAGGGTACGGCATCTGCTTCGCCCTTACGTATTCCGTTTTTATTTCAAAAACCGCGTTTACAAATAAGTGCACCACGGTATATGATACCGCGGCCAGCTTGATCTCAACCAACAACAACCACGGCATATACAACCGCAGTTATTACTGTCCACATCGCAGTTCTCAAAATCGGCAGCCACTGTTATACATGGAACCAATACTAGCTTGTCCTAAACCGCGTTTTATGAAGCTGACAACAACTGCTATATACAATCATGGTTGTCATGGAATTCACCGCAATTTTTAATTACTATAGTTCCCTCGACTGTAGAGAGGGTCATATGAAAAAAATAGTATGTATGTTTATTTGTGAGTTTGTATCAGGGTCAAAGGTCAAAAAAACATCAACACTGGAATTTCTCGATACGTGGCCAAATCTATCGCTACATTGCGATAGGGCCTATAGGTCCCCAACTTCTTAGCCAGAGGGGTATCCATAAGTTCTCAAGTGCTATACTATAGGGATATCCATAAGTTCTCAAGTGCTATACTATAGGGATATCCATAAGTTCTCAAGTCCTATACTATAGGGATATCCATAAGTTCTCAAGCGCTATACTATAGGAGTGCCCATAGGTCGTTAAGTGTTCTGCCGTGATTGTCTGGATGGGTCTTGATGTACTATACGGTGAAGATGCCCAGAGCTCCTGTCGTTGGATTTTATCGGGGGTGAGCTTATGTATTCAGTCTAGTTTTATCCGAGCACTACTTGATGCTGAAGCCCCATATCGGAGATAATGCTGCAGGCCGTAGGTTGCGACGTTATGAAAATCGATGGGGATATTATAGTACAGTATATTAGGACATATTGAAGAGTGAGTTGTCTCATCTGACATTCTGTGATTGAGAAATACGCAGCAAAGTGATAGAGAACCTGGTACAATAAAGATACCTAGTTGACTATGTGCATCCACGTTAGTGGCTTGTGAACAGTTTGATGGAGCATCAATCTGTGGTGAATTAATTTGCTCCCTAATGTCGGCATAATGGTTGGACTTAAGTCGCAAGTGCGCATTTTTGCGGTTGTGGACACAGATAAACAGATTCCCTCAGATTAAGAGTTTGACTGTTTTCTTTTTATACTCAATGAGAATGATAACAGTATAAAAACTAGTGAAGATGCAAATATGCGGTGTTATCCGTAGCTGTATCTATAAAATGGACTAGTATATAAGTACTTTTAATCTTTCAGTCGAGGGTTGAGCGAGTCACAGCGATGAGCGTTACTTGTAAATAAAAACCTTTACAAACTGCGGTTACGGATATCATACCGCGGTGTGTCGCATAGAAACCATAGTTTCCTAAAAAAATCAGTATCAGCCGCAGCGTTTTTGGAATTGTTTTTTCGTCGAGAGGCTGAGCTGTTTGATTTGAACTCGGTCTCGGCTCATGGCTGCCATGAGACAAAACGAATTCGACGATCGTTAAATTGAAGAGCAAGGCAATAAAAACACGAACTTTGTAATACAACTTATCTAATAAAAAAAGAGTCACTTGCATTTATATTTTAAAAGTGACAGAGAGAAGAGACGTGCACAAAAAAATAGAGAACAACATTTGCTCTTCGTATTTACAACTAACGTGCGTCACTTCGACTCACTTCACTCTCGACTATGGAAGACAAAAGTATTTTTTTGTATATGTCAATGTGGGAAGAATTCACCTAGCAACTTTATAAGAATAAGCAATTTTCTAAAAATGGTAGAGAGAAGAAACGTGCACCAAAAAACAATAAAGAATAATATTCTGCTCTTTGTATTTGTTATCAAAAGAGTATGTTGTTGCTTTTCTTTATGACACACTATGTAAAAATATCATCTGCATACGAAGAAAGCAACTGTTAGTAGTGTCTAAACGCTGAATAACAACATTGACTTTTATTGCGGTAGAAAATATGTTTACACTGTCAAACGGCATATCTTTCGGAGTTTATCGTGGACTTGTAAGTATGAAAAATTTGAATTTTGCAGATTCTATGTTTTCTTATAGTTTATATGAAGAGATTTCTAAATAATCTAAGTGCGTAAAAGATGTATGAATACTCTTCGAACTGCTACGTTGGATTCATTGTAAAGTTCTAATACTTTCTTCCTAGATCGATATTGGTCAGTAGATGAGAAAAACTTTCCTCAATCTACTAATTTGTCAAAATTACTTTTCAAGGATAAATTGAAACTAGACATTTACGCTATTCTCATAAATATTAGAATTATTAACAAAACGCTCAGTTTCATTTAGGTATGTATTGATTTCGATTTTTAATCAATGACAAATAAATAGACTGGCTTAGAGTCAGTATCGTTGCATCCCTATGGATAACACCAAGTCGTTCCCAATAATCTCTTGTGGAAATATCGTGTAATGTCAATAGAAGTTAGCATAACATATTAAGAAATGTTAATGGTATTGTACTATCCCAGGTCGAGCACTATGACGATAGTAAACGACCGTATTTTTATGTATACATCAATCCTTACTGTCGTGCCATGATGTAAACCGCCGTATTACAACACATAAACAATTCTTAACTAGAACAAAAAATCTTAAAACACATTATCAAGACTAATTCCATTGGTTCCGTTGAGTGTACAACTCAGATCGGGTCGCGTCGAGTCGGATCGGATCACAAAAGTTCCAAAAATTCCGAGCGTTGTATAAGAAAGGGAGTAACTTTGAAGGAGATACTTATTTCATTATTTCGAATATCGAGAGAATATGTATTGATTTACTCAAAAGATTCGCAATGACTGAAAAACATTCGTTTTTATTGACTAAAAATTATCCTTTACCTCGGATCGGGTCTGATCGAATCGGATCACGCTACGCTCGAGTCAGATCGGGCAGATCGGATTGAATTTTCGTGACCCCGGGTCCGGTCGGGTCACAAAAAAATGACCCGTATCGGACACTGGTTCCGTTGAAAAATACCTTCAAAAACCAAAAAAAGGCCTTTTCAAGGTTGGTGCGAAGAGGTCGTGGCAGGGGTGGGTCATTTTATTTAATTCGACTTAATTAAGTCGCTTAAGGGTACCTCCCGTGGTTTTTGACGATTTTCAGATTTCAAAGACGGGAAGTGCGTTTGGATTGAAATTTTTATCACAGATAGATCACCTAAAACGATGAGACACGTGTACGAGGAAAAAATTCTCTAAGGCGATTTTCATGGTTTTTTATGAGAAAACCTTGGTTTTCCATAGATTCTCACCTTGCCATGAACAACCATTTTTTAATTTTGTCCGATTGGGCTGAAAATTTTTTTGCAGCTACCTATGACTATACTTCATAACTAGTTTTGAGCTTTTTCAAAAATCTCACTATTTTTTTTATTTTTAATAAAAAAAAAATATCTAAAGGTTTTTGTCAGAACCAAGATTTTGACGTTCAGAATCCTATAAATTTGGATGTAAACATTAAAAATTAAAACGGCTGAAACTACCTCCAAAGAATACTTGAAAGTATCTATCATAAAAATATCAGCTCGGTAAGTGAAAGAATCCAATGCTAATGGCATCCAAAAAAAACAAAAATCTAAACACCAAAAAAAGTAATGGGGGTAAAATTTCAATGTTAAAATTCATATAAAATTTTACCCCCATATTTCTGAGAAGGTATGAGGGTAATGGAGGTAAAATTTTCAATGCTAAAATGTATATTAAATTTTACTTCCATATTTCTGGGGGACTATACGGGTGATGGCAATAAATTTTTCAGCTTTGGAATTGCTCAACATTTGTCTTAATGAAATTCGAATATAGCTGAAAAATGCAGTACCAACAGAAACTTCAAATGCGTGAACGTGCCTCGAAGAGCGTGTGGCATGGGCCAGCATGAGGGTGCCACGAAGAGCGTGTGGCACGGGCCAGCATGAGGGGTGCCACGAAGACGGATCGGCACGGCCTTCTCTGAGTATGTCACGAGAGCAAAGGGGGCCCTGCATCAAACTGTCACGAAAGATCAGAGGCGCGGCCTGTGTAGTGTTTTTGCAAAATGTTAGGGGAAATCTCTGTATTGAATTGCGAGGAACCGATCAGTTGAAGGATCGAATATTGCAGAATGTGATTAATTGAGTAGTTGAAAAGTTGATGGCTGACTAGGTCCGTTGAATTAATAGCTGTATAGTGAATTTCAACTCCAATGTTTAACTATAATGGAATTTTACTATCATTGCTTCACGGAAATATGGCAGTGAAATTTAGTATACATTTGAGCATCGAAAATTTAATCTCTATAATTCCTCATACCTTCCCAGAAATATGAGGGTAAAATTTAATACGCATTTTAGCATTGAAAATTTTACCCCTATTATCCCATACCTTCTCAAAAATATGGGGATAAAATTTTATACGAATTTTAGGGTTTGGAAAATTTTACCTCACTACATTTTTTCTTTTCAGATTTTTTTGTTTTTTCTTGGATGCTATTAGCACTGAAATCCCGTATTAACTCTTAGCGGGAGCTTTTTGTGGGCATCAGATAGCAATTGAATGGCAGGGCCGATCGAAATCATTTGAACGACGATCGAAATAGTATCCCATGGTCTATCTACAGTGCGTATAAACACAAAAAGTTTCCCAAAAAGTTCGACAAGAAAAAAAAAGGGAGTATCCTTAATTAAGCCATTAAGCTTCTCTACTAAACACGTAACCACTTAAGGGTACCCCCCCCCTCTTTTTTCATGATTTTTAGATCTCAAGAACGGCAAGTCCGATCGAGCTGAAATTTTTACCACAAATAGAGGACCTAAATTGATGAGACACGTGTTCGAGGAAAAAATTTTCAAAAGGGGTCTTCTTGGATTTTTTCGAAAATTAATGGTCTTCCATAGGGTCTCATTGTGCCACCGGTTTTCCCCATCAAACTTCGTCCGATTGAGCTGAAATTTTTTTTGAGATCACCTACACCTGTATCTCAGAGGTAATTTTCAGCGTTTTTCAAAAACTCGCTTTCTTTTTTTTTTATAACAAAAATACGAAAACGATCTCGAAAAAACCGAGAAGTCGATCTCGAAAATCCCATAAACTCGAACGAAATGGCCGAAAACGAAAACGGCCGATTTTACCTCTGGAGGATATATCCAAGTCTCTCTGGTAAAAATTTCAGCTCGACCGGACGAAGTTAAGGTAGGGTTGATGGTGGCACAATCAAACTCTGTGGATGAAAAACTAGTTTTGAGAAAACTAAAAAATAAGTTTGGGAACACTCTGATTTTTTTTTCAACATTTTTATAAACAACTTTTCATGTAGAATCCACTGAGCACATTATAAAATTTTGTTTGAAAAAATTTTTTTTGGTCATGGCTTTTCGTGGACACCCGATAGCACTTGAATGGCAGGACCAATCGAGATCATTTAAACGACAATCGAGATACCAACACATGGTCTCTCTACGGCATATATAAACAAAAAAAAATTTTCCAAAAAGTTCGATAAAAAAAAAGAGGGGGGGGGGGTACCCTTAATGTTAAGCATTAACAGAAAGACTTAAGAGAGGGTCCATGAGAGGATCGAGCATTGTTACCATAGGCCATACTCTCGAATTTTTTGACCTATTCTTTTTATTATCGGAAACGAAAGCCCATGAGTAGAAACCTATAAATCCAAAGTTTCAGACTTTTTTATTGTTCCCTTCAAAAGTTATGAGGTAAACATGGAAGAGGTCTCACGTGCCATTAAGAAAATATAACTTCTATCATACATGAAAAATATTTTAACAATTTCTCTGAAATGATTCATTGCCTGAACCCGTGTAATATCTCAAAAGATAAATCAAAAACTCGCTCTACAAAACTGTATAATTGATATGCCTTTTAGTCTTAAACACAAACCGACAGGGTCAGCATACTATTCCAGGCTTCCTATTTTTTAGAACAATTTTTTGGCAATTTCTTGCAATAATATCTTATTTCTCAAGTGAAATGTCAACTAACCAAAAAAATAAATACGTCGTTGGATAGAGCAAATCAAGGGCTACAAAGCGGCTATAAAATATTTGAAATTGAAATACTAACACACACTCATTTCAAGGCCACAAGATGCTCGTAAAACATGTGCAAAAAAGGATATTTCGAGTTTTTGTCGCTGAAGTCTCGGAATTTGTTATGGTTTTTCTTGGCATTTTCTTGTCTATGCCTTGTTGTACTCTTACTCTCGAATCAGACTCGTATTCAGCATCAAAAACTGTGTCGAACTAAGTATTCCAAAATATTTTTATGGAGCCTTGCGTTGAAAATAGGCGATCTCATAGGAAGTGTCCCATGATTTCGATAATGAAAATTATTAGTCCAATGAAACTGTGATGTGAAAGAGTCAAATTGACAATTTTGTAGAGCTTCTATAGATGAACCAGACGCACTATTTGCTGCTTCACGATAACTGATGCTTAGTTTTAAAATAGAATTCTTTGATTGTTGGTGTTACCAAGAATACGTTATGATGAGTAGCACGTGACTATTTTATGACTTTCTTTCTGAATGTATCCGAAACTCTTACTTATTGTACACTTGCCCTCGATATTCTGTACGTCTGATCTGCAACTCCAAATCAGTCCGAAACCACTACTTATTAAATGAGTGTTCGCAGAGTCTCCTATTCTCATATGTTCCGCCTTACATAGACAAATACGTGGTAGATCACTATGATATATTGTATATTGGTATTTGATAATGAACAAACTGTATATCGATAAAATCATGTTTTTATTGTCTTTAACGACGAGGTATGGATTAAAAGTAAAAACGGTAATATTGTTAGGATGTTGAAGTGATTCATAGCAGCATTTTTGTCCCGTATGGGACATTTTTTTTGGTGCGAATTAAAACAGATATCTCGAGAAATATATCCTTTGGTCGAAACTTTTGTTGAAGGCTAATTACGACAATACTACATATCCATTCAAAGACGATATTACAATGGTGAATCGAGGCTGATACCATCGTTTAGTACCATTCTGTTGTCATTATTGTATCATAGTCGTTGTTCTGCTTGAATGTTACTGTCGGCATTCGTACATGTTTCTATTTTTTATCGAGCGTATTGTGCTTTCTCCTTGCTATATATGTATATTATGTGTCAGATTGTGAGATATTCTCGTTTTGTTGTGCTCTCTGAGTGGTATATAGAATTCTCGAAAACACGCAAATCCTTTTGGTTTTCAAAAAACGTTAAATCGACGACGGCTAACTGTTGTTATAGACAAGCAAACGATTTCAGTGTTAGCTAATGACTCGGAGCTATTTTTAGTCCGTGTGTCTTTTATACTAACATAATGAGTCAATATACGTGCATTTTCTCGGACGATGATCTTTGTTGTGATAGAATCCCTATGTTTTTCGATCTTCGCTAGGATGAATCTCACAAGCGCTGGTTTACTGATGCTACTGCGATATCGGAATTCGGTTGCTCTGCGACGATGGATTCTATCAGGATCATTTGTCCTTCCATTCAACGTTCGTATTTTCATTTTGCAAGGAAGAATATGTGAGAGAGTTTTGGCTAATGCAGAATAAGAAATGGTGGCAATTCTTATCCTCAAAAAAATCACGAGCAATGAGTAATTGTTCCTTCTCAGTCTCAATGTTCGTAGCACTCATGTATGTGTGGCTCATAATGTGAGTACGAGCAATATCAATCCAGTACAAGCTTTAGTCGTCTTCGAACACTTTCATTCGCGTCACTACTGCGGTACGACTATTTGTCATTCTTGTCGCAACCCTGTTTTTGAACATGCTGATGCAGCGAAGGACAAGCAACATAGGAAAGCATTCGAATACCTTATCGATAATACTGATGGTGATAACGAACCTTCCAAAAGATCATATGTAAGATTACATAATCGTTAACAAGAGAATCAATAGTGTGCCAAAGACGCTCAGAAAACATCATGTTTGCATCGTTTTCCTCTTCTCATTCTATCAACTATCTCACATAAAATAAACGAACATTTTAGGAATTGTTAAACTATGTGTCTATTATACTTTGTCGTCAATCTCATCTGAATGAGAGGCCGGACTTATATGAGAAGAAGAAACTGCCTAGCTGTTTTTTAATCGTAAAATACAGCAACTGAGGAGTCTTTGAAGCGCGCGCTGCAGATGGAGAGCAGAACAACCAAATATTGAGTAATCATCCAGTGCACCCGTCAGTTCATCAGCAAGAGCAAGAGAAAGAGAAAAGAAAGGAATAGAGCAATCATACATTTAGACATGTACCGCCCACTCGGTAGAAGCTCTCAATCGAGGGCACGAAGCATGTGGAACGATCGACACTATCATGCTATCAATAATGGCAAGCCGCTATGTTTGAGCGGTTAAGCTGTTCGATGCATACCCACAAGGTAGTGTGTTCGAACCTCAGCGTTACTAGACATAGAATGACCCTGGATAAGTCACTAACGGCTGTTTGTCTCGGATCATCCGTCCGATAGCACATTGACTACGTGGTTGACATACACAAAAAGCCCCTGTGCCTAGTATGTAGTTAGTCAGTGCGTATGGATAGCTTAAGTGATTAAGCGGAAGAACTCTGAGCCAGGCTGCCCTTCTGTCAAGAGCTACAACTACTAATAGCTGTAGGAAAACATATCGGGCTTTCGACACTGTCTCCGACAGCACCCCATACCGAAAGGTTGCCGAAAGGTAGGGTATTCTTCTTCTTCCTCTTCAATAATGGCAGCAAAAATATTCGCTTTACGGAGCTACATGAATCCTGGCATATTCAAACTGGATAGCTGACTCGACGAAGTTTTATTGCGCTCGTCTTGAGCAGAGAGAAAAGCGAGCAACGTTGTTATATTTCCAGTGATTGCTAGGAGTCAGTCTGAACTATCGTCCACACATGTCTTAATCATTCATTCATTCTCAATTAGACTGGGCCCAACACATATCTAATACTTTGATCGTAAAGCAAATCATATTAGCGGGCCATCAAAAAGTAACTTTCATCAAGCAGTACTAAGAGATCTTAAAAGGATCATTTCTTTTGGAATGGAACGAATTCCCGTATCCCGAAAATCATCGGCTTCATACGGCGCAGACTAGCAGATGTACAAAAGGAGTAGTAGTTTTCGTGTGTATGTTTGCAATTTCAGATATCATGGACAGAAATACCGCACAGAATCGATTGTCTATACAGAGTCTCGCACAAACTTACTAACACTGTATGGGCATGTGCACACGTAACATGAGGCCATGTGCTGGTTGCAAACACTCCTTATAAAACAATATTATTTAAAAATTAGCCATACTATCGTGAAGCAGCAAATACTACGTCTGGTTGATCTATAGAAGCTCTACAAAATTGTCAATTTGACTCTTTCACATCACAGTTTAATTGGACTAATAATTTTCATTATCGAAATCATGGGACACTTCCTATGAGATCGCCTATTTTCAACGCAAAGCTTCATAAAAAATATTTTGGAATAATTAGTTCGACCTACTTTTTGATGCTGAATACGAGTCTGATGCGAGAGTACGAGTACAACAAGGCATAGACAAGAAAATGCCAAGAACAACCACAAAAAATTCCGAGACTTCAGCGACAAAAACTCGAAATATCCTTTTTTGCACATGTTTTACGAGCATCTTGTGGCCCTGAAATGAGTTTGTGTTAGTATTTCAATTTCAAATATTTTATAGCCATTTTGTAGCACTTGATTTGCTCTATCCAACGACGTATTTATTTTTTTGGTTAGTTGACATTTCACTTGAGAAATAAGATATTATTGCAAAAAATTGCCAAAAAATTGTTCTAAAAAATAGGCAGCCTCGAATAGTATGCCGACCCCGCCGGTTTGTGTTTAAGACTAAAAGGCATATCAATTATACAGTTTTG
>JAJEKB010021931.1:105037-117240 GCA_022393335.1 Macrotrachela quadricornifera | reverse complement strand
TTGACAATAGAGGTCTTTAATATATTTTTATTTAATACCATTTTATATTAGAAAAAATTCTACGTTTGACATACTAAAATTTTTTTCTGTTAGATGTTATGATAGAGTTGAAATTATTCGAGAAAGAGAGTGAGGGTGTATTAATATAGATCATATTTTTTCAGTCATTTGATGGATTCGAAAAATACTTAATTGATAACATTGAGTATTGTACTATTTTACATGTAAAAATAGAGGAAAGTGAGACAAACAACTTTTCTTTTAGAGATACTTGTTCAATTTGTATTATAGAGACACTAGAGGTTTTATAAATAGTTTCCAGCTAAAATAGCTGGAGTGATCCGAATTACCCCAACTAGTTTGACTGACTGATCCGAATTACCCCAACTAGTTTGACTGACTGATCCGAATTACCCCAACTAGTTTGACTGACTGATCCGAATTACCCCAACTAGTTTGACTGACTGATCCGAATTACCCCAACTAGTTTGACTGACTGATCCGAATTACCCCAATTGGGGTAATTCGGATCAGCTAGGACCCTCTATTGGCATTTTCGTTATTACTTTTTTCCAGTACATGCTTCTTTAAATATTCTTTCGTCAGTCGATAGAGAACACTTTAATCTAGTTGTGATAAAAAAATCACGCTTCTAGGACGTAAAATGACTGAGAAAAAATAAAAACAAAGTGAATTTTTCAATTTTTGATCCGAATTACCCCAAACGACTCTATATAAAGGAGAAAGTTTGTCTGGTTGTCTGTTTTTTATGCATTTGGACATCGCGCGAGTTGAGGGCGTCAAACTTTTCATGACATACTCTTAGGTCTCGAGGAAGGTGAAAAGGCATCAGGATGACTGGCGAGAGGATTGGGCGGAAATTTCACAACAGGTTATGATACATTACAATTTTCCCCAGTTTTTCAAAAACTTCAGGACATATACTGCCATTGTTAGGATACCCACCTGTTAGTGCCAGTTTTTTTGCACTGGGTATTGGTATAAAGTATGGAAATACGCATGAGTTAACAGAAAGACTGTTACACCCCCCCCCCCCCCTAATTGCTGAATCATCCGATTTAAAAATGAATATAAGTGCATGCACGGCGGGATATGTAGTAATAATAGATGAAAAGGTCTTAATCTAGCCTTCTATACATCTTCTGTCGTTTTCTGACATGATAAGTTTCCAGTATGGAGATTTCCCGAGCAACGCCGAGTACTACCGCTAGTTTCTACTATATTTGTTAATATCTTTTTCTTAATATAGTTGCATTAGTTTGTTATTTAATTAAGTATTCTCTTTTTCACTCTACGTATACGACCAATTTGTTATGCGACCGATTGTCGTGACGATCAATTGACCACGCCTAATTGTCGTTCGACCAATTGTCGCTCTCCCCTAGTAGCTATAGAACAACCTGCACGTTTAACACTACAGAATGGACAAATAGGTCCGACTGAAGACATACATCTGGAAACTAAAATATAAAGGCTTACTATTTTTGACAATAATCATAATTCTTTATTATATTTTCTGATTTTGGCAGGTTTTACCTGATGCGTCAAACATTATTTTTCCAACTGATCACAATTATAAACATGCATTTCGTGCACGGAAACGGATTATAGATAAAACACCATATACACTGACATATCGTCGGGATTTGCCTTTTCCAAGTCTCAATCATTCATCAATTCACTATATTAATAAAGATGAACTTTCAATAGTCGTTCTGGATAGTAATGATCCATCGATGTTACAAAGTTGTCTAACTGGTTTCGGTGTGAATTATTTTAACCAGAATACAGTATTAAACTATTTGAATTTGTGTAAAGAAGATAAATTTATACTTATTATTGTCATTAATGATAATGATAAATATGATGATAAGAACATATCTATATTTAATTCCTTAGAACAAATTGATACAATAGTTTTATTCTTTTCTAAGAACAAAACAGACTATCTTGAAAATAGTCTATTTATAAATCATGAAGCTGTTAGTTACAAAATCTATAACAACAAAGAATTAATGAAGAAAACAATAGAACAAATATTAGAAGAAATATTACAAAACTCAATTACGTTTAGTTTCTATTTTACATCGATTAAATGTATTGCATGTTTAACATATGAAATGATCGTATTTTTATGGCATCTCATTTATAATAAAATATTATTTTTAGAAGGTACAATTATTCGTCATCATTATACAAAAGAACAATTTTGTTATTATTGTAAATTTTATTATTCAGATGATGAAAATGAATTGAAAAATATAGGCGAATTCCAGCATAGATATGAACCATCACAAGCTTTAGAATGGTATTTGAAATTTAATTTTTTATATAAATTAATTCAAAAAGCATTTCGTTTACGAATGATTGAATTATTAAATTTATTACAATTTTATCTACAAGATCTGTCGACAAATATTTCGATGAAATTCGATAAATTAACACATAAAAAGGAATCAAGTATGCAATTTCATAGACAAGTGTTATTGAAAATTGACGAAATTGATCGTATAAAACAAAATAAAGTTGGTAATTTATTTCTTGTTCATGGCTTTTGGCTATTAAACAAGGGTCCATATCTTAATTTGTCAACGATACAACAAGTAGAAGAAATCAAAACAGCGAAACGAACAGTTATATTTGATATTGATATTGATACATCATTGAATACAATTGAATATGTTGATATAACTTCATATTTGCCGTTTCCAGCTGTTTTACTTAATTTAGGTATTGTTTTCTCGATCGAAGATATCATTGATGAAAATACTCGAACAATTATTCAATTAAAATTATCTAATATTGGTCCGCAAATAATTCAATCATGGATGAATTTTCAACGAACAACTTTCGATGAAAACGATATTACATTTATGTTTGGACATTTATTGCTCGATATAGATAGAGTTGGTGCATTAAAATATTATGAAGATTTATTATTATTTGATGAGATCAATGTTGGAAAAATACTTTTTGGTATAGGAGTATGTTATGGACTTAATGAAGAATATCAACAAGCTTATAATAATTTAGAACGTGCTTATGAAATACAAATATCTGCTGAACCATCACAACTTTTGGATGCGGCCAATACATGCTCTGCTATTGGTGATTGTTTTGCTGGTAATAATGAATATGAACAAGCGATTACTTATCATCAAAAAGCATCAGAAATATTGAAGAATTATTTTCGAGATGAAAATCATTGTAAACTAGTCTCGAATCATAGACAATTGGGATCGTATTTTAAAGCATTGAATAAAGATAAAGAAGCATTAATACATTTTCAAAAAGCATTAAAAATTGAAGAAAATAACACATCATCAGAGAAACATTATTGTAGTATTGCTGAAGGACATGAACGAATTGCAAATATTTATGAAAAAATGGGAACAATGAATCGAGATAAATCTAAATATCATTATGAACAAGCAGTGAATTTGTACAAAAAGTTGTTGCCGACTTGGCATTTCAAAGTAGTCAGATGTCAAGAAAAGTTGACTTCATTGTTAGAATCGATGAATGAAATCAAGCCAGAATATGAAAATCAGAAACAAGCTTTACCTAATAATACTATGCTATCCAAACAGAATTCGTTGGATTTTAAGAAAAAAAGAAACCGTACACGACCATCACCATTAATTAAAACTAAAAAACCGATGACCACGAAGTCAAATAGAATTTTCAAAACAAATAAAAACTGAAGTTGTTGTGTTCTGTGCTTGTAATATAAGAAATAGTAATTTCTTGTCTCACTTATCTTTCCCAGGTCGATGATTCTGAGCGCCGTTTCTGGTGCCGTATGAGGCATGGCATGACTAAAAAACGGTTATATTCGTGCAGGAAACAGCCATGAACGGATGCCGTTTTTCGCCGTTTAACACAGTAATCCGTTAACCCAGACTTGCATATGTAGTTTTGCCGGAACGGAAACGGCGCCGTTTCAGGCCGTTTTCGATGAATAACCATGAACCGCATCGATGCTGTTTTTCAGCCGTTTCATGTCTAAAAACGCGCCATTTTTTTAGAAGTTTTAGACCAGGCGGTAGTAGCCAGAGCTGTCGCGAGGAGCTAAAGATTAGGGGGGACAGAAAAATTTTCAAAAGTGCCTGTAAATTATCGAAATTTTGAAGAAAAAATTACAGATTTATTAAAATTTTGTCGAGATTTTTGGAGAATTTTAGAAGTTTTTGAAGGACTTTTGAAAATTTTTCGAAAACTCTTCTAAATTTTTTAAAATCTTTCGAAAAACATCGAGCAAACAAAAGAAAATTTCTTAAGATTGGGAGGGGAGGAGGGAATCCCCTCCGTCCGCCCCTCCCCCTCCCCCCGGTCGCGACAGCCCTGTTAGTAGCTTTCATTTCGTCGACTGTATCATAACTATTCAGAATGAGCATTATGATGCTCATATATGATTGTATACGACGAAATCCGACGATGTACGATCACAGTATACTATCGTATTTACGATTCTATACTGTGGTGCTCATATCATCAAATTCGGGCAAACATCGGCAACTAATCGTCAGTTTTGGGGATAACATTGCAATTCTAAGTAAAAATATAATTATTTTATTTAAAATAACTTACCATTCATATTGGTATTGGACCAACCTAAATAAAAAAAATAATCATTTTATCTAAAAGAACCTACCATTTGTATTGGTGTTGGACTAATCTAAATAAAAAAAATCGTTGTATTTGAATAATTATTTTTTTAAAAATAATCATTAAATTCAAAAATAAATACTTTTTTAAACTAATCGTTATATTTAAAGTAATCATTACATTTAAAATAAGTTACCGTTCATATATATATATATATAGACCAAAAAAACATTTTTTTTGACAAAAGGCAATAGATTCTAATCTATTAGCGGAATACGGCTTGATGACGGTGAAAAACGGTAGCTCTCATGGCTGTCGTTTCAGATGAGATGGATACGACTGTAGTTTTCGTCGTTTTCAAGCCGCTTTACAATTCACCGTAAACGATAGCCTCAGACTGACTGTTTTTCGTCGTTTTTTACTGTTTAAGGCTGTTTACGATGGCGTATTCTTTCACATGAGTATGTGTCTTCCATCTCTGTATTAGAGACCGAAAACGACTCGAGTACTCGACCAATTGACTCGACTTTTTAGGAATTTTTTTTGTGATTCTTTTTGTTCTTTCTCGACAAAAATGTTCATTTGTTTTGGCCATATTAAAACAGTACAATATTAGATCATCACAATGAACTCGTCAGACAGTCAATGGCAGTGGTGAGACAACAATAAACAGCGAACAATAATTTTCATTGTATTCACCGTATAATTGTTTATACACACCTTAATTCCCGATATTGCATTGATCAATAGTGAGCCTATATAAACAATCGATGTACAGCGTATGGCAAAATTTTTCTAATTTCTTTATCTCATGCACAATCGCTCATTGAACAGCTTTTAATAAAAAAATTGCAATGTTAGGTAGTATTATATTTTCTATAGTCTTTTATAACATATGCGTTATCTAGATTATTCTTATTTTTCCTTTCAACTGTTGCTCATTCTTTACCATATTTCGCTTTTGCATTCTCGTTATGTATGATATATATGATCTTGTACATTCTATTCTTTCGTTTTATGTCTTCTTAACATATGTTACAGATCCTCTGGTCTTTTGGCGACAAGAATGTAATCAATTAGCTTTTTCAACACTATCGTCTGGCTAAACGCACACTTGCAGTACCTACTAGCTCTGCCTCCACTGGGCGGGAATTCAGTGCTGTAGGTTAGATTATAACGCAAAGACGCTGGAACTTCCACCCATCAGCGGTAAACAATTTAAGAAAAGATTCATGAGTCAATCGAGTAATTTTTCATAGACCCGTACTCTCGAAAATTTTGACCCCCATATTTTATTAGTGGAATCGATAGCCCATAGGGTAAAACTACTATACCCAAAATATCAGCTCGATTGGTCATACAACAAAAAAATTACGAAGATCACACTCACAATTGCTCAGCGATTCTGTCGAAGTTAGTACCTTTTTACTTGTTTTTAATGTGAACCTCATATCTCCTTGAGAAAGTTAACCAATTCCCAACAATTATACACCATTCGATAGCACATCGAACGCTGTACAAAACTAGCTATATGAGAGAACTCAGTCAAATATTAAAAAAAAAGATATCCATTAAAATACTCAAAGATGATGCAATGTGGATATGGGACAAAAAACCAGTATATTAAGAAATAACCTTCGAAGATTAGAACACCCCAAAAATTTAGTTCACGCATCTGTAAGCGAACATATAAAATATTCGTTCGCTATTCTTCCATATATATGATTTTCTTCTTTTCCTTCATATATGATCATATAGGATTTTTCCTTTCGTTATGTGAATTCGTTCTTCTTCTGTTCTTTTGATCTATATTGAAATGTGTTATTTCCAAGTGATGAACTAAGTAATATCACTTAGGCATTTTCCTAGAAAGATATTGTATTACAAGAGGTGGGGAAGTAACCACTTTCTTATGGTATAAATACTTGCGTTTTCTTTTGAAATAAACGAACTAGAACTATCACTAAGCTTCCAAATTATCTTCTCCTACGGTTCACAAATAAGACTGTAACAATTGGTGCACTTGGCCAAGTTTATCGAATTACAATCAGCGACAAACTAACGGACTTGGAAATTGTTTTATTGTGAATCAACGTTTGGTTTATAAAAAAAAGCAACAACAACAACACTGATACATCTATGGCAACAAGAGGGCGTCCACGTAAACAGGCAAAGCATGAACAAGGGACGGGTGATGATAATAATGAAGATGACAACGATGATAAATCGAATATACAAATACAACACCTACAGCCATCAGTATCTGCAGAGTTAGTACAACAACAACAGAAAATCATTCATGACCAACAACAGAAAATCATACAGGAACAACAACAATTCCTAATACAACTACAGTTGAATATTCAAGAATTTACGAATGGAAAACAAAATCACCAGCAGGTACACGAACTTTCATCATCACACACAACATCACCACCTAACTCATTTAAATATAACAATTTCGTCGAACAATAATTGATCAAAGACAAAATTAACAACATCCGAAAGTTTTCTGGAAATAAATTGGAAGATGTTGATGAATGGATGGAAAATATTGAACATGATTTTCCATCGACACTTGTTAGTGATGAAATCAAATTGAAACTTATTCCAAAAAGTCTGACCAATGATTCCAAGAATTGGTTCGAACAAAATCAACATCGACTTTTATCTTGGTCTACGTTCAAAACAGAAATCCAACATCGATTTCGATCATCCTTACATAAGGAAGAGAAATTCATGCGACTTCGAGAACGGAAACAACAATCAAAAGAAACTGGGCAACAATTCATTGATGCCATGGAAAAACTCTGCTTTCAAGTAAATTCGTCAATGATGGAATCAGAAAAAATGCTGCATATCAAAGCTGGTTAAAAACCCTCCTTGAAAGAGAAAGTATTGGATAAACAACCACAATCTATGGATCAATTAAGAAACACAGTAAAGATGGTCGAAGATATTGAGACAATGCTCAATAGTGGAGATAACAATGAAGATCAACTCCAGCAAACATTGTTCGCATCAAATGTTGATCAACCATTATATAATAACGGTAACTGTTATGCATTACCATCACATTATAATAATTCTTATCAATATCGTCATCAAAACAACTACGATTACCAACAACAACAACAACGGCAAATGAATCAACCAACATATACGACAAATAGAAATTACCCATCGAGAAATAGATATGAACGAAGTTGGAATCAACAACACTCAAACTACAAACCATCTACGAACTCATACTCAACAACACCACATTATACCGATTCAAAAAAATACTAAAGGGGACACAAGGTGGTGGTTGTGCCCCCACACCACAAACATCACAATCATCATATATCAGAGTTCCAGTTGAAGGTCGACTAGCTACTAGTTTAATTGACACAGGTGCCTCTCATTCATTCATTAGTAAACATTTTTTTGAAACTGAATTTCAACAGCTTTCTCATTTATTCATACCGGAACAAAAATCAATTTTAGTAGCTAACAACACTTCAATGTATTCAAAAGGTTATATAAAAATGAAGATTATAATTGGTTCCATCACAACAACAGCTAAATTATGGGTTCTGGAAAACCTTTGTACTAGTATGATACTAGGACTAGATTGGCTTACATCCGGCACGCATAAAGCTAGTATAGACTTCGATAAAAACTCACTTTCTATTTGCTCAAACGGAAAAACATCATCCATATCTCTTTTGAAAATTAACATAAATAAACAATATTGTGCTCGTACATGTGAAAAGTTCACGCTGAACCCAATGGAAGAAAAAATTATCGACATTAAAATTATGGACTTACCCAATTGGGATACATCACAATTTACTCCAACACCTCGTTTTTTATATCAAGATTCACTACTGATACCACATGCACTGATTAATGTGAAAAACTATAAATCATTGTTAACAATTACAAATATTTCAAATCAAGTGAAGATGATCAATAGGAATACTCCACTTGGGACGATTGAAATCCAATTACCTGATGCAAGTTGCTTCACAATGTCATCGTTCACCTCTTCATCTTCACAACAGCAACCAACTAATGACATTTCACCAACAACGATGACCACTGAGGTCAAAAGAACTATTGATGAAATGGTATCTCATTTGGATCACGAGCGTCAACAATTATTATTATCTACACTATATCCATATAGCTCATTATTTGATGTATCTAAACCCCGGATTGTGAAAACACATATACATCATACAATCCCAACTGGTAATAACAATCCTGTAAATTCAAAACCATACCGCGTGAGTCCAGAAAAACAACAGGTTATTGATGAGCAAACTGATTCCATGTACGGGTCTGAATTGATTCGACCATCACAATCAGCCTAGTCTTCACCTGTGGTATTGGTGAAAAAGAAAGATGGTCAATATCGATTTTGCGTCGACTATAGACGGCTAAATCAGATAACAGTCAAAGACTCCTGTCCGTTGCCCAATATGGAGGATACAATCAAGCAACTGGGTGGATCTGCATATTTTTCCAAATTCGATCTGAAGAGTGGTTACTTCCAACTGCCAATTGATGAAAAAGATAAGCCCAAAACAGCTTTCATCACTACCAGAGGACTCTGGGAATTCAACGTCCTACCTCAGGGGCTTAAAAATGCACCTCCATCGTTTCAACGCGTACTGAATAATCTATTGGCGCATGGACGATGGCACTTTTGTTTAATATATTTGGATGATATAATTATCTTTTCCAGATCATCCAATGAACATTGTAATCATCTGGACAATGTTTTATCGGTATTAAACAAAGCAAATTTCCAGCTAAATCCACCAAAATGCTCAATAGCACGAATGGAAATATATTATTTGGGTCATACGATAAACTCCAATGGATTCAAACCACTCAATACCAATATCGATACCATTGTTAAGACACCTAATCCACGGACAGCAAAACAAGTCCACTCGTTTCTACAGATGGCTAATTTTTACCGCAAATTCATTGGTAATTTTACTGAATTAACTCGTCCTCTTCGACCATTTCAACAGAAGGGTATAAAATTTTATTGGGGAGAATCTGAACAACTGGCATGGGATAATTTAAAACGAGCATTAACAACACCACCAGTGTTTTTAAATTTTCCTCTGTCTGACCCGACGACAAAGAAACGATTTCCATATGTTCTTTCAACGGATGCATCACAATTTGGAATTGCGGGTGCCTTGAAACAACAGACACTTGATGGACTTAAACCAATTGTGTATATATCTCGAACACTGAATCCATCCGAACGTAATTATTCAACATTTGAACGTGAATGTCTCGGAATTGTTTGGGCAGTAACAAAACTGAGAGACTATTTAGCTGATGAAAGTTTCAGAATCGAAACAGATCAACAACCAGCTCGAAATATTCATTTAAATCGTTCAACAACAAATAGAAGAGTTAATAATTGGAAATTACAACTTCAAGATTATGATATAATCGAGATTAAACATAAACCTGGAACGAAAAATTGCGACGCCGATTATATGTCACGCCATCCCTTAATTACTAAAGAAGAAAACAATGCTGAATTAGATGGTATGTGTGTGGTCATGACAAGATCAAAAACCAAAGCACAAAATACAACAACAGAATATTCTCTGCCGACTTCACCACCATTGACAACATCTTCTGATACACAACAATTGTCACCTCTGGATCCCTATCGATTAAAACATGAACAAAATAATGATCTAGAAATTCAACGACTGATTTTGGAATGTAAGAGTAAGCATAATTCTGCCTATTCAATAATTAAGGGAGTTCTTCATACACAATTAAAAAATGGAAAATATGTACCACTTATTCCTATCACATTAAGAAATGAAATTCTTCATTCATTTCATGATCATCCTACGGCTGGACACTTCGGTCGAGACAAAACGTGGTACCGGCTCAAAGATCGATGTTCTTGGCGAAATATTCGTCAAGATGTAATTCATTATATTCAATCATGTTCTGCATGTGCAAAACATAATATTCGACGACATAAACCACCAGGTCAAATGCAATTAATTGAACCTCCTGGTGAAGTATTTGATTTAATACAAATGGACTTTACAGGACCACTCAAAACATCAACTAATGGAAACCGATATGTCATATCTGTGACGGATTATCTTTCAAAATATGTCATTAGTAAAGCTGTTCCCGATGATTCCGCACAAACTGCAGCTGAATTTCTCGTTGATCTATCATTGGCATTTGGTCCTCCACATCAATTACAAACGGATCGTGGGTCACATTTCACCTCTACAGTCTTTGAACAGATTGCAAAGAAACTGGGATGTGTTCATACTGTATCAACACCTTATCATCCTCAATCACAAGGTGTCATTGAGAGATTCAATGCAACTTCAAACAACAACTGGCTAAATATACAAATGAACATTATGATGACTGGGATGATTATCTTCAAACGGTGGTTGCATCGTATAATAGTGCTATTCATCATGTAACACAATTCACTCCATTTCAAATATTTCATAAACGAAAACCAGTCTCAGTATTTGATCCTGCAAGAAAACACATCACTATACCACGCGTACATGATTATTGGAATTATCTTCTTGAATTTGAAAAAATCTATATGGTTCAAGTGAGACGAAACATTCGACATCAACAACTACAATCAAAACGTCGATTTGATCGAAATAGACCAAATATACAATTTGTTATTGGACAACAAGTGTTTATCATCAAACCAGGAATACATCCTGCATTTGGCGAGTTATATGATGGACCTTATACAATTGTTAAACAATTAGGACCTCAAACGTTTGATGTTGTTGGTATTTACGACAAGGTGAAACGCGTTCATTCATCACAAATGAAACCTTTCCTCGAACGAGAATAGTTTCATCCATTGGACAATAGTCACTTTATCAATCTTTGTTTCTACCAAATTCCAAGCATATTTATTTATAACAATTTTTTCTGAAGTATATCGAGATGGTGGCAACTCTCCAAGAGCATATACTGGTTCACAATACATATCGTCAACATTAGTTGGGATACATCCACGCGGGCGCAATGACTCTCTATCTTTTACAGATTGTTAATTAATGTTTCACCTATATATGTATATATGTATATGGATCAGAGATGGGCACGGTTCGAGTTTTTTTAAAACCGAACCGAACCGAAACCAAATTTGTAAAAACCGAACCGGACCGAAACCGATACGAATTGGAAAAATATCGAACCGAACCGAAACCGATACGAATCTGAAAAAACCAAACCGAACCGAAAATTTTCTAATATCACTCTCCGTGGCTAAGCGTATGTTACTTCTAATTTAACTCTTTCTTGCGCTAACTAATAGTTGTGAATTAATTTTAAAAATATGCATACATTTCCAACAATTAGACTTTTTGTCGACGGCATCAATAATAGACCAATTTTTCATATGAAATTTTAAATTGAAAGTAATAGTTTCTACAGATAAAGATTCGCTAAGGTGATGAAGTTTTGATGTATGAGCAGGTGAAGCAAATGAATTTGATGCAGTAGGTACTTGAATATCTGGTGAAGTTGATGCAGTAGGT
>JAJEKB010021931.1:80720-97616 GCA_022393335.1 Macrotrachela quadricornifera | reverse complement strand
CTTGGTTTCTCTCGGAAAACCTTCCCCATAAGAAAAAAATTGATATTAGTACTATGAATTACCATTATTGGGTTGTTGGTACTATTAAAAAACATTCTCCTGAATCTCAGAAGGTACTCCCACACATATCTCATGCATCATTCGATTTATCAGCACAAGCTGGATTATATCCACTATTTCGTTACACTCGGAAAAGGTTCTACGGAGGAGAAAAATTCATGTGAATACCCGAAAGTGCCAAAATGTGATGGTGGATTATAATGCAAGTAATTTTTGTTATGCGTATGAGTTTTCTGAGATGCATATTGTATGTGATTTGACAGTCAGCATAAGGTTTATGATCGACGCTACTTTGATTCATTTGGAAAAATGATTTGGATGAAGGGAAAATGAGAAGAGTACCATGAATCAGCATTATGTTCTCTTGTTACTGGTAGATGTTAATTTTTTAAATCTCTATATGCTTCCTTTATATATAGTATACGTGATTCAATTCGTCGTTATATACTGTAGTATCACCGTAGATTCGATTCTCTCGGAGAATCTCTGATGTGCAAAATGAATGAGAAAAATAGTTTAAAGCAAGTTGTTTGTGTTATTAGTACTAGCAGAAGGAATTTTATTTAAGTTTTGGTATATGGTTGGTGTTAGTATTATACTTCAGAAAAGTCACGAATGAGTTTATTTATATCTTTTTGCGCATGATGCAGTTCATTAAGAATCCGAGCTCGCAATACTTTTGCGACAACTAGAATAATTATTACTCCTAATAGAGTTATGACACCGAGAGTTTTGTTTGCAAATTCTTTTAATAATTTTTGTAGTAGCGGCGTTTGTTTTATTGTTTCGTTTTCGACGTTTTCGAATGTTTTAATTGCTTGCTTTAGATATGTCTTTTGTAATAAAGTGCTGAGATCAGTAAGCGGTAGATTGATATCATATATTTGTCTGTAAAATTTTCCGGTATGATGACGAATAGCAATTGTTTGATTGATGCATGGCATATTTGGTAGTTTGGTGTTCGTGCATTGGAACTGCATGTCGCATGGTATTCTGTAAAGTCCGGGCTCCGTGACTAAGACGTTTTCTGTCTTATTATTCGATGCGTGGCACTGTTGTGGTTGATCAACATTATAAAAGAGCCAGATGTTTCCTACTATATGCATGATACTCGGTTGAATCTCTTTTTCCAGAGTGACAGGGCAGGCACTAATAGTTGTTACATGTTCTCCAAAAAGTTCTAATAAGCATGGCGAAGCTGAGAGTGGAACTATAAGTGGTTGTTCATTGCATTGAACGACGACTGAAAAAGTACATTCTTGTTCACGTGCTTTTTTAGTCCATATTGCCACAGTATTATCAATCATGTTGAACCCGAGAAAACTTGGAAGATTTAAATATGTATATTTATTATTGTTTATGGAAACTGGAAACGGAATGAGTTCATATACAGTAAACGTTGATGAACTGTCAGACTGAGGCCTTAGCAATAACGTTGAAACCAGTAAACAATGTGTTATTTGTCCCTTATTCTCAAAATTCAATGAACATGTTCGTATTGCATATACTTTTTGAACGAATACCAGGCGAAGAAAAGACTTGATGAGTTCTTGTCTACTGATCTTGTCGGTGATAGAATTATTGATCGACATAATTGTCGTATATAAATACTCGATGTCTCTGTGTCTTATAAAATCGAACCCTATTCTATTTTTCAATATTTTTGATGAAGTATAATTGTGGATGGGCGTTTAGTAATAGGTGATATTAACTGTTTATGTTTATAATCGGCAATGTTGGTTGATATTATATTATTATTTTTATCATTGCCATCATGTATGAAATGAAAACTATCATCGAAATAATGAAATATGTCTTTAGTTTGATTCAAAAATAGCGCTGGATCATGAACAGATAAAATGCGACCTATATCTTCATCTATCAAAGATGAAGTGAGCTCATGATTGTATTTGAATTCTTCTTGTATCGTTTCATGTGGAGAAAATGTATTGGATAGTTCAAGTATATTTGATGCTGTCGACTGCGAGACATAAATGCATACATCTTCTGTTGGCGACAAAGTACACAAGTCATCGATAGGAACAAACGTATGGACGATTAGTTTTTGGAATGTTTTAGAATAAACGCCACGATGATGAAGAGCGAATCCTTTATGTACATCCAATATGACGTTAGCTGATGGTAATAAACTTGAAACTGATAACTTTGCAAAAAAAACAATACCAACAACACGAGTTGTAATAAAAAGGTCACCATACTATCGAGTATAAAAAATATAAATACAATCGCATCAACGCTGGACGTTTAAGCGAATGATCTCTTTAACAATTCAAAATCAAGGTATATATTATTGACCGTGACGAACAAATTCATCGTCTTATACCTACTCACCCGTAACCACCTCTCTCTTATTTTGATCCTTTTTCTTTCTTGTTCTTGTCGATCAATATTTACTTTCGTGTTCATTTTTAATCTCCTTTCATTTCTCTCACCTTGCCCGTACGGTAAGTAGAATATTTAAAAAGACATTACTATAAAACAAAAAAGAAATGAATCAACTAAACAATACATTAATGATTGAAAGAATGAATTATATTCTTTAAATAGTGACGAATTTTCATTAAACAGTCGACTGATCGCATGTTTGATTTTTTTTTCACATAATTTAATTCTTTTTTTTTTTTTGAATTTGATTAACTTAAGCTTAGAATATGCTTTTTTACTTTTCCAATATCATTGTCATATACTATCGTTATTAAATTCAAGTCACAACCAACAGATCAACCGGTTGATTTGATAATTTGTCACTTTCAAACAATGTGCAATACTATCCTGAATCTATCTCTTCGTTACAGGCCTTTCATAACATACTACAATACAGAAAAACACGACATTTTTAATAAAAATTATATAAAAAATAATTCAGGATGATTTGGGGTATAATGCGGTTTTACATAAAGTGATTTTACTTAGCAAAATAAAAAACGATTTTTTTTCATAAAATGTATGTTATCTAAAATTAACAAAACTAATTAGAGGAGAATGCAAAAAATGTGATCCGTAAATGATGAGTTTTTAAATGCTCTACACTGACAACTAAATCTAATACTTTCTTTTTTGTAATGTGTATACTTTAAAAGTTGTATGGTCAAAGTTAAATACTATTAAAAAACTAGTGAAGAACATATAACAGTCGAAAAAATTAAAAGAGGGAAATTTATATATGATCAAAAGAAAGTAAAAATTTTATAGACGATTAAGTGATTATCATTTTATAATTACGAAAAGTGCAGACGAATGATATTAGTAGAATTTTATTTCGCAAATTTTCTTAAATTTAGGTTATACCAGACTATGCCAAGAAAATGTTCAATTGATGCTACAGCATTTCATAATGCTCTAAGATGTCTTTCTACTGATCAAATTCGTTTGTTGTCTACTGGTACGACATCGAATAACATATGGGATTATCTCTGTAAAAAAATGGATATACCCAGTAGTAAAAAAAATCGACGTGCATGTTTTGATTTATATTATCGTGATAATGATGCATCTGCTATTACCAAAGATATATTACAAGTATATAATGAAAAAAACAATGTTATCTAATTATTAATCATAATGTATGATATTTGTAGAATGATATTCCTAATAATACTGCCAATTCATCTAATATTATTCCTGATCAATCAGTTGGTGATTTACCTACGGTAAAAATAATATCATATTTACCTTAGATAATTATGTTGTTTGCATTATGTGTAAATATTTTATACGTTGTTTTTAGTTACAAGCAATAAATGCTAAAAGAAACAACAACTCGGATCATCCGTATGTATTGACAAAGTCGATACATACACAATATTCTTATTGTGACACGATCGATAAAGTATGAAACTGATTTTTCTATGTTGAGTAGCTAGCGAACTTTATAACATCAATTGCAGTGTCAAACAAACATCTCAACTATGGAACAAAATGAACAATTGATCGAGCATTTAAATACAATTTTACAAGGGCAACAGAGAAAACGAAAAATTTCTATCATCTGTTCGCATAATACGAATTCTACAGTGTGTTCAGGTAACATTGAATCTATTCATGTTATCTGTAGTTGCTCTCAAATACCTGAAAATGCAAATGTTGAACGTGAAACAAATCTAAATTTTTGTGTGTCCACACCTGTAAGTTTTGATACAGATTTTCGAAAATATTTATAATATTAAACTGTAGCCTTCTCCATATCAAATGGGTGCTAAACAAAAATCTAATGAATCTACATTTATCGTAAATAAAAATACGACAACGACTTCTCCATCAACTGTCGAGGTACATAATTCATAAATTTTTATTTCTTAAAGTTCGTTTTGAATTTTAGCATAATTTTCAGCATAATAATATAACATTGACTCCAGCTAATAATATCAATGATAGAGATGTAGAAGCATCGACAACATCTCGAAGTGATGCTGGTATTGTTACACCGCCAAGAACATCATCATTTGTATGTTAATAATATAAATAAAAAAATCATAGTATATTGCTTTTTTGCTGTTGTAGTCACCATTAGCAAGTATATCCAGTCAAGAAAATCTTTCTAAAAGCTCATCAAGAAACAATATTGTTGTTTCTAACTTGAATCTTGTTAAAAGAGCAATGATGAGGAGAGTCAAATCGATATTGCAATAAAGATAATTTCATAAAAATATGCATAGTTATTTTATGAAAAAATATGATTTGATTTTTTAGCATAAGTAGTATATAATTAAAAAAAATCTAACAAAAATGTTTAGTATCTCTCTTACATGTTATTCTCTGTAATTATCAAGATGCATGGGAAAAAAATATTTAAAAAAATGGGAGAATAAGAATATCAATATATATACATATTTTTTTCTTTGATAGCTATCGAAATGGACAGAACGAAAGAGAATGAACATATATATATTTGACAGCTGTCAAAATGGACAGAACGAAAGAGAATGAACATATACATATATATGCTTGGCAGATGTCAAAATGTACAGAGCGAAAGAAAAGAGAATGAACATACATATGTTGCAGTTAATTATAAAATTTAGCTGAATTTGGAGTAAGTTTGTTGCTATCAGATTAGCAATATAAAAATATTTTAGTGAAAGAGTTAATGATATATCCAATGATCATTTCATTTTTATAAGTTATTTTAAGATTAGAAAATAAAACAAATAGTATCAGATTTATAAAAAAAAAATATTAATATATTTGGTAAATGAATAGTTGCAAATATACGTTAGAGTTTCTTTTTTGAGGTGGGAACATAGACATACTGGATAATTGGTTAGAAAGAAAATTTATTTTTTTTATTTTTTATTCTATTAATTCTTTGCGAGATGGGGATATAGGGATATTGAATTGTCATTTCGAAAAAAAATTTATTATTTTACTTTTTTAATTTCTTTAATATGGGGATATTGAATGATTGTTTTTCATATAATGGGGATATGAAAACACTAAATAATTGGTTATGGCGAAATTAAGAATTTGGTTTATTTTGTTTTTGTTAGATTAATCTTTTTTTTGAAGATCCAGACATCGCAGCATTGAATGAATGTCTCTCGTTGCGTTTAAAAGTTTTATTCGTAAGATAAATTTTTTTTCTTAGTTTTTCCTTTTTTTAATTATTTTGCGCATTACAATTTTAACTAAATTTTCATGCTAACTGTGGCATATATAGCGTCATAATCTTATGAACACCATAACATTCTAAAAATCTGTATTCACAAACATATATTTGGATATTTAGAGTTTTATGAGTTCAAAGAAGACTCCCGACCATTCAAATATCAGCGATGAGCAGAGAAATGCATTGATCTCTTTGCAACGACAATCAAATAATAATGCTGATTTTATCCGAAATATCGAAGATATACAAAAGATTGAAAGAGAAAAAGCAGTTATTCTCTCGCAGGCCGATATGAATCAATTGAAAAATTTCCGTTTAATTGAAATAAGTAAGTAATAAAGTTAAACAAAACTTTGTTTCATTGTATTTTATTCACACAGAAACTTGTACAAAAAATCTAGAGTGGATCAATATACTCAACATGTATGTGAAACAATCTAATGACTATTGCGTGTTCATGTACGATCGCCATCACTATACTACCCGTGAAATGATATGTAATACATCAACATTCTTTATGAGCGCCAATGCTCACTGCAAGTTTTCATCTTGTTCTTGCGCGTTCCATGCTATTATAAATGAAAATGGTGAAATGAAAATTGAATATTCAGGACAAATCGTTCATAAAGCAGGTGAGATACAATCTCGTCCAGTTCGTGGAACACATCGTAATGAATTACAAAAATATACCATGCTTGGAGTGACACCTGGCGCCCTTCGATGTCAACAATTACAATCCATAACCATGGAGAATAAAGCAGCAGGAAATCGAAATATTGTTGGGTCAAGTCCATCCGTTTTTAGAAAAATTGCAAGCGAAGCTAATGTCAAACTTCGTCTGAGTGATGAGCTAGAGGAAAGCCTTCGTGAAATAAAAGTGGAGCAAGAAAAAAAGATATATCCGGTAGAACAAATCCCAGGCTATCTACAAGAAATTAGTGTTGAACCATTAAGACTTATTAGTTTTACAGCTGGTGGTATTGCTATGTACCATCATTTTGCGTCAACGATACCACTATCGTGGGATGCCACTGGTGGTATTGTTTCTAATCGCGAAAAACGAACATATTATTACGAACTATCAATGTCCAATCTTACAAAAGGCGGTCCATCGTTAGCCATAACTACAATGTTAAGTACGTCACATGGTGCAATGGATATTGTACACTGGATGAATTGCTTCATTGAGAAGTACAAGCAAGCATATGGATTCGCATATCCTTTTCCGAAACCACCCATAATTCATAGCGATCGTGCACTTGTCTTTATACTTGCAGGTATTCAGATTTTTAATGGAAATGAAACTATGAACCTCTATATTGAACGTTGTTGGCGTATAGTACAAGGAGTTGCTAGTAGAGAAGACAGAAAACTTACCGTAGTGCATGCTTGTCTAGGCCACATGATGAAAAATGTAAAAAAATATGCCACCAAAGATCTTAAAAAAAAACAGGTAATTAGTATAGCAAGTATTTTTCGAAAATGTCAATGCTAATGAAGACTATTTTCGTATTGTTAAAATTCCTTTTGGTATGTGGCTCATGGCTTTATTAATCAATAGTAGTACACTAGATGAAATGGTCGTAGTGTGGAAGAATATATGTACTGTTCTCTTGAGTTCAAATCAAAATGATCACTTTAAACTATCTCTTTCAACATTATCAAAATTAGCACATGAAATGAATAGTGATCCTGATAAGAGTAATTTTGTTATAAAAAATGTATCAATTACGTCAAAAGCACAACTTACCAGTACAATTGATCTTGAAGTAAGCTAGAATGTAGGCTATTACAATCATCGTACTAATAATTTAGAAAAGAAAATTTATAATTTCTATATATTACGACTGAACTACTACTCAACTTACATTAAATACTGCGATTTCTACCTTCTAACGTTTATCTGAAATCTAATTAGACCATACTTAATAAAGTGACTTAGATATATCAGTCATTTTACTCTGTTTTATTATGACGACTATCAAACAAATTTCAATAAGATAATTCCTCATGAATGAAAGCAGAATTGTTTTATAATGACTATTTTATTTTGAGTTTTAAATAAGTTAGTAATTCAGATATATGAATAATACAATCTTACAAATTTAAAGTTATTCTAAAACTACAATAAAATCAACTATTGCTTTCAGAGAATAATTGTGATGGAGTAATTTACTCAGACTTCATTTATTCTCTTAATGGAAACAGATAGAGTTTAACAACGCGGCGAAAGTAGGAAAAAGGGCACGGAAAAAAGCAAGAGAAAGGATAAATAAGAGAAATACGAGAAACAAATAGCAGAAGATATAGAACCTATAGATGTTTGTTACTCTCAGCGGGTGGTCTCGGTCATGAGTGACCCAGAGATAGAGAGGGGGATAGTGATGGTGATGGTGATGGTGATGGCATTGTTGAAATAATCATATCAAATGTTAATCAGTAATTAACTAACTCTTAGAATATATATGGTGATTGTTGTAAGAAATAATCGATACCTGGTGCAAATATCGAAAACAGATCACTATCTTAATTTAGAACGATGATAATTTATTGAATGAGACACAATTGGACGAAGAAGAGGCTATACTGTTAATGGAATCATCATTTAAGGAGCTATTTACTGCAATTTATAAGGATTGTCTTAAGTTAGTAAAAATGTATGATGAGCCAGAGTGGAATCATTTACAGGGCAATCCACTTTTCTCATCAACATTTCTTACGAGAATTTTAAAACTATACATGCCAACGGCTCCAATTTGGAGCAATCTACTTTTGGGTAACTTCGCAAGTCGCATTGGGTATATGTCAGATTCTCCTCGACAACTCTGCTCCTGTCATTTTGGAAGAACAACGGGCACATCGGAAAATCAAATGCGTGTACTGAAACAGAATATTCTTTGCAATAAAAAATTTAGTCGTATCGACCAAGTTGTTGCAAAATTAGGGGAATCAATTGAAGCTATGGAGATGCAATTTTCTGATTTTACTTTACTTAAACGAACGGAAGGTCGCTTGTTACCTGTGAAAAAGAAAAAACCTGCACAAGAGCCTTGGGATAAGAAAAAACGAGCAACAAGAAAAACCGGTTTATATACATCAGAACAACCGAAAGCAGATTTTATGACAATGATAAATACTCAACTACTTGGACAAAAAAACGACGCATGGTTAAGTAAGTATTCTAGAAGAAAAATTTAGATGTTCAATGCTATGCTAAGATATGTTACCCATCTAATCAAATATTAAAATATATGAATATCTTCGTTAAGTATACTTTTCAACTTTTATTAGCCCATTTAATTTATTGAAAAAAAATATACTGCTAGAAGTAGGATCAAGCTCAAATTTTTATTAAGTGACTATAAAAAATTATTAAAGTAGAATTTTCTCTACTAGATATAATTAAGAAAGGCATTTTAAATTAATTGAACCTATAGACAAACTTTAAAAAATTTACAACAGATAAAAAATGAAAATAGATTTAAAACTTAATTAATTAAAATATTTTCTATTTAATATATATAAAAGATAAATTTGATCAATTTCAATCGATCTTGAGTAACATAAATTAACTTACCATAATATAAATATACGTCTATTTGATCATAAAGATTTTATTGACGATAATTATTGGATATTTCTTGACGTAAATCACCTTAATGCTTTTTAAAAATAAAAACTGTTCTAATCGATCTTTTCTTTGAGAAACTATATTGAATTTTATTACTACATATAAAATTAATAAATTTTCCGCTTTTGTCAGTTTTTGTTTTTGAGATGGAGATAATTTTGATCTAACTTCATGTATAAATGAGAATAGAAATGGTCCATTATGGCAAAGAAAGTGAATTTAACTTGTTTAATACAGGCATAGGTCAACTTCCACAACTACTAAAATTCGAAAATAAACAAAGAAATTGTTGGCTGAACAGCATTGCTCAGATGCTAATATCATCAGGATATTTAGTTGAAATAGTTCGTCGATTTGGTGAAATCAATATTGATTTGGTTCCCATGCAAGTTTTTACATTTGGTACATTTCTACGGGAATTGGTAAATAGATATCAATCAACTTCAGAAAAACGACGAACGGTAGTAGATAATGAATCAATAAGTAATGCAATTCGGAACCTTCATTGGGCTGGTTTGCAAAATAGTCCAGGCAGACCAATTTGCATTTTAGATTTTTTTGACGATTTCGTGATGGCAACTCTACTTCATTATGACATTGATTTTCAAGTGTGTATGACCAACTCGGCACAATGTTCTTCATGCAACGACAAAAGCATACTTAATCAACACACTTGCAATTATTTGCTCGTACGACAAATCGAAACGGAAGATACACTTCCTAATGTTCTTGCACGTTTGTTTGGGCCTGTTCCAACACAATATACTTGCTCTCAATGTTCTAACAAAAATGGCAATATGGGTAGTTTTTCAATTCTGAATTGTCCGAGAAGTCTTTTTATCCGTACTCATCCAATTGACAGTGAAAACAACATGAAAAATTTTAAGTTAACTGAACATACTGATCTCATTTCGATCGTGTCAAATAGTCTAATTTTTACTTACTCATACACTCAGTATACTTTGCAATCGCTCATCGTTTTTTATAAAAAAGATTATTCAGGACATTATATTACATATAGCCGCTATAAGGATGACTGGTATAAACTTGATGATAATAAGACAACATTAGTTACGTATGAAAGCTTATTCGGCCAAAATGCGTCACAATTGCCAATTGTACTAGTGAACTTTGTGCGATCGTCACCCATTGACGTGTTCTCAAGTGCTCTTTGGAATGTTTTTACTAACTTCTCTCAAGAAATATCAACACTGCCACCCACTCTATGTTTTAACGATGCAGTAGTATATTTTGCTAAATGTAATCTAAACAAAAATAACGTTCTTAATTTTGCTGCTGCCAAATGTTTTACATGCCCTACGTGCAGAAAAGGTAATTGATTACTAAACTTGATATTTAGAGTGTTGACTAAAAGAAAATATTATCACATCAAGTATTGTATTTGTCATATTCAATTTTAGTTTCTCTTTCATTCTGAATATAACTCTAGTCCTTTCTTAAAATAAAGTATTTCTATTTAGATAAATTTGCTGTGGAGAAATTATATCAAGTGTGGGAGATGTCATCAAGTACAAAGCATATTAATGATGTTCTAGCTAACTTTCTTCAAAGTGACATTAAGTGTTCGTCTTGTAAAACATTCGGTCTGTCAAAAGTTACTTTATTGGACGTACCACAATTTTTATTATTGAGTGCACCATGCAGCATCGATTGTATAGACTTAATTCATGACATTGATCTTCTTTCTATACAGCCAACTCTTAATTGTTCACCGCTTCATTATTATGTTCAAACAATATTGATCGTGTTGGAAGGCGATAATATTTTATATTTACGAAAAACTTTCGATGGATACTCGACTTTCAATGAAGATAACAAAACTTTTGAGCCATTGCATGATGTAACACTTCAACAAACTACTTTGGCTGCTAAATGGATAATTTTTATTTATGAGACGAACGATACTATTTTTTCATTGGACCATCTTCAGAGAGTGTCAATAGATCAGACAATTTTGGCTTCCATGATCGAGCCGGATGAAGCAGTGATAGATGTAGTCCAAGGTTTGCTTCCCTCTTTCACTGGATCATTTGATATTGGTTCTGCTCAATTTACTAAAGACGATATTAATTTTCTTTGTCGTAAAGATGCATTACTTACTGGCATGATTAGAAATGCATATCTAGATATTATTGCATCAGATTCTACATCCGAACGTATTTTTGCTGTTTCGTCATATTTTGTATCTACAATACTTCGCAAACAGATAAACGCTTTCAAATGTACATGGTTGTCATATGATATAATACTTTGCCCAATTAACGACAATAATCATTGGTATATCGTAATATTCAACATAAAAGAGAAGCTAATTATTCAACTGGATTCTTTATTAAAGCACGGAATTGCTCGATCTGAAAATATGATTCGCCTCGCTAACTATCTTAATACTCAATACATATTGAAAACAAGCAACGCCATGGATTACGATGGTCCGTGGAAACTTGCAATTCCAACGGATGATCAAACTTATCAACAAACAGATGCTACATCCTGCGGTATACATCTACTAATGCAAACCACGTCTTACATTCAAAAGAGAAATTTTGCCGTTATTAATGATACAAATGTTCAATGTTACAGATATAAGATTGCTGAAACTCTTCTAAGAAGAGCTGAACTTATTACAGATGACTGAATCAATTTACTAATTATTATCAAAAGTACCTTTAGTTATGAAATAATTCTTTAAAATCATCTGAACTTTAATATCTTTGTAGAAACATAAAACCTTCCAACAACGTACATTTTTTTCTTATGCTAATACTACTAACATTTAGAACGATAAATACAAAACTAATTATTTGATTCATTTTGCGTTATCTGATTAAAATAATACAACAATAGGAAAGAGTAAGATAATCATCTTACAAATATAACACACATTTCAAGAAAATAATAAGTGTAAAATATCTCATACAAAGATTGAAGATAACAACTGAAACATTTTTTATCGCTTATTATAAACTGAAAGCATATCTACTAAATATAAACAATGTATTAATCACATACATAATGACGCAAAATAATAATTTCTATCAATAAACTACAGAAATACACGAACTAAATGTTAATTCTCTCGCACTAATTCAAAGAACTTTATCATCTTTCTTAATAACGATTAGTATCATTTTCTTCTCAATTCTATTCAAAACACAAATCTCATAATAATATTTCATCAATATTTATTAAGTTAAAATTCATAAGAGTTCAACATATATTAATAAACTTTCTGACATAAAGAACCATAATTATAAGAAGACTAAAATTTAATTGAGCAACAAAATAACATGAATGAGCAGTAAAATAATATGAATGAGCAATAATCCAATTTAGCGGTGAAGAAATCCACTGAGCAGTAATTATACTGACTGAGCAGTAATTATATTGAATGAGCGGTAATTATACTGATTAAGCGGTAATTATACTGACTGAGTCGTAATCATAGCGACCGAGCAATAAAAATTACAATCAAGCAGTAATAAAACTGGCTAAACAATAATTTAATTAAACTAAAGGTGAGCGCTACATAGCTATGGCAATATATACTTTTTTTGTCGTCTTCTATTATATATTTCTTTGCTTTTACAATATCTTCTTCTTTTTCTTCCACCTGTTGGAATTTTCCAACAGTTCTCACCTGTTTGATTTTTTGTTTGTAATTTTCTAACGCATTTCGTATTAATTCCAAGTCCTTTTGGATTTTCCCCTGTTATTCGCTTACTGTATATATTGTGATCATTTATAAAGTAATAGCGAAATTCATGTTTTATCAGTAATACTGATATACCCCTCTACAAATGGCTCAATCACAATATATAGCACGGTATATCTCTAATTGCATTATCACATTGGACCGACGGGTATAATTAGGTAAAACTAAACAAAGAAGTTATATCTATTTCAAATGGTAATCAAACCACATGCTATTCGTCTGCTGATCAAGAAACTACAATAACGGATAAAGAAATAAAACGATATAAGATGTGTAGGTTCAATTTATTTGACACATACAAGTCTGTTTACTTTAAAGTATGGCGCATATGTTAGCCAAGCAATGGCGAAGAGTGGGAAAAAAAGAACTCGCACTTGCCTATCATTCCTCGAAAACTGTATTTGCAAGCACATCATAGGTATGCCTATCAGATTAAAATATTGCAAACTTCCACCCGAGGAAAAAAATGTGGCTATTGCATCAAAAAGGAAAAGGGCAGACCATGCAAAGCAAAGAAAGCATTACTGACGGAATGACAAAAATAATTTCTCATTCTTCTAGTTTTTACTTCCAGTTATATCTATAAATATTGTACCTTTTCTTTTTTTTACTGCTAATACATGAAATTTTGACTGCTATTTACGGATTAAATTATTGTTCATTTAATGATATAAAACTGCTCAAATCAAATTATTTTGTCGCACAAAAATTACTGCTAAATAGTGCTATAATTACTGCTTCTCTCATTTTTTTTACTGCTCAAATAAATACTAGCCTTATAAGAAAAAAAAAGTTTAAAAAAAAAGTCTAAATAAATATATTCATTCAGCAGCATTTGAGTTTTGTGATTCCGCTACAATAACATCTATGGTATCCATGTAATGATCTATAATAAAAAAAATCGATTAAACAAAAATTTGAAATACTAACTTTACCTTGTGTATTATCATGTCGTGCTTTATATCCAACAAATTTTAAAACAAACCATGATCGCTAAAATAGTTCAAATAACAGGACATCATTTTTAAAATTAATTAACATACCTTACATCTATTACCATTTCGAACACATTTAAACAAACATACACAACTTGTTCCAGTCACCAAAGACAAAAAGCAAGCAATTATAGTTTCCATGATTATCTTTATTATTGACAGTGAATATCGATAATTTTCAGATCTTAAAGTCTTATTATTGTCTATAACCATTTTTTTTGTTTCAATACCATTCCGAGTTGTTGTTGATGATGTTATTATTGAAACCTGGTTTGATCTTTTACTATTTATAAATTCATTAAAGGATTTATATCGATCAAACTAAAGAAAACTATATTACGATATGAAATAAAATGTTTTCACTTACTGAACGACAATCCACAACAGTTACAAAAAACAAAATCACAATATGCATAAAGTGAGAAGCCATAACAAACAGCTCAATGTAACCAATCAAACAAAATTCTTTTAATCACTAAACACTCTTTTCTCAAAATGTAGAATAGATGAATATGACACAACACACACATGTTCAGCTATATATATATATAATGATTAATTAGTTCAAAAAGAAAGCTTACACAGATAGGTGATAACATACATTCTTCTTAATTGACGTTAAACTTATATAACAAAACGCTTAACACAATCTCATCCACCGCTACATCATTCTTTTCATATTTGTAATCCAATTACACATCAATACCTATTCAACTTTGAGCAATACACTCTCACAAATCACAACGTATAATCTTATAACAACCACTACACATACACCGATTAATGCTTTCCTATAATTTCTTTTCTTCATCGAGAAAAATTGTTTCAATACACAATAAAAACAACCATCGCACTATAACCTATAACTAACTCCGAATAAACTTCCACATAGATGAAAACCTCAAAATAATTGACTACCGTCAACAATCAGCACATTTAAATTCATATTCCAAACCATCTCTCGAAATCGACCCTTATCCATATTCTTTTTCAGGAAAAAAGTACTTCACATGGCAGAACGCCACATGAAAAATCCATATTATATATAATATGTCTGTGCAACTATCGTCACAAAATTAGGATATTCGTTTCAAATAGTACCCATAGCATCACTGTAGTATTTCAGCCAGCATATTTTGATTATTTTTTTTTGGTTACCATTTAACTGGTCGTTATAATAATTGAAACGATCAGTAAAAAAGAAATGGTCGGTATAAGCGTTGAAATGATCAGTAATAAATTCTAAAATGATCAGTTTATCAGTTAAAAGTGCCAATTAAAAATTCAATCCTCCGTCAGTAAAAAATAGAAATACGATTGGTAAAATATTGAATATCAATCAGTAGAAAAGTATATCTTAGCCATATAAAATAAATTTTGTTCGGCAAAAGGATATTATAGAAAAAATCGACGAGTTTGCAAATAAAAAATAAATAAAATTCAGTCAATCTATTAAAAATACGGTATTAGCGTTGGCCGGTCTACTTCGACTTCTGTTCTGTCTCATCGGAACAGTTTTTTGCCGCTGATGGTGATTTACAGACTTAAGACTAATAGCCATTTCAACAATATGCTTGCATATATAACTTTTCAAAAAGTATTGACAGCTGCATTTTGATGTTTTTCAATGCGCATCGCTCTCTATTTCCATGAATCGACTTCCACTAATCCGTCTTCCGATAAATCACTTTCATATTGATCAACTTGCACCAATTCCATTTAAAAATGCATTGATTTTGTACACGAGTGATACCTTAATTGCATGGGAAAACCATCAGATATTCAAACATAACCTCCGATAAGGAAAATATCGAGAAAAAGTTCAGAAGCTTCTTCTTTGTTTTTTACAATGAACAATAACGGATACCAAACAATACCTTTTCTAGTTCATCAATTATATAAGTATAAAGTGATAGGTTAAAGGGGTACGTACATATATAGAAGAGTGGAAAAAACAAATAAATTTCAGCACGTATGCATCATTCTATACTACTTCAAAATGTTCTAGTTCCATTTTTCTATAATCCACTAATAAAAATTTATATTTATTGATGTTCACACTAATTGATAACATTAGGCAATTCAAAACTGACAAAGCACACAAATCGGTGATCCATTTTTTACCTTACTTCAAGGGCCACTTTTATTATGATTACTCGATAAACTCCCTGACTTTCAAACGCACAACAAATAAATCCACTACTCTGAAATTAATTTTGTTACTTACGATTTCATTAATTGCACTTACCAAACAACGAAACGCGTTTATTTCCTTACAAAATATTTTCAAAGTGCCAAACATATGAAAGCGGTGCAGTTCAAGGCGATGAATATAACAATATAAACGTACAAGGGCGATCAAACTTCCCAAAATGACGACATGCGCCTGCATTACCATCTACAATTTAATCATGGCACTTCATACGACTTTTACTAATTCTTTTTTCACATAGAACGTTTTCTAAGAAAAATGAAATAGTGGAGACGATCCAGCTATTGATGGCGAATCGAATGATGTATGACATATGTGTGGGAGTACCTTCTGAGAGGTAGGAGAATGATTTTTAATAGTACCAACAACCCAATAATGGTACTTCATAGTACTAATATCAATTTTTTTCTTCTATGGAAGGTTTTCCGAGAGAAATGAACAAAGGGAGATGATCCAGCTGGTGATGGGGAATCGAATGATGTATAATACATGTGTGGGAAAACCTTGTGAGACTTGGTATATTACATTTTATTTATACTAACATCTGAATGATGGTACTTTCTGGCAATATTATGAGTTTTTTTGTCATATAGAAGGTTTTCCGAGAGAAATGAACAAGTGGAGATGACCCAGGTG
>JAJEKB010021931.1:30651-65197 GCA_022393335.1 Macrotrachela quadricornifera | reverse complement strand
CAGGATGCTAATAGTACAAGAATGTCTGTTCTTATAATTTTGACCAGTACTGTATATTAGGGGTGCCCTTAGGTCCTCAAGTGCTATATTATAAAGGAACTCGTAAATTCTCGAGTACTATAGATTGTGGGTACTTTTGAGTCTTCAAAAGCTATAAATTAGGGGTACTATTGAGTCCTCAAGGGCTACAGATTGGGGACATCCTTAGGTCTTCACCTATTATAGATTAGAGCATCCTAAGTCCTGAAGTACTATTATACCAAGGTGTTTGTTGGTACCTCAAGTGCTGCTACGTGAAAGTAACTTTGCATCCTCAAAAACTATTACATAATGGCATTCTTAGGCCCAGAAGTCCTATTTTATGAAGGTAATCGCAGATCCTCAATAACTCTTGTATGAAGAGAACTTTGGAATATCGTATAGTGCTATATGAAGGAGCTGTTAGGTTCGTAAGTATAATTCTATAACAGCACTCATAGGTCATCAGAGAGATACGGTAAGCTATTGCAATCGTATTTGTCATATTGGTAGTATCCAAAGGGACATCAGAGTTGTCTATTTTGAAAAACTCATCTTGGATTTGAATTCCTTCACCGTGCAAACTTTGGTGAAACATTATGCAGAAACTCTTGTATCCTCAAGAAGACCTTCGTGTGAGGAAAAATCAAGAACAGCAAATCAATGCTTGTAAATTTGAAGTTCTCAGTTCTTTGGCCAATTAAGAACTGTTTTTTTCTGAAATAGTTCCACTTAAAGTTGAAAAACGCCTTCAAGATCCTTTCAAGATCGATCTGATTCCGTTTCTACCTATACCACGATATATATCATCAAGATCTTGAGAAGAAAACGACATGATTTAATCAAGATTCTGTCTCGAATTTTTTTTTCATTTTTTTATGTGATGTTCAAGATCCTTTATAGAAACAAAGCTCAGCAATTTTATAACATAGCATTAAAATCTTCTAAGGGTTGCTTCAGATCTATAACTGAATATGAAATAAAATAATTGAGAAGACTCGAAGAAGGATTTTGGATTTTACCCAATTACAAGTTATTGTTCTTTTTCTTGTTTTATTGTTAAATAAAGTTCATTAAGACTCGAGAAATTTTATTATGTTACCTCTCTTCATTTTCGATGTTTTTCTATTCCTTTTCATGATAATTGTGTGATTCTTACAAGCTATTCGTTTGCTTATGAGCACAATTAAATAAAAATTAGAAATAAAAAAATATATTGAAATTGATCACAACATATTCGAAAAAATATAAGAGAATACAAAATTAAACATAAAATCATGTATCATTCAAGTTTAAAACAAGAACATAGTCCAGATGGGCTAGCTGTTCAGTTCATGAACTGAAGGTCTAGAGTTCAAATCTCTATGTGTTCATATTTGTCTGTTCTGTTTAGATAATCTTGCAACGATCTTGACACAATAATTCAATGATCTTGGTGAGTTCTAATCTTGTACTAGCCTAATTAAATGCTATATATTGGATTATTGTAGACTCCTGAGCAAAACCAGCAAGAATGTTAGGAAGACTAGTGTATGAGGTATAAAGAATCCTGAACAGATCTTGAAACAGATTTTTTTACATAGTACTTGAGAATCCTGAAAGGATCAGTCAAAGATCTTGACATCATCCCGATAGAGTCTTTGAATAAACCTGGTGTAAATCTTGACAAGATCCTGAAAAAGTGTGGCAATACACTTCTTTCTACTTTCAAGATGCACCTGTTTCCTAGAACAATCCTTGTATGTAGTCTCTGATAATCTTACCACCGTCTTTTTTTTCTGATATGAATCCCGTCAGGTTTTGACTAAACCGTGGCTACACGCTTTTTCCAGGATTTTTAGGTTTCTTGATCAGATCTTGATTATAAACTAATAGTAATCAGCTAAAAATCTTGTTTCACTCTTCATGTAAATCCTGGCAAGATCATAATAAACTGTGGCTACACGCTTCTTTCAGGATTCTTGGACTTTCTAGCCAGATCTTGATTGTAAAACAATAATGTTCGACCAAAAATCCTTAAGAATTCTTGCTATAAATCCTGAGAAGATCCTAAAATAGCGGCTACAGGTTTCTTCTAGGATTTTTGGACATCCTGATCATACCCTGATTGTAAAATAATGATGTTCAGCTAAAATTCTTAGTGAATTCTTGATATAATTCCTGAAAGAAAACCGGCTACACGATTCTTTCAGGATCTAAGCGTTTCCTCAGGAAAAAAATGCAAATCTTTGCCAGATTCTGACCGAAAATGACAAAGATCCAGCGCTGAAGTAACAAGGATTTTCCTTAGGGTAGGCTGCAATTCTCAGACCACTATAAGTGACAGGTCCATACAAACTAATAAGTCAATAATCTTCTCAGGCGTCTGAATGACACTGCTCTGAAAATTGTGGTATATGCTATGACCAACAGATCATGCTCGGGTAGAATGGCAGCTTCAGTATCCTATCTGAACCTCTAGTTTCTAGTTAGTTATCTTTATTTCATTCGTTCGAAAAAGTGGGCAGGTCTTGAGAGACTGCACAAATCTTAAGAACGAGGCCTATTTAGTCCTCTAATGATTATGGATAAGAGAGTGATAAATAACATACATTCCCTGAATGAATAATTTGCTAATAGTCCGAAAATAGTTCTATGAGAAATGGATAAGCAAGTCTATAAGCGAGCACTGTTTTACTTAAAGAAAAATTCAAGTGAAAAGAGTACTATTCGTATATATCGCGATCATCTTAGAGGCAGCTATAAGTTGTTCTTAAAAATGACGTGCTCTATCGTAGTAGTATCAAACCTGAAAGATGGATTCAACTGAAATTTCAAGTTTCAACTGTCATCTATCATTCAACGTCCAAATATCAATTCAAGTATGAGAATCCCTACACTATAACTTGAATGCCTACTATCTTTACTGATTTTTTATGACCCCTTCCTTATCCACACTTAAGGGTCCCCTTAGCAAACCCAATTTTTCAAAAAAATTCGAAGTTCAATTTTTTTCATAGGAAGATGCGCCAGAATCGTAGCTTTCAGAATATATGTAAGTTTACAAAAAACGAACGAATTTTCGTAGACTTATCGAAAAAAAATTTGACCTCACTATCATGTAGTTCAAAAATTTTGTGATTTTTAAAAATTGAGTTAATTTTGGTATTAAAATTGAATAGAACGCTTTTGTATCCATCGTAAAGCACGTCCTAGCAGATAAGGATGTGGGTTATTGACTTATCCTCAATATTGAACATTTGATTTAGAAGTATATGGTGTACGAATCGGTCTGTGAAAACCTGGAATTTTTTGTGAAAAAATTCAACAAATATATGAAGAATGAACCAATTATGCCGTTTTTAAAAGTATTTTTCGTTCTTGATGTTAGATGAATGAAGATATTAGGTAGTATGTTTCATAAGTAGTGATATCGTATACATTTTCTTTTTTTTCTTTCGGGGTAAGGATAGGTTAGTGAAAGGTAAGAGCGGATGTGAATCGATATATTCGTAAAATACAACAGTATAAGAAGAATTCTATACACTACTTGAAATAGATGTGAAAAACCTAATTGATCATCATGGGTGATGTCAGCTTACCACACTTGTAAGATATTTTGAAAAAGTTTAGCAATATATATATACAGAATATCTGCCATTTTATTATGATTTTTTTCTGAATTTCAACAGAAAAAAGAAAAAAAATTCGAAACTTATTTCTCATTTTTTCTCAAAACATGGTTTTTTTGGTGGTAAAGTCAAAATAACTCTTGCTGAGTTTAAGATATTTCTAACATTTTTTTTGTTTTAAAGGACCAAATAAGAATAAACTTTTGTCCGAACGGATTTTCTATAATTGACTCCTAGTGAGAGAAAATTAAAATTTACTGTCGCTGGATCACTCTTTTTTGTGGTGATTTACAGATCATGACAACTAAAATGTTCATGAAAAATGAATGAAGAAAAATTTTAAAATTCTATTCGACAAAATTTTGGCACAGACGTTAGCTTTAATTTAAAACCAACCCGAGCTCTCTACCTTTAATAGTAATGAAGTTATTGAAGGTTTCCTGGAATGTAGAATATCAACTATAAGTTGGCTAATGTATATCGTATCGAGCTGAAATTTATACCAGAAGAGTTTCTCATCATGCTTACACATTCCTGAAAATCTTAACTCAAAAAGACTATTTTAAGTAGAAAATCCATTGTGAAGGGAAGCCCTTAAGGCTAAAAATTTAGTTATGTATATAAAAATCTTCGCTCTAAAAGATAGGATAGTTTTCATTTAAATCTGAAATCTCGATTGAACAACTATATTTGGATTCGGTCATATTTCTTGTGCAGTGATTCTTAGATTTATCTCAGAAGTCGAAAAGAAGCATGAAATAAATCTTTTTTTTATTACGAATATCAATATTTTATTCAGATAAATGATTAGGTCCATCTGAGCAGATAAATAGAAGCACAGGATAATTTTTATCGAATGAAAATTTTGAATACTTTGTTCAGATAAATTCTTAGAACCGTGGCAAATACACTTATCGACCCCCCCCCTCTTCTATTGATCTAAATCGATTAATAAGTCTCTGGGGAGTTCATTAAGAGTATTTTCAAGAGTCTCCAAGCGCCCCAGACCAATACTTTAACGGATAAGGTGTATATGTTCTCCTTGAAAGAAACCTTACAAAGCATCTCAATAGCTGAGGGTGCCACAAAATCTTGATATAGTGGCTGAAGGACACACCAATAGCTGAGGGTACCACGAAATCTTGATACAATCGCTGAAGGGCACACCCATAGCTGAGGGTGTGATGAAGCTGTACTTCAGGGCGTCATCAGCTATTGTTGTGCCTTTCGATGGCCGTGTCAAAATTTTGCCTTCATCCTAAGCTTTTGAAATGCTTTGTAAGGTTTCTCTCAAGGAGAACATATACACCTTATCTGTTAAAGTATTGGTCTGGGACACTTGGAGACCCTTGAAAATACTCTTAATGAACTCCCCAGAGACTTATTAATCGATTTAGATCAATAGAAGAGGGAGAGTCGATAGGTGTATTTGTCCCTTAGAACCATCTTGAGAAGACAGATGGAAGCACAATAGAAATTCTTTCTATTAAAAATACCAATATTTTATCCAGATGAATGATTAACTTCGTCTCAGAAAATATAGTGCAGCACAATATAAAAGTTTTTTTCGAATGAAATTATCAAGAATTTATTAAGATAAATTACTAGCTCCATCTTAGAAGACGGACAGATCATCAAGATAGATTTGTTTTTTTTTAAAAAATCTCAATAGATTTTTTTCAAATAAATCAGGAGATTTATGTCAAGTATTGGAGAGAGACACAAGATAAATATTTTATATTTATAATATCAATATTTTATTCAGATAACTGATTATGTCCATCTTGGAAGATAGATAGTGTCGAATGAAATTTTGAATATTTTATCAAGATAAATCATTAGATCTATCTGAGAAGAAAAACTGAAGCAGAATAAAAATTTTCTCAAATTAAATTTTCAATATTTTATCGAGACAAATCATTCCATCCATCTGAGAAGTTAGTTAGATACATAATGGAAATTTTTCTGTATCAAAAATGATCAGATTTTATGAAGCTATACAGTAAAACCTCCCATAGATGGGCACCTACGGGACTTTTTCAAATCGCCCACCTTATGGAGGTGCCCACGTTATAGAGGTTTTTACAGATATCAATCACAATTGTTTTCCGCAACCTGCGTCGCAGAGTACCCATACATATATGTTACTAAACTATCTTTAGACCTTCGACTATGCCTAGTATTTTACTATAATCATCTGATGCCGTCTCTTCGTCTAAGTTTATATTCTAGTTTCGTATCTACAACCAAGCCTTTCGAAAAAATTCTCGTGAAAGTACAATTTCTAGTGCTTTTTCCTGAATCAAGTATCCTAAGAGTGGAATATTTTTCGCTCTGTGCGCCACAAACCACGGGAAAAGTTTCGTCGGTCTTGTGCCCAACTGGTCTTGCTGTTTGCCTTTGATACCGTTGTTTGCATTCGATTGGAAATCGTGTTTGTATTCGTCTTTTCTTTGAAGAATATTTTACACAACATCCTTTAGTACCTTTCACTTCTTACATAATTTGCGCTATGATAGTCCAAGTTCATTGGCATAGTCGTTGATCAATTCGATTATCTCATCAAGCGTAATGTAGTGAGTGACACGATGTCATCTCTCATTAATTTTAAAGAGTAATTTTAAATAACATGACTATTGATACTCTTTTTGTCACTGACGCTAAATTTAGAAATGTACAGATGAATTATTTCTTTGTTATGTCAGGCTAACTTTTCTCTCCCCTGTTCTCAGAACAACAAAGAGCGACGAGAAGAAAAGGAGCAGTGTACTGATTAAAATATTCACTACATGTGCCCATGCAAGAGAGGTTTAATAATACAGTATGACCCACAAAAAAAGTGCCCACTCTCAGAGGTCGGAGGTGCCCTTGTTAGAGAGGCTCACTTCCAGCAAAAATCTGTCGGTCGTTCCGCCGAATGCCCACATAAGCGAGGTGCCCTTCTTATAGAGGTGCCCATATAGAGAGGTTTTACTGTATAGTTCTATTCCTGCCACAATATAGATAGATGGAGAATAAGAATTTTTTCTATTTAAACTATCGAGTTTTTATTAAGATCAGTAATTAGGTTGATTGCAGAAGATAAATCAGAGCACAGGATTTATTTTTCGGAATAAAGCTCCTGATATTTAATCAAGATGAATTATTATATCTATCTCAGAAGATTTACAGACATATAATAGAAATTTATTCTATTGCAAATGTTGAGATTTTATCGAGATAGGTCGTTAGATTCATCTCAAAAGTCCTAGTTAAACAGAATATAAAGTTTTTCTTCAAAAAAAATTCTCATTTTGTATTGAGATAAATTTAAATGTCCATTTCTAAAGATAGACTCAAGTATAACATAAATTGTTTCGAATAAAATTTTAAACTTTTTATCATAATAAGTCTTGACATGTATTGCAGAAGATAGACAGGTGGACAATAGAAATTTCGTGTATCGAAAATATCGAAATTTTCTCGATATATAATTAGATCCATTTCAGAGCATAGATTGAAGCATAATATAAACTTTTTTGAATAAAATTTCGAATACTGTAACGATAGATATCTTTACGTTGATGTCAGACAATAGATATATGTCGAATAAAAAATATTTTCCAATGAAAATCTTTAAATACATCTCAAAACATAGATAGAAGCATAATAGAAATAAAACTCATTAAAAATCCCGATATTTCATCGTAATAAATAATTCTATCCATCTCATAAGATAGATAAATGTACAATAGAAATTTATTCTATTAGATATTTAAATGTTCTATCGACATAAATCATTAGATCTATATAAAAACGATAGAGTTTAGTAGAATATAAATTATTTTAGAATAAAATTTAGAATATTTTATCAAGACAAATATTGATATGTATTCTAAAATATGGACAGATAGAGAATATAAACAGTTTCTATTATAAATGCCAACATTTGTTAAGGTGAAAAATAAATAGTGTTTTATAAAAAAAGAGAAAATCCGAATATAAATTTGATTTTGTAAATATATTGATATATTCTATTTAGAAATATTTCTCTACATCTAAGACATTGAACAGATATACAATACACTATTTTTCTATTGAAAATTTCTATATCTTATTGAGATAAATAATCATGTCAATGTTAAAAGATAGACGAAAGTAGAATAGAATTTTTTTTTAAATAAAATTTTTAATGTTTTCTCGAGATAAATCTTTGTATCCATTATCAAGATAGATAAATGGATTTTATTTAAAATGTCGATATTTTATCCAGTTAAATAATTCCCTTCATATTAGAATATAGGCAAAATCACAATTGAAATATATTCTATTATAGATGTCGATGTTTTATCATGATAAATCTTTAAATTCCTCTAAATAGACAGAGGCGCAATATGAAATTTATTTTGAATAAAATTTTAAATATTATATATGTATTAATATAAATGATAAAATCAAACTGAAAAGATAAACTGAAGGATATCATGAATTTTTGTTCTATTATAAATGTAAATATTTTTATCGTGATAAATGATTATTTCCATCTGACAATATAGACTCTTTTCTATTACCAATTCATAGAATTTATTATGATAAAGTTTTCTGTTCATCTCCGAAAACAGGCAGATGTAAAATATAATTTTTTTTGATTGAAATTTAAGATATTTTCTCCATATAATTGTCAATGTCCATCTGAGAAAATATCCGTATGCGTAATAGAGAGTTTTTCTATTATAAATGTCCATATTTTATCGTGATAAACAACACGTAACGTTCGTCCCTTCGACTCACTTGACCCTCGACTGAATCATGAAAAGTTGTAATGTCTCTCTCTACTCTATTTTTCATTTTCATTCTCTACATAACACGAAGTAGAAACACGTGTATCATTTAAGATTTTTATACTATTCTAAAACTATCATTACAGAATAAAATTCAATAAGGTAGCGCTCAACCTGTGGATTTGTTGACCCTTTTCTCAAAGAAATATTACATCGCTGCATTTAAGTAAACTTTGTCCGATCATGTTAGATATTTCAACTCTTGATTCCATACAAAATCATAAGAATATAAAACTCTTTCAATTACTTCTCACGAGGGAAGTACCCGAAGTGTCCACTCGACTGAGAGCTCATATGTTGCCCATAAGTAGGCCTCTATGCCACTAGCTAAACCCTAGAAGGACGGGTGCCCATGAGCAGTTAGAGTCGACTTATGACCGCTTCACTGAGTTTTTGCCTTCAGACAGCACAATCACCTAAAATTCGAAAGCTGGTATTTAGACCTGAAACTTCGCCTATAGAGAGGTATCATGGTTGTAAGAATGTCCTAAAAATTTCAGTCTAAACTAGTGCTTCATCATCGAGATATTCAGTTGTGAAAATTGGTTGGTTTTCTGATTTGTCTACAAACATATGGTTGTTTTTTAGATGTTCAATATCTCGATGATGAAGCACCAGTTTAGACCGAAATTTTTAGGACATTCTTACAGTCATGATACCTCTCTATAGGCGAAGTTTCAGATCTAAATAGCAGCTTTCGAATTTTCGGTGATTGCGCTGTCTGAAGGCAAAAACTCAGTGAAGCGGTCATAGGTCGACTCTAACTGCTCATGGGCACGTGTTCTTCTAGGGTTTAGCTAGTGGCATAGAGGCCTACTTATGGGCAACATATGAGCTCTTAGTCGAGTGGACACTTCGGGTACCTCCCTCGTCAGTTTATTAAACATAAATTTTGCTTAAAGAATACATAATTTTTTAGGCTTACCTCCTTAGTATGATCCTGATCATTTAATAGTAACGACATTGGTTTAAACTGCTAAGAATCAATTTACAAATGATTCATTTGAGTCTATACTAAAACAAAATTTTCGCGGTAAGTTATAGGAACGGCTAGCCGTTCCACCGACCAGGCTTTATTGAGCAAGTGATAATTCATAGTTCTCATTTGCCTTTTGCACGTTTCAATTATTTCAAGAAACTAGTCAAAATTGTCACAGAATGCACTCATCAGTTGACTTCTAGTATCACACAATGACTCCGGCCCCATTTTGCATCTGAGACAAAACTGCACGTTTTCAATATGTTGTCATTCTGCTCATACCGTTACCACGAATATCATGTAATATGCGACAAATTATCCCTTGAGATATTTTTCTATATCTCTATTGGAGCACAGCTCCTATGCCTAGCTACAGAGGAACAGCTAGTCGTTCGTCGGCGCCCCTCCGGGGTGTCACTCATGGCTAGCTGTTCCATATATCAAACTTTATAGGGTAGCGAAGCTTTGCCTTTTAACCACTTAATTCTGCCATTATTCGCTTCTCTCAAAATGCTCACTGATTTTCCTTAGAACAGGTAACTAAAATACACTATTCTCCCCAAACTTCAGACACCGAAACCATTTACCTATTCTTTGGTAGCCCAGTATTCCGCTCAATTTCGATTACGATTGCAGCTCCGAGACAATGCGTTTCATAAAACTCTCATAATTCTTGAAGTCTTCTTTGAAACACAAATTTCATAGCTGTTAGAGAGAACGGCTAGTTGTTCGTCGGCGCCACCCAGGGCTAGCCGTTCCATGTATCAAACTTTTTTCTCAACTGACATTATTTTTCTACAATTCAGCTTTCTAGTTTTATAGAAAAATAATATAACAGCAAGTAAAGTCCATTTAAGTTCTCGACGTCAATTACCTTTGATCAAATTTTATAAAAAAAGTTCTTTTTGTAAAACAATCTTTCTTTTGTGTAAAAACATTAATCTCAAAAAAGTTTTAAAAAACTTGCATCACCAATCTATTTCTCGACCTCGGTTACTTTGGTAAAACTTTGTTAAAAGTTATTATTTTCTTTGCAAAATCATTTCTTAAGCAAAAAAAATTATTTGAAAAAATTTAAAAACTAATAATGCTATTCGATTCCCTGACCCAGAAGAATCTTTGGTCAAATTTTATAAAAAATCATTATTTTCTTTAAAAAACCCTTATATGACATAAAAAATTCATTTGGAAATTTTAAAAAATTAATATGCCACTCAATTCCCCGATTTCGAAAGCCTTTGGTCAAACGTACGCCGTCAAGTTGACCTTAAAGTTGCGATTCTTCGATCGATTTTTCTATGAACAGGTTTTTTTGACCTTTGATCCCAACGACAAACCAGCAAGCAAACTGTTTTTTTTCATATGACCTTCCCATCAGTCGAGAGAATATCTTTTGTGAAAAACTAATGTCAGATCCGAATTCCTCAACCTCGACATCATTTGCGTCAAACAAATATTTTTTAGATCGGGCCTGCGACCAGCCGCAGACACAGAAACTCATTTTAGTTTTTTCCTATCGTCGTCCCCTCAGTGGAAGGAATAAACGCTTCTAACGAAGTTAATACTACTATATACCTCCATTGATCACTTCAGGTATAACCACCATAAACATGGGCGGGCCAGCCTGAGGGCGAGGGGTGGCAATTGTCCCTGCTGAAAAATTTTTGGGAGGGCAATAAGGTTTTATTGCCCTCAGCACTGGTAAAGTTTTTTTCTTAAATGATCGCCAGATTCATGGAGGTGTAAAGCTGTTTTAAATTGCCTATGCTTCTGATCGATTTGAAACACTGAGTTATTCGCTCTTCTGTCACTTATACGTCTGTTAGAGATCAGTATATCATTCGATATATTCTCTTTCTCTCCATATGACATCTCTCACTGTATTCACTTTATTTTCCTCTCCATACGGTAACATTCACTGTGTTCTCTTTCTGTGAACTATTGATTGCTTCTATATATATATTCCTTTATCTTCTTGTCTAGACTAGACAAGAAGATAAAGGTATACATATATAGAAGCAATCAATAGTTCGCAGAAAGAGAAAAAAAGATAAAATATGTGGAGGAAATATTGTGTTCATTCATTATCTTCTCTCTCTCTCTCCCTTGTTCCTCTCTCTATCTATATAAGGCATTGTTTCGCGCATTGATCTGGGGTATCACTTAAACTCTTTCAAAGCATGTCTGAAAAAGGCACACTCAACTTTTATTTCACAAAACAGAAAAATTTTCATCTAGTTCTACCAGCAATGAATGAATTGTTACGAATTTTATGGACAATTCTTGTTATCGTGTGTGGATGCAAAACAAGTTTTTCGTGCTTGAGAAGGCTCAAAACCTATATGAGAGATACAATAGGTGAAGAACGCTTATCTGCGTTGGTATTGGTCAATATTGAAAGAAAAGTCACAATTGATTTCGATGAAATCGTGACAAACTTCGTTACGAAGAATGACACTCGGAACAGACTTTTTTCGAGCTAAAAAATAGTTTCGTTTCTTTGTTCTTATTTAACATTTTTCTTTTGTATAAACATTATTGAAAAGAATAAATTAAAACAGATAAAAATTAGGATGCAACGCGATTTGATCATAATCACCACATTCAATTCCACTGTTACTCCTTAAGAAGTCTTTCAAAAAACAGAAATTATAAATGAGACTCATCATACCATAACAGAAAACTCATAGAAAGTCTACGTTTTGTAAATTGCAATGAGAATGGTTTCAAAAATTCGAAAAATGGTGGGTGTATGTACGATGAAAGAAAAAGTGCACTATCGAGAAATGAAAATTTTTTTATTGCTCCTCCTAAAAATTTTTCGTGGGCCCGCCCATGACCATAAGCAATGGTGTTCAACACACACCATGGTGAAAACCTTAATTCGTCAAAAATTGCTTGTTTCCCACAAAAAATCCAAACCTCATCAATTCCTAACATCAATTGATCAATTTAGATGCCATCATAATAAGCAATGGTGCTCATCACACACCATGTTAAAAACCTTAATTCGTCAAAAATTGCTTGTTTTCCACAAAAAATACCAAACCTCACCAATTCCTAACATGAATTGATCAATTCAGGTACCACCACAATAAGCAATGGTGTTCATCATACACCATGATGAAAACCGTAATTCGTGAAAAAAACACTTTTTTTCTATGAAAAATATCAAACCTCACCAATTCTTAACATCCATTGATCAATTCAGGTACTACCACAATCAACAATGGTGTTGATCAAGTATCATACCCCGATGCCAAAAACCTTTCTCGGAAGGTTAATTTTTGTGGTCTTTTAGTTTTTTTTTAACTCGATGTTTTTTTGACTCCTGGCACAAACACACACACAAACGCATTTCACTTTTTTCCATATCACCCTCCCTTCAGTCGAAGGAAAACCCCTTTTTTAGCAAAACAAAAAAAAAATTATTTTGGAAAAATTCAAAAACTAATAGTACCATTCGATTCCCAGACCCCAAAAAGCTTCGGTCTAACAGTAAGCGTCGAGTTGAGCTCGAAGTGTGGTCTTCGAGTGATTTTTCTAATAACATGTTTTTTTGACCTTTGATCCCGGCGACAAGCAAACTATTTTTTTTCATATGACCCTCTCTTCAGTCGAGGAAACAAAGTCACTTTCAGATTTGAAAAAAACGAACATATAATGTTTCCTTTTTTATACGATGACGATGGGTCACCAGACAAAGAACTGTACAGACGATGAGTCATTTTGGCAAAATATAAAATTTTGCTGAAAAAATAAGTTTTTGGCAAAAAATAAAAAATTTCAGTAAAAACATTAATTCTTGGTAAAAATATAAATTTTTGAGTGAAGAAATAAACTTTTGGCAAACAAAAAATAAAATTTTTCGCGAAAATATAAATTTTTAGTAAAACAGAAGGCAGGTAGAATCTGATTGGTTAATTTTTTCCATAGCTAAAATCTGGTTGGTTAATTTTTTCCATAGCTAAAATCTGGTTGGTTAATTTTTTCCATAGCTAAAATCTGATTCGTTGATAAAATTGGCCAATCAAATTGCGAACAAACTGACCAGTATTTTACGGTGTGGAGACTTATCCTTTCAGGATTGAGAATGACTCATCAATGTTTTTTTGACCTCTACATATGAGTCACCGATGTTTTTTTGACCTCTGTATAGAGTCATCGATGTTTTTTTTTGACCTCTGCATATGAGTCACCGATGTTTTTTTGACTTTTGACCTATGACCCCAGAAATGTTTTTTTGACTTTTGACCTATGACTCCAAAAATGTTTTTTTGACCCGCGACAAACATACATACAAACGCATTTCCATTTTTTTCTCACTACACCCTCCTTCCACTCGAGGGAATAATTGCATCTTTTGCTCTCACAATCGACATAACTTTGAGCAATCAGATTTTGCCTGCATGGGAAGGAGTTCTTTCAAAGTACATGATGAATTTATTTTTTTTCCATATTATTTTCTTATGATTGTTCTTGATAAATTGTAGAGCTTTTCACGCTGCATCTTATGGCGTAATTTTTTCTTTTTAATAAAGCACATAAAACAATAATGGGATGAAATAAGAAAAATCAAATTCATCGTGTACTCAAAAAGCGTTCATATTGCATTGTCGAAATTTGATTGCTCAAAGTTATGTACATTTTGAGAGTAAAAGATACAATTATTAGATAATCAGGCTTATATAATTGTACAGCTTTTCTCGCTGTATCGTTTCGTTTGTTTTGTTTTTTTAATACAGTGAAGTGAGTAATGAAAATTTGGAATACAAAATATGGGGATTCACTATGCGTAACTAATTAGTTTGAAAGCTAAGCATTTTATTCTCTTTCTCGTAGAGAAGAGTCTTGCAAACATAAATTGTCTGCTTGATTGCTTGCTTGTATGTCCGCACAAGGTCAAAAGAACATTTTACTAATATTTTCTATAAAACTTAACCAAAAGGTAATCGGGGCCCAGGAATCCCAATTTGATGTTAGTTTTTTAAAATTTTTTTGAGGAGCATTTTTTTACACAAAGGATCACTTTTTTTGCAAAAAAAGTTTTGTTTATAAGGGTTGACCGAAGGGTAACGGTGTCGAGGAATCCAAAACTGAAGTCAGTTTTCTAGAAATTTTTCAGGCTCAAGTTCTTAAATAAACGACAAATTTTTAATGAAAAACATTTGTTTTTATGAAGTTTGGTCAAAGGCAGGTGAGGTTGAGGAACTTACATCTTACTTCGGGTTTTTTAATTTTATAAGTGAATAGCTTGATGATAGTTTAGAAACACGATTTCTACGAGAAAGAGAAGAGCGAGTCTTTAGACAAGCGTTACTTGTTCTCTTTCTCGTAGAGAAAAGTCTTAGAAACATAAATTGTCTGATTGATTGATTGCTTGTATGTCCGCAAAAGGTCAAAAAAACATTTTATTCATATTTTCTATAAAACTTGACCAAAGGGTAATCGGGGTCGAGGAACTCGAATCTGATGTTAGTTTTTCGAAATTTTTTTGACGATCAATTTTTTAAACAAACAATAAATTTTTAACAAAAAGCATTTGTTTTTTATGAAGTTTGGTCAACGGCCGTTAATGTCCAGAGACTTGAATCTGACTTCGATTTTTTAAAATTTTATAAATGAATAGCTTGACGGTAATTTACAAAACATGATTTCTACAAGAAAGAGCTGAGCGAGTCTTCAGACGAGCGTTACTTGTACGATATTACTGTTTATTTTTTTTAATATTTTTAAAGTAGGTTTTCATTTTGAAAGTATATGGGTTTGTAGAGAATTTCAAGATCCATCTTTTGGTAAAAAAGATTTTTTTATCGTAAGAGAAAATAAGAAAGAAATCTCTAAAATACTAAATCCTTCATTTAATCTGGGCCGCCCGTTACAACCATTTTTCCAACATTAAAACTCATTTTTCAATGTTTCGAAAGAATTTTTCCTATGAAGAAAATCATTATTCCTATTAATTTTCATTTTTCCTATAGCTAAAAAGTATATATGAGTATATTTAAATCGAATATAAAAGCGTTTTTATATTTTACAAATTCATTTTTCAATGTTTCAAAAGCATTTTTCCTATGAAAAATACCATGATTTCGATTGATTTTTATTATTCCGCGAGCGAAAAAGAAGTGTATGTTCATTGAGATATAATATCGAATCATTTCTCCTTCATAGGAATTCGTTTTTCCATGTGTCAAAAGCATTTATCATACGGTAACTTAGAAGTTTATTGAATGAATGAATTGAGATTGCAACGGTATTTTTTTATTAGAAAGAGAAATTCATTTTCCATGGGGAGCCTTTTTCCGCTTAAAACAATCATTTTTGTCACCGCTGAAGAAGTTGTCTAACCCTCGTTTCCATTGGTAAGCAAAATATCTGATCCTTTCTCCGTAGAAAAAAGTTCATGCTTAATACAGAATTCTTTCCCCATTTTTAAGAATCGTTTCTTTTCTACAGAGATGAAAATCAAAATGCTCATTTATACAACACATTTAATGACATTTCATCAATTCAATCATTTATCTCGAACAATCTACACCTGACTAATGCCCATTTCAAAATAAAAGGCGAATGGGTATTTTTTGAATAACTTTTTGTTGGAACAAGATAGAGAGCTGCGGTTTTCATCATTGGAAAGAGGCTGATCCAGCGCATCGATTCATATGAAATTGTTGAGACTTATTTCATAAACAAATAGTGATCTATGCTCATCGTGAAAGAACAGACGGTTGCTCTATGAAGATAAAAGAAATCTTAAACCTTAACGAGGGAATTAGAGTCAGGGGCTGACCAGCTACAAAACTGTTTCCAAGACTTGATTGAAAACTTTAGTGCTTTGGAAGTTCTCGGTGCGATATCGGGCAATTTGAGGCTGTTTTGCCAGTAGTTTCTATAAAAAAACCTAGTTTTTTTATATTTTTTTTTCTTTTTGTTAGAAAAATCAGACCTGTCTTTTTAGGCTTTTTTATAGAATTATTGTAAGAAGTTTCAAAAGTCCAGGTTAGAAGTCATTGTCTCATACGAATTGATGCGTTTTCATCTGCTCTTTCCAACGGTGAAAACCGCAGCTCTCTATCTTGTTCTGATCAAAAGTTATTCAAAAAAATACCCACCCGCCTTTTATTTTGTAAAGGGCAGTAGTCCATCACCTGTCTACAATAACAATCCTCATCTGCTACATGACTGTCTATAGGTGTCTGCCTTTTCGAAATCGAGTGATTACGTTGATTAAATAGTCGCAAAAATAGAGCGTGGTAGTCTTCTCGATAGGCGAAGTACTGATGTATTCTATGTGTTGGTGTTGTATAAAGGTCTAACTGACTGCTATATTAATCATATTTGTCTGCACTTGTACCTAATGCCTTATTACTTGTGCAAAACGTTATACCCAACCCTGTATTCATGCAAACCTTTGGTCAAAGTTCAAAAGGAATACATGTATCTTTATTGACTCAATGACACTCGTATGTAATTGGCAGTAGCAAGTAATCGGAGGTGTATTTGTTCAAAAAAACGGAGGAAAATTATCGAAAGAAAAGAAAACATTCATGGTAGAGGATGATTACCATCGATTCCTATATAAACAGTTCTCTTCTTCGTATGATTCGGCTTAGCTTGTTCAATGTCTTGAACAAACTGATTTCTATCCGGGATTTTGTCACATGGATTACCATCCTTGATTCCGGTAGTCGAATAAATTTTAAGATTAATCTGTTTCACTTGCTCAAATCCGAGAGGTTGCTTTTCTGTATTCATCATCAAGGTATGCAAATTATTGAGTTGGCGGTTGATTTGTTGTCGGGCAGCAGCTTCTAAAGTTTGATGAACTTGTTGTCTTGCGCTGTGTGCTTGGTTGGTGATCTGTTCTATAATATTTTCTGAAACAGTGAATATTGTGCGTCTTTGCTGATCCATATCGGTCTGTAATAGATCTAAGTGCATAATCATCTCCAGCTCCAGCTCTTTAATGAAATCTTGTATCAACTTGTGATAATCCTTATCATATTCATCGGCTTGTTTCTTTCCTTCAACTAAAACATCATTAACTAACTTTTCCTGTTGAGCAACAAGTGCAGCAATCGCTTGTTTTTCTTGGCTCGAGATAGCAGCAAATGCTTGCTGAAGGAGCTGATTCGTTTGAATGCTAATGTTACTTAAAGTGTCATGGCAAGCAGCTACATCTTCCGATATGACTGAATCAATACAACCATGTGTCTCAGTTTTGATATCAGCAACAATGTCAGAAAAATCACCATGGGTAAAAATTTTCTCATCCCGTCGTGTTTCTTGTTTCTGCTTATCACGGATTTCACGATTGGTGGTTACTGGTTTCGTGGTTGCTGTGGGTGCCTTAGGTGCATCTATTTTGAACTAGAAAAAAGAAACTTTCTCAAGGTGTCCATGGATATATTAAACGTCCATCAGTAAAATACTTTTGTTTTTCAAGAAATCTGATTTGAAGTAACATATACATAACAATAACTTTCTACGATTGACCGACATTTACGCGCATAACAATTGCGCCCCGACACTTACGCGCAGACAATTATGCGCACGACAGCTGCGCGTATAGACACTTTACCGCGAATTGAAGAACATATGATAAATTATGTTTTGCTGAAGAGACCAGGGCGGGTAAGGGTGATTTCTCGCCCCCATCAGAATTGATTTATTGCTATTACATTCGAATAAGGAAATGTTCCTGATCACTTTTTGTGTACTCAAAAAGTGAGTACACTACTAAAATCGGTCTGTGTGTCCGTCCGGCCGGCCTGCCGGCCGTTTACACGATAACTTTTCACAGTTACATTCGATTGAGCTGAAATTTTGTGCACAGAGTTGTCCATCAATATCTCGGTGGAATTCAAAGATGAGAACGATCCGTCAAGAAATAGCTAAGTTATCGAGAAAATTGTCATTATTCACGAGACCATCCCTGAGGGGGGATACAGGGATTTTTTCAAAAAAAAAGTTTTTCTCAGAACTATTTAAAATATATATGAATCGACTCAGTTTTTAACGCTAATTTCGAATATGATACTACTTTTGAATGAAATCGTAGTTTTTTAAGTGAAAGTTGCCTAAACAGGGTCTCAAAATGCACAAAATTTGTATCTTGAGGCCAGTGTACGTAAATATGTCTCAGGTGACTAGTGGTTTTGGGGTGTTCTAGATGCATGGTTTTGTCGCTACTAAAAAGAGTTATCAAATGGAAAAAATTCGAACTCGATAGCTATTTATATTGGTGGATTATTATGAAAATACTGATGTCTCTGTATATCATATATCTGTCATAGATCTATGAGGTTACCTGTGACCATAATCTCGGTAGATACAATCCCAAATCCATTTTGAAATAACTCCTCCATACCCAGTTTTCTAAGCTGATCACGAATCTGAACTCGATCTGTGTGATTTCTAAAGATATTATATCACTGTGGGAGTTGAATCAATGGTCACTAGATAGAGTCGACTATAGTATCATCCATGGTAGCTTGCTTCCCCAGGTTTTTTATTCTTTCAATTCAGTGGCAAATTATGTGTTTTGATGAGATCTATTTCTTATAGAAAAATAAGCCTAAGATCTCGTGCACCGGGTGAGAAAAATCCAAAATACTACCTCTCGCAGTGTAATATTGCTTCGAATTTCCTCAGTTTTTGAATTGTATCACTTCTTTTATCTCAAAACTTACTCATTTGAGTAGAATGAATTTGTAGACTAAACTGTTTTCTGTCCAAATGAGATGTCCCAGAGCTCAAATGGCCAATTCGTTCACGAGATAAGGTCAAAATGCTGAGCATATACTCAAGATAGATAGTTTTTAAAGAGTTCGATCAAAATCAATTTGTCGTCAATTATTTTTACTGTTTAGTCGTGACATAAACCATGTGCTAATAACTAATAATGCATTCTACTTCAGTTTGACTTATATCTATAAAAATTTCTCGTTAGATAATTGAATTGGTCTACTCAAACAGTCCTTTTTGTGTACTCAAAAAGTTCATAGACTCTAGAATCGGTCAGCGTGCTCGGCCGTCCGTCCGTTTGCACGATAGCTTTTGAAAGGCTCATCCAATTGTCATGAAATTTTGTACATAGAATGATCTAATCAATATCTCAGTCAAGTTCGAAGATGAGGGGGATCCGTTAAGAATTTGCTGCATTACGATAAAAATATTCTCATTTTCTATGTAAATAATGACCTTTTCGAATTTTTTCTAATTTTCTTTAAAGAAAAGATTTATTATCATCAAAATAAAACTTCAACTATCATATACCTTTAGATAGATAATTTCATGGGCTACAAAATGACGCTAAGTTATAGGGGTAAATAGGTTGCGGACAAGATTTCCTCTGTATGACAGTGTCGAAAAACTATGAAAGACTTATATATCTAGACAATGTGTCAGTGTGGTATTTGTTTGTTTTCCATATTACCAATATCAATTTTTTCAGAGTAGATAGAACTCGTTAAGAGCTATAAAATGATGCAAAATAATAGGGATAGATATTCTACGGTTAATATTTATTCAATATGACACTTGCGAAAAACCATGAAAAAGCCATATACCTTAATAGTGTGTCTGTGCGATATTCGCTTGTTCTTGATAGAACCAACATTATTTTTATGTACTCGAAAAGTGAATTTCACGATAGATTGATTTTGATCAATCTGTCTAAAAAAAAATTCATCATTAAGCGCACTGAGGAACTACCCCTTAGGCTGTGCGGATGCCCTCTTTTTGCCAGATAAGACGTGATGAGGACTTAGTTCCGAAGACTTTATTTATCCGCATAAATAAATATTTCCTCTTTTAGTTAAAGCTTGTTTCAAATTATATTTCATATTATAAACACATGTTAATTAAGTCAAAGCATGATAGCAGTTGTTGAGGGTTACCTTGAAAAAGTAAAAAAGAAGCATAATGAGTACCGTTGTAATAAATACAAAATCCTAACTTATTCATAAATAAATTCATCATTTTCTGAAAAAAATAAACAAAAACTAAAGAAAATCAAAGCAAGAATTATTGTGTATAGTGAATATTTTTTCTAATCAATAATAATTTACAGACTCAGAACTTACCTAGACTAAATCAACCTAAAATTTTCAGATCCGGACCCCACGGGCTCTATTCGACACATTCTTGGATAACTCATCTGTCTTATTCGCTTTTTGAAGTACACATAACTCTCAGATCTAAATCCGAGGTTTCCGCATTTATTTCAACTTTATTTCGCGAAAAATGGCATTCATAATTTTTGTGCCTGGATCCTCTGCAGGTATCATGGAAAAAAAAAATTTCTTTTTTCACGAGTAAAAACTAGTTGAGCTTGTAGATTCAAGGGTGCTGATTACAAATATTGCGATAAGCTTTCTCAAAACTACTAAATTTCTTATATAGTCCGAACCACTCTCTGAGCCCCATTTTTCATTATTAGGGTCCTCATAGAATAACCATTCTTCGAAATTCAGTGAAAGCTATCTTTTCTAACTCAAAACTTTGAGTTCTCTACGAATCTGAGCTTTTTACGCCCAAAAAAATGTACTCTATGGAAAAAGAATGGCGATTTCGGAGCAGAAATTGACCCTTTATTGGGGTACATATATCTTTATCCTCATAGACTTTTATGAAGACAGTCTTGAAGCAATGTCAAATTTTGATCATAAGTGTAGTTTTTCAAGCTCTATCGACTGGTGATCTCAAAAATTAGAAAAAAACTGTGCAACAGGGCCAAAAATCAAGAAAACTAGTAAATTTTGTAAAATTGCCGTGGGAGACCACAGGCACCAAAAAACGTAACATCTTCAAATCAACTCATATATACCTCACTTAATAGAGCTCAATGAATTATTCTTATAGCAAAAGAAATTACGACTCTTCATTATCTCTTTCGCGAGATATAGCCTCCACAAGGCACAATGACCACCAAATCCTGTGAGGGCTATATCTCGCGAAAGAGATAATGAAGAGTCGTAATTTCTTTTGCTATAAGAATAATTCATTGAGCTCTATTAAGTGAGGTATATATGAGTTGATTTGAAGATGTTACGTTTTTTGGTGCCTGTGGTCTCCCACGGCAATTTTACAAAATTTACTAGTTTTCTTGATTTTTGGCCCTGTTGCACAGTTTTTTTCTAATTTTTGAGATCACCAGTCGATAGAGCTTGAAAAACTACACTTATGATCAAAATTTGACATTGCTTCAAGACTGTCTTCATAAAAGTCTATGAGGATAAAGATATATGTACCCCAATAAAGGGTCAATTTCTGCTCCGAAATCGCCATTCTTTTTCCATAGAGTACATTTTTTTGGGCGTAAAAAGCTCAGATTCGTAGAGAACTCAAAGTTTTGAGTTAGAAAAGATAGCTTTCACTGAATTTCGAAGAATGGTTATTCTATGAGGACCCTAATAATGAAAAATGGGGCTCAGAGAGTGGTTCGGACTATATAAGAAATTTAGTAGTTTTGAGAAAGCTTATCGCAATATTTGTAATCAGCACCCTTGAATCTACAAGCTCAACTAGTTTTTACTCGTGAAAAAAGAAATTTTTTTTTTCCATGATACCTGCAGAGGATCCAGGCACAAAAATTATGAATGCCATTTTTCGCGAAATAAAGTTGAAAAAAGTGATCAGGAACAATTCCTTATTCGAATGTAATAGCAATAAATCAATTTTGATGGGGGCGAGAAATCACCCTTACCCGCCCTGCTCCTTTGATTTGAATTATGAACGCGTGGGCATTTATGTGTAACTGCTGATAGAAAAGCTTTTAGCGCAATCCCTCCTGGATTAAAAATGTGAAACACGATACACTCATTGTTAGTAATTCTCAAAAAATTGGTGTTTTATGTATAACTGGGCATGCTTCTGCGTTATTCCTGACCATAAACCATAGAACTTCAATGAGGAGATACTCCATTGATATTTTAACTAGATTTGAGTTATGCATGAACCTTGATAGTATCCTGAAGCTATCTGTCACAATATGTGATGACTTTCGACCGCAATTCTTACTCTCTATGAGGAGCCCAACATCCTGTCACTAACGGATAATTAATCAATTAGATGCGAATCAATTAATCAGATTAGGTGCTGGTCACGATCTGCAATAGGTATTTAATTAATTAAACGCTAATTAATTAACTAAATAAACATTAATTGCTTAATCAGACACGAATTAATTAATTAAAACCCAATTAATCAGTTAAACCTATTTAATTAGTTAAAGACTAATCAAATAATTAACTAATACATCAAGATGTAGGTTACGGTTTGAGATGGTACTCTTGCCTGTCGGTCACGGTCTGTGATGTCTGTCTTGTGCTGTTGCTAAGGGTGTCTGTCACATCTGGGGGGGGGGGGGGGGTCCACATTTCTGCACTTAAACACTTCAACACACTTTTAGATCGTGTTTCACAAAATTAGTTTTCAATTTCATCTTGGTCTGGTGCCGGACATATTTGATCTTAATAAGCTGTATAAATTCCATCATCATAACGAGCACGTGCTCTGCAGCTGTTTGTAGCACAGCGCCAAACTAATCTATTTCAACTGTATCGATAACCATCAAGTAGAAGTTGGTTTTTGCCTTTTACTTATTCTATAAGCGACATTTATATCTTAAAAAACTATTAAAATACATTTATATACATGTGCCTTCTCCTTGTACTTTAATCTAATTTATTTCGTATAGTTTTAATCTCTTTTTGCTGCAAAAAGTAAGTTTGATGTTAAAATTAGATAATCCTTTGATTCTCATTAGTAGCTTTTATGTATTTGCTTAATAATCAAATCTCGCTGACAGAACATTTTTATTTCTGTAAATACATATGAGCAATTCAATCAAAAAAGAACAAAATGAAAAAACAAATTATTTTACGCGCATCCGTCGTGCGGGTTCACGTTCTCTGCGCTTATGTCGTGCGCGTAATTGTCGGCACGTATATGTCGTGTCACGACTTTCTACATACTGCTATTTCCTGCAGCAGTAGTTTTTCAATAGATATGCCTTACCTCAAAAGTGTTATTAATACTGGCATAAAAATTCGCTTCGTGTACAAGAATACGTTCTAGCGACCCCAGATCAATGGGCCGGATGGCTTTGGGTGGTATTTGTGATGAAGATGCTGTGGGTGGCTTGGGTGCATTTATTTCGAACTAGAAAAAAGAAACTTCCTCAAGATGCCCATGGATATATTAAACGTCCATCAGTGAAATACTTTTCTGTTTTTCAAGAAATCTGATTTGAAGTAACATATACATAATAATGACTTTCTACATACTGCTATTTCCTATAGCAGTAGTTTTTCAATAGATACGCCTTACCTCAAAAGGTTCATAAATGCAGTGAAAATTGTTCGAATCTTGTACAGGAATACGTTCTAGCGATCCCTGATCAATGGGTCTGGCTTCGGGTGGTATTTGTGATGAGGTTTTCTTTTCGATATTGAATGGTTTACTCGGCAAAGTTGATGGAGTATCATATTTTCCACTGGATACACTAGCTGTACTTCTAATATTTGAAGGTTGTGAATTGTTTGTGAGTATGACATTATTGTCCGCTCTAGGTGGCATTGTTTGAACTTCTTTAGTCAATGATCGACTACTTCCGAATCCCATCTTTCAAGTAAATTGATTCTTTAAAAATGAACAAAAAAGCTGTCATCCATTTTCTTATCGTGATTTTTAAGCGACAGAGACATCCTGATTTATTAATGATTCTACGACAATATTCATGATATTTCTGACCATACTCAAGCTTTAGATATCCGTTTCTTTGCTCTTGTTGTTCGTCAACAGCACGAAAGAGGGATCAAACAGTTCGGTATCAAGCTTACAGGCGTTGTTGACTCTGCACATGTGGAGGAGCTTTTGGTAAAGATATTAAAATTGATCTATCCTTGGTTTATTTATGATTCTTCTAACGTTAGATTTCTGCCTTCCACTGATCAATTCACCAATTGTTTTAACATCGACTACATCACCGTGCACAGTGGGGAACCAGGCGGACATGACCGATATCTCTATTTTCCAAAGTTCAAATATTGGAATGAATACATCTATGGTCAGTCTATCTTACCCTAAAATTGAATTTCCAGAAATCAAGTCATACCCCAAAAAGTGCTCATTCTCAAAAATTGTTCATAAATCAATAATTATACGGAAACCATTCTTTTTCTGAACTTCTCAAAACATTTTAAAAAGAAAAACTATCTGAAACGAATGATTGACACATAAGCTATATTGCATGAAAAAATTATTTCGATTGAACCAAAAATGGAATAGAAAAAAAATTATTATTGGACCCATACTACGTCAAAAAACAGGTCAGACCGTATTTTGTGAACGCTACAAAGAAGTTTCGCCCGATTGAACTCAAATTTTTACCATCCATTCTTCTTTGGGTGATTTATCATTGACCACAGCGCAATGTTGCATTAGTGAACACAGGCTGAGCTAGGAGCCTCACAAAAACCCAGGTTTCTGCCCAGGAATGGCTAATTTTGAGAAAATGAGAATATTTTGACGCAAAACCAACGTGATATTCGGAATCAGCTCACGAAACTGCATCGAATCATATATAACAAGTAGTATTTCTCAAAAAAAAAAGTTGGTTCCTGGGCCCGACAAACTTTTGAAAAACACCCTTTCCGTATTTTTAAAACGCTACAAAGAGTTTAAGTGCGATCGATCTCAAACTTTCAGTAATCATTCTTCCATGTCTGATTCATCGTTGGCCATAGCGCAACTTGGCGGTGATGAGTTTAACCGGTGCTATGAGTCTCCTAAAAAATGAGGTTTTTGCCCCCGAATCCCTATTTTTTAAAACAAGGCATCATTTTGGTGCAAAACTAAAGTGATATTTGGAACCAGCTCGTCGAGCTGCGTCGAATCATATATAATAAAAGCAGTTTTCTGAAAAAAAAAATTTTGACCTCTTTGCAGGAAAAGCTTAGAAAAAAAGTCATCTGTGTTTTTTTCCTTAAATAAGCGTCTTAGCGAAAAACCAAGGTGATATTCGAAATTGGCACGTAAAACCGCGTCGAATGGTGTACAAAACGATATATTTTCTAATAAAAAAATTGTTTCGAGAAATGTGGCTGAGGTCCTCCACAGGCTTTTTTTGAGAAAAAATTTGTTTTTTCAGAAAATGGTTTATTTTGTTTAGAATGATATTCTAAGTGATGTATGGCCACTTCTAAGCTATGCAAATCCATTTTCAGGCAAAAAAGTTACATGTCCGCCTGGTATGCGAAAGCTCCCCACTGTGCTGTGGTGCTCAGGTCATTGGATGCTCATTCTCTTTTCACTCTTGCACTGTATCCTCGAAAAAAATTGCTCTCGTATCTACTTGGATGTTTTTTTCGTCCTAAGTATAGAAAAATGTGCGCAACGCAGTCGAAGAGACGACACATACAGCTTTTTCAACATTCACCACTGTTTTATACCACTTGAATGACGTTGTTGTTCGACAGTTTAGATGAAAACGAAGAAATTGGTGATTATAGATTTATTTGTACAAGCATCAGCCGTATTTTTTTTGAGCTCTTTCTTTTCTTTTTTTTCTTTTCATTTTGTTTCTTATTTGTGAAAGCATATTATCACAACCAATGTATTTCATTAAGGTGGGGTAGGTGTGAGAGTATGAAAATATAAAATAAAGAGTTTATAAATAAGCAATCGTCTCACTTTTCCACGGTGAAACATTCGATTTTAATTAAATGCGACCACATGAATATGTCTTAACAAGCGCGAAAGACTTGTAAAGTAAAGATCATAAAATCAGAATGGGAATCGAACCCATATTTTTCGAGAACCGGTCGGCTGTTCTACCGTTAAACTACTTAAGGGTATTCAAAAGTAGTGAGAGTGGTACCTTTTTTGCTTACAGAAAGCTCAAACAAATTTTCTTTTTTTATAAAAAGATAGCGTCTTTTGCTCTATTTTTCTATGCTATTTGATCACTATTCATTTAACATCATAGTAATCAAATTTTGATCAACACTGTTTTTGTTGACACCTAGCTGGTTATTTTAGATCATAACGAATGAAGCACTTGAATTTTATTTTGTCATTTTACCATCGTCCAACAAGTTATATTAAATAATCAAAATATACCACACGTTACAGGATGAAAAGCTACACAATTTATAAAGGACTACTTATTTTATAATTGCACTCTTTTGTTTTCAGAACCAGGAAAACTCTGAGCGGCAGTGTCGACGTTGTGAAAATAGGATCATTTTTTGATAAAAGCCGTATTCGTTTTTTCTTATATCATCTTCTTATAGCTGTTCTTTGGAAAATGTAGAGCTTTTCAAGCTGCATCTTGTAGTGTATTTTGTTTTTCTAAGAAACTTATCAAATAATAATAAGATGACATGGGAAAAAAGGAATACAATTTTTACCAAAAACAAGGTGCTGTTTTCGCAACGTCGAAATTTTGTCGCTCAGAGTTTTCCTCATTTTGAAAAGAAAAAAGTGCAACTACAAAACAAGCAGGCGTTTATAAATTGTAGAGCTTTTCATGCTGCATCTTGTGGTATATTTTGATTTTTTAATACAACGTATTAAACGATGATAGAATGAAATACAAAATGCTTCACGCGTTTTGATCTAAAATAACCAGCTAGGTGTCAACAAAAACAGTGTTGATCAAAATTTGATTACTATGATGTTAAATGAATAGTGATCAAATAGCATAGAAAAATAGAGCAAGAGACGCTCTATCTTTTTATAAAAATAGAAAATTTGTTCGAGCTTTCTGTAAGCAAAAAAGGTACCACTCTCACTACTTTTGGATACCCCTAAGTATTTAGGATACATGATGATTATCACTTTCCTTCACCCGTTGCATACACTTTTCTCGCACCATGTTGAATCATACAATAATAGTAATCGATCCACAATTATGTTTTGTCCATATTTTTTCGTTTAATAAACAGTGATCAATAAAACAAAAGACAGTGTCATGTACAGAAAAATGTGCTCTACAATTTGGTATACCTCAACTTCGCTGGATTTTAAATTCTACTTTAGCCATACTGGTTGACCGTTAGCCGTTTTGGCTGTTATGAAACTTCAACGAAGCACAGTGGATGTTTTCGTCCTATTGTTACATATTTGTGAACTCGTTGCTAAAAAACATATCTGTACATATACTCTTGTTGCTTGTTCAGTTTGCTGAGAAGTGAATATTCACATCATATATAAAATACTTTAATTAATAGCCTCCTTCCATTTTCTTTTAATCATAATAGTAAAATGGGAGTATAATTTACATGAGAAAGAGTGATTCTATTACTCACATACTTTCCAGAAATATGCGGGTAAAATTTTATATATATTTTAGCATCCAAAATATTACTCCCATTACTTTTTATTCCTTTTAGAATTTTTTGTTTTGTTTTTTCGATGCTATTAGCATTGGATTCCTTCATTTAATGTTAGTTGTAAACTAATTATTCAAAATAATATGCCTGAATTAGTAATCAGATTCAATTTCGATGTATTTCCAATTATGGATTCATTCGAGGATGTTGGAATCCGTGAGATTGATGTTGGAGAAACCGTCTTCGGCGAAAAGTAACTTCAAGGGAGTACACCTACCGCAAATACATTTTTCGGCGAAATATGAAAGTATTGTTTTGAGTCTATACGTTATTTATTGACTTGAAGGTTCACTCAAGTAGCATCGTAGCTATTTTGAATTTAGCTGAAATTTATTCTTGATAAATTTGACAAATTTATCTGATTAAAGAAACGATGCTTCGATTTGTTATTCAAGCGTCAGCAAACAATAAATCCTTAATCAAATTAATACACAATAATACGATGCATTAAACCAAATCCATTTACTCTAATATTATTAAGTTTTTATTATGGATGCATATTTTGCATAATTGTCATTCAAGTGGAATCAAATAGAACATTATTAAAGGTTCGTTACATAATGACGAGGCATTAATACATCTATTTCCTCTGATGAAGAAAAATACTATTATTATTATTATGAAATGCTTTATTGGAGTGGGTTGACCTTGTTGGTCCTGGCCACTTAAATTTGATATAAATTTTCTAGCACATAATATACAAAAAAGAATTAATTGACATGATTAGGAAAGAATTACAATAGGACATGATTAAGGGAGAAAATAGGAGTTTGTGGTGTCTTCAAGTTAAGTTGGTTGGTTTGAAGAACTTTGAGTGGTGAATTGTAATAGTTTGTCGAAAAAGGTGGGAGAATCTTGATAAAAATTGATTAGGCGTGTGCTAGGTCGTCCTCTCGGCAGTGATGGAATACACGGTTGCTCTACATAATGTTGCTGTGTTTTATTAATAATCGTTTTATTCATAATATAGCAAGATATTAATTCTTGTTCGTGTCGCTGAATGCTATTGAGCCTTTTTACTAAGCTCTTCCTGAACTTTTCTTCTAAGGTAGGAAGGTGGAAATTTACCAGATCATTATTTGAACATCTAAAGAGATGGTATATTAATCGTAGACAACGTCTATAAAAGCTATTGATTCTCTCTTTTAAAGTCTTTGAGAGAAGGCAATAGATTGTTGACATAGAAAATAGGTGCGGCCAGATATATGTGTTGAAGAATAACAGTTTAAGTTTATAAAAGGTCGGAAATTGATGATGAATGTATTTTAGTATTACGTACGTCTGTCGACACTTTTTTAACTGAGCATCAACCATTGTTTTAAAGGAAAGCTTAGAATCCATTTGGTATCCTAAATATCTAAACACTCTAGATTGATCAATTGCCGTACCGTCGTAATATAACTTTAATTTAGGATGGTTTACAATATGTGTGAATATTACAAATTGGGTCTTTCCAGCGTTAACTGGTTGATGCCATTGTTTGGCATAGTTATACAACTTCGCCAAATCTTTATTCATTCTTTCTTCAACATCAGTTAATTGCTGTTGATAATTACCATAGACATTAGGAATATAAATACTTCCCAAGTCATCAACATAAAGATGATTATTCTCCGGTCTTTCAAAGATTTGTGGAAGATCATGATGTGCGACGATATATGCTACAGGTCCAAAAACACTTCCTTGTAGTGCTCCTCTTGCAATTGCGATGTTTTCTGATAGGAGGCCATTGTGGTCGACTGACATTGATCGATCTTTAAAATAGTTTGTTATCCATAATAGATAAGGTATTGGACAATGTAAACGATGAAGCTTCAGAATAAGGCCTTGTGGCCACATCATGTCGAAAGCCTGTTTAAAGTCAATAAAAAGGATAGGTGTAAATGTATTATAGCGCAAAGAGTTTGTCAGTTGTTCAAGGAGATGATTGACTCTTGAGCTTGTACTTTGATTAGTTCTTGCGCCTGATTGTTGCCAGGGTAAAAACCGTGAGATTGCACCCATTTTTGAAATCTCAAAATGAAGAGTCGTTCATATACTTTACCTAAAACTGGTAAAAGTGAGATGGGTCGTAGTTGTTGTGTTGTTGGCGCCGGTTTATCTGTTTTATTAAAACATAAGATGCGCGCATGTTTCCAATTCTTACTTCAATGAGCCATTCCAAAAAGTGCATTATATTGTAATGCTAGGATGTAAGTGTAATCTTGGGGTAATTGTTTTATCATTTTGTTTGATATTCTATCAAAAGCAGAAGAATTTTTAGACTTCATTGAGATGATGACATCCCATATTTCCTTAGGCGTGAACTTAAGATCTGATTGGTAACACGCCTGGTGAACATCATCTGTATCAGCCTGGCTTAATTGTTCCCAAAGATAATGTGCTTCTTTATCGACCTGGTCTTGAGGATCAGCAACGGGTGCTGAGAATCTCGTTGTGAAGTGATGCATCAGATGAGCAAGGATTTCCTTGGGGTCGTGGTATATGTGATCTCCATCTATCATAGCTGAGAATTGAACTGACCGTTTTTTATTGAGTGTTTTTACTGTTTTCCAGAACGTGGAAGGATTTGGGGACGCAACGCTTGATATAAAGGACTTCCAACATTTTGCTCTGTGGCGTTTGAGTTCGCGTTGTGTTATTTTGTGCCAGGTTCGAAGTCTCACTCTATCTTCTTCTGTTTTTGTGTGTCGATAGCGATTCTGAAGATAATGTTTGTGTTTTATCATTACTTTTAGAGCTTTTGAGATAGTGGGTCGTTTTCGTTTAACTTTATTCCATTCTGTAGCTCTAACTTTTAATGCAACGAGAAAATCTTGGAAAAACTCGAACCAATCAGAAGGGTTTAGATAATCAAATTGACCATTAACATAAATTTCTGGATTAAGTATAGTAAGAATAGATGTATAGACTCCCCAGTTTACTTTTGGGATTAAATCACTTAGGGGAGTAATTGGAATATAATTGAACTCGACCATAATAGGGAAATGATCGCTGCCATTGTAAGCTAGTGGTTGACATTGCACAGACGAATTATCTTCGGTAGAAATGATGAGATCGATTGTCGTTTTGGACCTACGAGATGTCATCATTCCTTGGTTGTGTACAAGTAGCTTATTTTCATTCAGCCATTGGTCAAGAATTCTACCTTTTGTATTGCGAGTTGCACATCCCCATTGCTCATGTTTTGCGTTGAAGTCACCTGCTATGATGTTGAACTTGTTACTTTTCAGGATTTTAGTTACGGATTGTAATGGCAAGATTTCTGAGGGTGGTGAATACACTGATGTAAAGGTATACGTTTTATTATTGACAGACAAGATCACGGAAATTATGTTGGGTTGTTGTAGGTCAATAGTTCTAGCATTGAGGTTCTTGTTAACGGCAACCACCACCCCTCCATGCGAGTTTGAGCCCTCGGCTTGAAATATATCATATGAGAAAAATAGCTTTCTTATTATGTTCGTAGGGACATTTGTACCGAGCTCATTCAATGATATTAAGCAGGGATTGTACTTCTCAATTATTTCAAGAAGTTCGCATTGATTGAAGTAAAAGTTACGAATATTATAATGAAGTAAGGTTAAGTTTAAGGTGCGTTGCTGGGGTTGTTGGTTTTGGTGTTGCCATTTAGCAAATAGGGTTTGACGCGGGCAGGTCCAGCACCATTCTTCTAAAATTTCTAATGCTATCTTTCGGTACTTATCATTCCAATGTTCAGTGATTATCTCAAGTTTTTGTTTAAGTTCAATAAATTTATACACATTAAATTGACTCATGATTTTAAAGTTAACTAAGGATGTTAGTTTGAGTTTGAGTGGCATCTTTTCTTTGTCTTCGTTTATTCAATTTTGGTGTATTGCCTCTAAACTCTTGCTGATCCATGAAGAAATAATTAATCATTTCGCTACACGATGAAGTCGTAGTTTGTTGTTTCGTTTGTTGACTTAGGTTGTTTAATTTTTGTTGAGACATATCATCTATAACCTTTGCCAGCCCTTGAATCGCAGGAATTATTGTTTTTTGTATCTGATGTTCAACGGACAACGTTTTTTGTTTATGTTCATCTATTTTTACTGCTAGATCTGCTATTTGGGATGTTAGTAATGCAGAAATATTTGCTAATTGACTATTAATTGAATTCGAAACTGCGAATAGCATTTGTTCCACTTTTTCATACATAGAATTTGTCTTTGAAGCAACAACGGATGCATAATTCTGTCTTCTGTTGCCACATTCAGCATTTATACTTATATTTGGAATAGGTTTCGGTAAATGACTCATTTGCTTCTGCACTAACGGTGGAAAATTAGTATTGTGGTAGTCAAAAGATTGTTGCTGATGGATTAATAGCTGCGCACGGCGCACTTTTTCTTGTTCAGCTATATGCTTGCGCTTTTGTTGTACCACAAGGCATGATGAATGTGCTGAGTAGTGATGTTGTTGGCAATTGACGCATTTAACTTCATTCTGACAGCCATTCTCGAGCGAGTGATGTTCACCGCACCGAATGCAGAGCTGTTTACTGGTACACTGATTAGTAAGATGATCGTGTCGGAAGCATTTCCTGCATTTATTGATTTTAATAGGAGAGTAGTAGGGTCGGACTTGTAGTTTCATATAGTTTAGTGCGATTTCTCTTAGGGATATTAGATGCCTGACACTTTTAGATGACAAAAAATCGGCTCGAACAGCCTGCAAAGGCCTACCATTGCGTGCTACGAGGCGAGTTAATTTTAAAAGTGATGAATGCTTTTCTTTTAAATCTTGCATAATTTCAATTTCTTTCCAAGCGTATTGAAAATCTTTAATGACAAGTGAATATGAATCAGGAAGTCTTGATGGAAACTTGACTAAGAATTCCATTCCATCGATTCTCATTGGCCACTGATTCTTCTGAAGTAAATCATCGAGGGTAGATGAGTCACGAGCGAAAATAAGCAAGTTGTTTCTAAATCCGAATCTTCCAATAATATTGATATTCTTATTGTTTTTGCTTTGCCATTTCTTTATTAATTCTTCGATTAATTTACGATCCGGTTTATCATGCTTGTTTTTGAACTCGATTATGATTGGAGGATAATCGTGTTGATTTGATGACGTCATTTGGTGATTCGATAAAGACATTTGAATATTTGGCAAATTTTCATCCGGTATGTCATTTGAACGTATAATCGTTTGAGAATTGATTTCAATTTGCTCATCCGAGACGGTTCGCAATCTTTTGTTTGCTCCAGGAGTTTGAAGGCCAAATTTCGAAACTGTAGAGGATGATGTTGGTTCATCATCCATTTTTAATAGATTATATTTTAATAATATAATATAATATAAGAAGAAAAGAAAGGATAAACACGTCTTACTGCTACTGTGTCGAGAGGACGAATGATAAGCGTACCCATAGGTTAGCAGCAGGATGTGACAATGCTAACAGTCCGGATAGCAATATCAAATGCTATTTGTGATATTTCTATCAGTATCTTACAAAGAAAAATCAAACTCGAAAAGGAGATAGCGCATTTTCCATGTGTTGTACTCTGCCACACATTCTTTTTTCGTTTAGTTACTTTTTGATTGAGGATCGCGTAAAGACATTCGATCTTAAAATGAAACGTTGGACTTTTTTGATATTAGTAAAAAAAACAATACTTTATACAGAGAAGGAGCCATCTTCATAGAAAATACCAAAAAAAAGGTAGTATTTCGCGATTTTGCCTATCGAAAGTTGATTTTTATCAAAAATAAACATCATATTACGAATCATCATGAAAAAATACACCAAAAACTCTATTTTTCCGTCAAAATTTCCACCCGTAGTGATACAACCCAGACAGACAAAACCCGGAAAAAAACGGTGATATACGCGTAGAAGTTTTAACGAAAATAAAATCTGGAAAAGCGCACATTTTCCCGATTTTTATCTCCGTTAGCTATTCTACGCTCATAAACCCGTTGCAAATATACGCATCGTTACGAATAGCAACCCTACGCGTTTTTACTACCAAAATATCTGCGCGTTTCTAACGCCGGAAAATGTGCGCTTTTCCCGTTTTTTATCTCCGTCCACTTTTCTACCCCAACAAACGCGTTGAAAATCTATCAGTTTCTACGGCTTACAAACTTACCTGTTTTTACCATTTGCAAGTTTACATGTTTCTAACGCCTGAAAATGTGCGCTTTTCCCGTTTTTTATCTCCGTTAGCTTTTCTACAACCAATACTGCGTTCATAATCTACACGTTTTTAGTACCTGTAAATTTACGCGTTTTTCACCCATGGAAATGTACGCTTTTTCTTATTTTTTGCCTTGAGTTTTTTTACGGTATAGAGCTATATCCACAAGGATACCATACAAACCTTCACCACATAAGGGTAACCTACAAACCTATACTCACATGAGTAACGTATCAACCTATACTCATACGGGTAACGTAAACCTATATACCCATATGGGTACTCTATAGACCTATACCTATGCGGGTAATGTATACATATATACCCGTATGGGTAACCTATAGACCTATACCCATATGAGTAATGCGTACATATATACCCATACGAGTACGGTATATATACCCATACGGGTAACGTACATATATATACCCATATGGGTAACGTATAGACTAATACTCCCAAGAGTAACGTATATGTATACCCATATGGGTAATCTGTAGACTTATACTCCCAAGAGTAACGTATATGTATACCCATATGGGTA
>JAJEKB010021931.1:0-30641 GCA_022393335.1 Macrotrachela quadricornifera | reverse complement strand
ATATACCCATGTGAGTAATCTATAGATCTATACTCCCAAGAGTAACGCATATATATATACCCATATGGATAACCTATAGACTTATACCCCAAGGGTAACGTATATATGTACCCAAATGGGTAATCTATAGACCTATACTCGCAAGAGTAACGTATATGTATACCCATATAGGTAATTTGTAGACGTGTACCCATACAGGTAATGTACATATATATACCCATATGGGTAGTCTATAGACTTATACTCCCAAGAGTAACGTATATGTATTCCCATATGGGTAACCTATATATCAGTACCCCTAACGTTTACACATATACCCGTATGGGGAACGTAGAAATCTATACTCACACGGTTGGGGGAGAGACGTATATCCTTATGGGTTTTTATTTAGGGATGGAGTTTGCAAGATAGGGGCATAATTATTTACCAGAAGGATACTGATGTAGGGGTATATCTCAGGAATAAAGAATACGAGGTGAGAAGGTGAAGTTCACGAACCCCATTCAAATAAACTCAAGACGTACTTAAATCATTCATTTGTAATAAACAAACCCTATGTACAATTCTTCTCCAAGAACTGAATTTATCGACTAATTCAGTACCAATGAGCTGACTTGTCGAAACTATTCTTCAATAGAAATTATGTAAAGTATGTTAGAGTGCTATTATATAGGGGAACCCTTATTTCCTCGACTGTAGAGTGTGTCATATGAAAAAAAATAGTTTGTTCATTTGTGGGTTTTTGGCAAAGTCAAATGTGAGGAAAACATTAACTTTACAATTTCTCAAAATGTCGCGACTCATTCGCTACATGCTGATAGCGTGTATAGGTCCTCAAGTACTATACTATAATAGTATCCTTTGGGTGCTCGAGTGCTATACTATAGGCGTGCCCATAGGTCCTTAACTACTATACTATGGGGTTACCCTTAGATCGTCAACTGGTATATTATAGAGATACCTTTGGGTGCGCGAGTGCTATTTTATAGGGGTACCCTTAAGTGATTAAGTACTATACTACAGGGATACCCTTAGGTCGTCAAGTATTATACTATAGGGGTACCATTGCGTCCTCATGTTCTACTATATGAGGGTTCCCTTAGGTCCTCAAATACTATATTATAGGAGTACGCGTGGGTCCTTAAGTGCTACTATATGGGAGTACCCTTGGGTACTAAAGCGCTATACTATAGGGGTACCCTTGGGTCCTCAAGTGCTATACTATAGGGGTACCCTTGGGTCCTCAAGTGCTATACTATAGGGGTACCCATAGGTCATTAAGTGCTATACGGTGAGGGTGTAGGCGGAGCCTGATGTACTATATGGTGGAGATGCCTATAGCTCCTTTCGTGGGATTCTTCTGTGGTGCCCTTATGTTTTTAATATTATTTTATTGAAGCACTACTGGATGATGAAGCCCAATATCGTGGATCAATCTGTAGGCCATAGGTTGCAATGGTATGGAAATCGATGGAAATATTATAGCGGAGTATAATAGGACATCTTGACGAGTAAATTGCCTCATCTCAGATTCTGTGATTGTGAAATACGTATTTAAATGGTAGAGAACCTGGTACAGTGAAGTTACCTAGTTGATCATCTGCATCCACGCTACTGGTCTGTATACAGTTTGATGACCATGAATCTGTGGCGAATTAATTTTGATGGCTAAGGTGCACATCATGGTTGGCCTTAAGTCGGAGGTGCGCAGGTTTTCGATTGTGAACTCAGAGAAACAGTTTCTCTCACGTAAAGAGTTTGATTTTTTTAATATTCAATTATAAGAATGATAAAAGTACAGAAACTGGTATAGATGAAAATGTGGGGTGTTATCAGTAGCTGTGTCGATAAAGTGAACTAGTATATAAGTACTTTTAATCTTTCGGTCGATGGTTGAATAAGTCACTGGGATGAGCATTACTTGTGTTATGAACTGCTATCATACTAAATCTGCTGCACTAAAAGACCTTCCAATATTTGAAGATCTCGCTATAATGGAAGCCCGTGTGAGCAAAGAGTTTCAAACCCGTATCAGAAGACCCCCTTAATTAGGTAATAAATTGGTAAAATTGGCATTGAAGTCAGTGAATGTCTTTTAAAATAAGCATAGTTATGGAGGTTTTCTCTCCTAATTATTGACGAAATGAGATCTCGATCAAAACTGTGGGTCGAAATCCTAACAAAGCATTGTCCCAAACGTCAAAGATCAAAAAGTTTTTTGAAAAATGTTCTTAATTAAAAAAGCGAAAGTTAGTGGACGTAATAGAAGACCCCTTTGGAGATTTGATATGCTAAAACATTACAAAAGATCTGAGATCTTTTATTACGAGAGGAGAAGGTTTAAAGTATGCTTAGCTCTCAAAAACTTATAATACTAGGGTATCCATGTATAATAAGGCATGTCCAGGAGATTCATGGGGTGTCGGACTCTGTCAGATCTGTATAATATGCATAGGATTCGATAAAAACCTTGTCCGATCCAATCGAAAACGGTCGGATTGGATCTCCTTGGTGAGTACTTAAGAGTATCTCTATATAATGGCACTCGAGGACTTAAGGATCTAAGGGTACTCCTACATTATAGTAGTCAAGAGTATATAGGTATCTTCAGATAATAGAACTTGAGAACCTATGGTTCCCTTCTACTAGTAGAACTCGAGGACCTAAGAGTATCTCTATATAGTAGCACTCGAGAACCTATGGCTGCTACTACATAAGGATGAAGGTGTGTTATTCGTAATATGAAAGACTGTCGTTGAAGTTGATACGCAGAGAATTTATCTGTATAATGTTTAATGTTTGTGGGTGTCTGTGTAGGATTGGTTAATAGGAAAGTATTAAATCGTATATTGTATTAGTTGTTGAAACCTTATGGTCAAGGGTGGGTGAAACTTCGAAGAAGTTTCTAGAATCTAATGTATGAACGATCTTAAAACCTTTTGGATCGTACTAGAACAGGATCAATGAATGTGTGAGGATGGTTTTAGTGCTTTGAAGAATCTTTTGGAATATATTCGATTGGCGTTCCAAGAGCTTTTTGAAATTTTCCAGAATTCTAAAAAAATATGATTCTGATGCTTGAAGAATTGCCTGAGTCCTTCTAGAAGCTTGTGAATATAAAAATTCTTCAGAAATGTCTAGAACATTCAAGAAGCTTCAGAAATCTGTCAAAGATTTTTAAATTTTCGAGAGTTACTCGGTAGTTCATTATTACTTAAAGCATTTTAAATATGACTGCTTCTTGAATGTTCTGGAAAATAGTAGATAATCACTCGGCTGTAGTTGGAGTTAATTAGAGTGTTGCAATAGTCTATAAGTAACGTATTCTGTTGCTTAGTGAACGGTAAATAGTAGGTGACTAAGGTTTAGTAGTGACTATTACTACAATCTCTTAAAAGCTTTCGGAACGTTCTTAAACATTATTTACTAAGTATATAGATGAAGTCAGCTTTGTTAGTAACCAACCACTAAAAATGCCCATCATGTCTATATATATACATAATGTCCAATATCTGCCCATTACCGGATCAATATTCAAGGATTAGTGGGTCGGTTAAAAGTCTTAAGACCATATTGAAGTAAGCTCACAAGAAAGTAGACAGAGCGAAGAAGCCTTCAACAATAGAAGACTATAACTGATAACTGTAAAAGAAAAATCTATTTAATTTGAAAAGTGTGTGTGTATTTCGTAAATTTATAAAATGAAACCAAATGTCCAAAGCTGATTGAAACTCTAAAAAGTAACTTTAAATTGCTCGGTATGTATGGACGCAAAGTCTCATTAAATATTGAGAAATTACGAAATAAAGTCCATCTCAGAAAAGTATGTTTAATTCACAATATGTAAATATGTGTAATATCAGATGAAATAACATCAGCTTATGCATTATGTTTTATTGTAAAAAAAACAAGTCAGTTTTCATCGCGTCCATATATGAGTACTCTTTCTGAATATCATGAAATTACGAAATAAAATTTAGCATTATAAAACGTCTATAACTTTCAACTCGTAAATATGAGTAGAATCGCTTTCAATAATCTCAAAAAAACGAAATGATCTTTAACGTAAGAAAGCGTATTCATATAGTTGAACTCGTACATACGAGTTAAACCTCTTTTAATAACATCAAGAAACGAAATAATTTCTAACGTAAGAAAACATGTTCATAATTTAACTAGTAAATACAAGTTAAATCTCTGTCAATAACATTAAAAAACGAAGCGATTTCTAGTGTAAGCGAACACGTTCATATTTCAACTAGTAAATACGAGTAAAAACATTTCCCACCACGTTAAAAACCGAAATTATATTTAATTCAAGAACACATGTTCATAGTTGAACTAGTAAACACGATATAAATTTTTTTTCTATAACAACAAAAATCACAATGATTCCTTATCCGAAAAAGCATGTTCCTAGTTCCACTAGTGAATACGAATCACATCTCTTTGAATAACATCAAAAGGCGCAGTGATTTCTAACGTACGAAAACATGTTCATAAGTGAAGTAATAAATACGAGTTTAATCTTTTTCAAAAACATTAAAAAAAGAAGTCATTTTTAATGTAAGAAAACATGTTGATGATTGAACTACTTTATACGAGTAAAACCTCTTTCAATATCATCAAAAACCCAAGCGATCGTTGCCTTGAGAAAACATGTTCATAGGTAAACTACTGAATCCAAGTTAAAACTCTTTGAATGACATCAAGAAAGAAAGTGATCCCTGCTGTAAGAAAACATGTTCATCAATGAACTAATAAACACAGATAAAATCTCTTCTGTTAACATGAAAAAAAGAAATGATTTCTTATATAGGAACACATGTTCATCAGTGAACGAGTAATTAAAAGTAAAAACTCTTACAGTCACATCAAAGGACGGAATGACTTCTAACTCAAGAAAACATGTTCATGATTGAACAAGTGAATATGAGTTCTATGTCTTTCAATAACATCAAACACAGACGAAATTTATAGCGAAATAAAGCATGTTTATACTTTCAGTAGTAAATACGAGTTAAATCTCTTTGAATAACGTGAAAAAGATAGCTGTTTTCTAACTTTACACAACCTGTTCATCGTTAAACTAATTAATACGAGTATGACCTCTTTCATTAACAAAGAAAAACGAGATGATTTCAAATGTAAGCAAAACTGTTTAAGGTTAAACTAGATAATACGAGTACAATCGCTTTCGTTAACAAAGAAAAACGCAGTGATTTCAAATGTGAGGAAGCTTGTTCATGGCTGAAATAGTTAATACGAGTAGAATCTCTTTGATTAACATAGAAAAACGAGGTGACTTCGAATGTGAGAAAACTTGTTCATGGTTGAACTAGTTAATACGAATAAAATCTCATTAAATCTCATTGAAAAACGAAGTGATTTCTAACGCAACAAAACATGCTCACGATTAAACTAGCTAGTACGAGTAGAAACTCTTTGATCCACAAAGAAAAACGAGGTGACTTCGAATGTAGGAAAACCTGTTCATGGTTAAACTAGTTAATACGAGTACAATCTTATTCAATATCATTGAAAAACGAAGTGATTTCTAGCGCAAGAAAACCTGTTCATGGTTAAACTGGATAATACGAGTACATTCGCTTCCATTAACAAAGAAAAAACGGAGTGATTCCGAATGTAAGAAAACCTGTTCATGGCTGAACTAGTTAATACGAGTAGAATCTCTTTGATTAAAAAAGAAAAACGAGGTGACTTCTAACGCAAGAAAACCTGTTCATGGTTAAACTAGGTAATACGAGTACAAGCTCTTTGATTAACAAAGAAAAACGAAGTGATTTCTAACGCGAGAAAACCTGCACATGATTAAACTGGATAATACGAGTAGAATCTCTTTGATTGACAAAGAAAAACGAGGTGACTTCTAACGCAAGAATACCTGTTCATGGCTGAACTAGTTAATACGAGTACAATCTCATTAAATATCATTGAAAAACGAAATGATTTCTAATGTAAGAAAACCGGTTCATGGCTACATTAGTTAATACGAGTATAATCTCTTTCAATAACGTGAAAAAGCTAGGTGATTTCTAACTTTACAGAACCTGTTCATGGTTAAACTAGGTAATACGAGTACAATCTCTTTGATTAACAAAGAAAAACGAGGTGACTTTTAGCGCAAGAAAACCTGTTCATGGTTAAACTGGACAATACGAGTAGAATCTCTTTGATTAACAAAGAAAAACGAGGTGCCTTCTAACGCAAGAAAACCTGTTCATGGTTAAACTGGATAATACGAGTACAAGCTCGTTGATTAACAAAGAAAAACGAGGTTACTTCTAACGCAAGAAAACCTGTTCATGGTTAAACCAGTTAATACGAGTACAAGCTCTTTAATTAACAAAGAAAAACGAGGTGACTTGTAACGCAAGAAAACCTGTTCATGATTAAACTAGGTAATACGAGTAGAATCTCTTTCATTAACAAAGAAAAACGAGGTGACTTCTAACGCAAGAATACCTGTTCATGGTTAAACTAGGTAATACGAGTAGAATCTCTTTGATTAACAAAGAAAAACGAGGCGATTTTTAATGTAAGAAAACCTGTGTATAGTTGAACTGGCTAATTCCTGTAAAATCTCTATGGAAAACGCAAAATAAGAGGTTTTTTTTTTAATCGTCGTACATTATACGAGTAGAAACGGGTTAGCATACCGTAAAAACGGCGTTTTAACGTTATGGTAGCGTAAAAACTGCGTATTTACGCTTTTCTAACGCGTTTTTACGCGTTTTTTTAAAGGTTTTGTCTGTCTGGGAAGTTAAACTTTCAGGAATAGAATGCTGAGGGGAAGTAGAGGTCAAAATTCTGATGGAAAAAAATCGACTTTTGGCAGTCAAAATCTCAAAATACTACCTTTTTTTTGGTATTTTCCATGAAAATAGTTACAAAAAAAGATATTTCTCAATGTTTTTTTCACAAAAGCGATGTAATCTAAAGAAACCAATATTAGAACAGTTCTACATTCACCAAATACTTTCATTTTAATCTGTTTCCAAAGTAAGGAATATTCTTTGATTTCTGATCACTCTCTTTATTCTAACGTTGCTTGTGCAACAGATTAGAATCAACTTTGTTTTGATTTTTGAATTGAAACAGGACTGTCTGAAGATTCTCGTTACTGAAATGAAATGTTAACATCATGGTTTCTCCACTTACCCTCACCCTCAACAAACTTTCTTCTTTATATATATATGAGTTTATTCGACTGAATATACTCAATAAGCATTATAGATCGTGGTTCTTAGAGTGAAGTTGCTGTTTCCAACTCATTGTCACTCTAGAGTTTTCGGCTTTCTTTATTGCAGTAACGTTTATTGACATACTTTTCGTTTTACTAATCTTTTAGTATTTCTCCGAAATACTGGCGATGATTAGGTAGATCCTACTCACATTTCAAAACGTAGAAATTTCTCAGAAAAAAATGTCGTCTTCATCCTTGATATTATCTTGTTTCAATTGCAATTATTGACACACTTTTTTTGCAACTAATTTCTCTGTCTCTCTCGGAAATACTTATAATGATCAGATAAATCCTACTTGAGTTTCAATGCTTTGAAATTTCAGAGAAAAAAAGCAATTGGTTCAATAGCTTTTTATTATTGTACTGAGGTAGGAGAGAAAAGTATAAAAAGGCTTTAATTGCTCGCAAATTTCATACAACAACATTCTCATACATTTACACTCAAAAGCATCAACTAAATTAAGAAATGTAAGTAAAATGTTTCTAATACTAATAGAATTATAACAACACTAAACTATCACCAATTGTTTTTTCAGTACTACAATGCATCTTGCAACACTTGCACTTCTTATTTTTATGGTGATTGCATTATTATTTATAGAAATAATTCAAGGTCGTTGTCGGCAGATGGGTGAAAGATATCTTGTACATGGTGATTATTGTTCGGCGACATGTGGTAGTGATTATTTGTGTTGGCAGCGAATTAATTAATTTTGATCATGCAAAAGAAACCATGCGCACATACACATAAAGATCACAGTAGTACTTATGGAATTGTTCATTTGTTTACTATACTATGAAACTTGTGCATGTATCAAAAATAAATTAAAAGAAGAAAAGAAAAAATTGAATAAAAAGCCTTTTCATTAAATTTTCTTTTGATCACTAAGAAGTCTTCAAAGCCCGAATGTATGCAATCCGAAAGATACTAGAGAGAACTGCTATACAATCATGATTGGCCCGGACTCAGATTTTCAGGAGGACGACAATTGGACCCAAGTAGATCTGGAAAAGCTAACGATGTATGCGACGAGTGGTCGAATCTTGAAAAATATATATTTTTTCCGTTGTTTGAATTTCGAGCCCTCAGGAGAATTATCCCAACGCATACTCATTTTTGACACCTTGGACACATTTCGACCACAATCTTGGGGGTGAGGGTGAGGTTGATTATCTGGTCTTCATTTTCACTCGATTAATTTAAAACCTTCTATCTTTCAAGGTAGTTTTATTCCTACAGATGTTATCAAAATCATTGACAGAGGACAGTAAAAACTATGTGTATAGATCATTTTCTCCTCAATTTCATTTTAAAAACAATGTATTAAAACACTTATTTTCATTTCAACATGTTTACACTAGTTTATATAGCATCATCACAAATGCTGATTGAATACATGCCTTCTTGAAATTCTATCATAAACTAAGCTTGTCTATGTATAAATCAACCACCTCGAAGTAAGATCAATAATCTAAATAAGTAAAGATAATATATTACACAGACCGCAACAAATAAGAAAATCTCGATTTGAATTTGATTTAATTCGATTTTGACCACTAGTTTCAGTTTCAAACGATACTTTAAATGGATTAAGGTTCGATCAATAGATCAATTTATAAACCCGACATCCAAAAGAATAAAATCAATGAACAGAATTATTATATCGATAAGAAATATTTAGTTTAAATATGATTTATACTCAATTGGTTCATTCGTAAGCTTTACATAAAAGTGATTGAAATAAATGACCAGAACTATTGTTAAGATACAAAATATCCATGGAGGGTATGATCTTCTACTAATTAATTTAGAAATGAGTAAACAGAATGATTGTGAGAATTATAGATTTGAAGTATGATCTTTGCTTAAGTGATCGACATAAAGGAACGAACTATAGTTCTGAGAAATGTTATTTTTAAGTGTGATCAGTGAGCAATTTATTCGATTTCTATTTAGATGGTAATGAGAAATCTGTATACAGTGGCACATCATATACAAGCCGATATCGTTAGTAATCATCGAAAAATATGACGTTTTCATCACAAAAATAAGCTGGATGATTAGCATGTTTTTCAAAAAAAATGATTCTGCTAGGTTTTTCAAGAGAAGTTAAATTAAATATATTCATCTCATCAATCGAGAAATATTCAATGGATCTCCATTCCTTCTCAAAGTTTGAGTCATCCGGTTTAATGATTCATGACTTTTCTGAATTACATTGTTCATCTAAAAACGAATGAATCATCTTTCTATCGACAGAGTGTTCTATAAATTACCCAACACTCTTTAAATGCAAATCACTTTTAATAGGAACAAGATAGATCTGCAGTTTTTACTATTCGAAAGAGCAATGTTCGAACAATTGGTCTATAGAGTTTTTACTAAGATAAAAGATGAATCCTCATAGGAGTAGTTCAATTAACATTCTTATTTTTTGCATATTTTTATAAAATTCTACCAAAATCGCGTCTCAAACTGCACGAAAGATATAGCTCAAATCACCAAATTTTTGCTATAAAACTATCACCATTCTTCGAAGATTCATTTGAAAAAAAAAAAGTTTGAGACGAGATCATTGCAGAAATTTATAAAAATACACATAAAAAAGAATGTCAATTGAAAAATTCCTATAAAAAAACTATCTTTCGTCTTAGTGGAGACTATGAGGAATTAATGCCTACAACCTGCTCTTTTGAATGGGAAAAATTACAGCTCTCTATTTTGTTCTTATCAACACTTATTCGGAAAATGGCAATCTGCTTTTTACTTTAGTTTGGATTATACTTTTAGTTTGATCGATTAGCTATAAATAAGCATTATATGTGTACACTAAGATTTCCTCAGTTTGATAATTTAGAAAAATACATCAAACAAATCATGTTGTGCAGAATTGAGGAAAATAGTTTTGTTCTCGTTCAAATTTTCAGGTAATATCTGATCATGAAAGAATAAATTCCAAGCGAAGAATTTCATATGTTTCCCATGTAAATATTTTTTGCCTTAAAACGCGTCTGAAACGCGTTTCATTTGCGTGTGGAACGCTAAGAGTGAACGCGTCTAAACGCGTCCCCAGTGAAACAAACGAAGGGTTTAGACGCGATTTTTTTAGAAACACATCTGAACGCGTCTATAGTTCGACTTGCGTTCAAACGCATTTTTATCAAAAAACGCGTCTCCAGTGAAACATTCGAAGCGTCTAAACGCGTTTCATAAAAAATACAAAAAATTTGAAAAATATATTTGAATCCATCTCAGATTCGAACTGAGTCACCATCATCAACATTTTTCGATTGTCTTAGTCTACCTTGGTAGATGGATTAAATTTTACCTTAAGCGATGACGATCAGATTTGAACAGATGAACCATTGATCAGAAGTCGTTCATACACACCACTGAGTTATACTAGCTTGAAATCTTTTCTTATTTAAAATAAAATATATTTGAATGCGAATTTCATCGATTAAATACTTCATTTTCATAAGATGTACTTTTTTCGAAGTTAAGATATTTAACACATAATATGATTTTTCATTTATCTCTTTAAATAATTTTATTATTTTTTAATAAAATAATATCTTTTTTTATTGTCTACTACATGCGACTAATATTATGATTTTTTTTCATTTTTTCGTTTACATGATAAATAATTTAATCGAAGAATTTAATGAATAAATAATTATTCATATAATCTTTTAGTCGGATTATATGATGAAAAGTCCTTAATATTACTTAAATAGTAATATTTAATATAATTTGCTAAAAGAGTTATGGATAGCTGAAAATTATTACAATATTCTTTTATTATTATATATAGAAACTTTTGAAAAATATGGATTCTTTGCTGTATGTGTGATTGAACTTTTGTCTATTTTAAAATTATCCTGACATTCTTTATTAAGAAGTTTAATGAAGTTTAGATGAATAAAATATATGTAAACGGATGATTTCGATCACGTAGTTAATTATTTTAGAACAGCAATTTTTGCGTAAAATCGCATCCGATTAACAAGAACTAAACGCATACAAACGCGCTTGAAAGCATGAGTGCATTCCAACGTACTTGAAAAAATATTTGAAATGCGTTTAAATGCAATTAGTAAACAAGATGCGTTTAAACGCGTTCAGCTTTTTCTAGAAACGTGTTGAGACGCGGCTCATATTTTTTCTGATTGCGTTTAAACACGTTATGTAGGAAAACTGCGTCCAGACGCGTTTCGATATTTTCTCTAACCGCATTTCAACGCGTTTCATATTGAAAATGCGTTTGAATGCATTGTGGAATGGTTTTTAATCGCGTGTGAACGCGTTTTATTGTGAAACTGCGTTTCAACGCGTCGACTTTGCGTTTCATATTTACATGGGTTTGAACATCTAATATGAATTTTCTATGATAAAGAGAAAGCATTACCACTTATGATATTATAGATACAAAAAAGGTTGATGGAGATACAATTAAAGTCAATATTGTTCAAAGATCAAGATCAGCGTTTTTTTCGCCTCGTTCTCTTGAAATATCGAAAATGTTGTTTAAATTTGCTCATATACGAGACAGAAGGCCAGACGAAGATGAAAAAAGTACTAATCAATGGTATTAACGAAAGAAAATAAGCAGTTAGCGAAACATATATATGCCATTGTTTACTAATACATTTGATGATCATTGAAACAATAAAAAGTGGTAATTTAGTAATAATCATGGTCACTGGAGCTATAAGAAGATCTTTGTGTTCAAATATTTGTGAAATCAAAATAGTTCGATATCGTTCGTTGTCTGCGATACGGTAACGAGTGTTTGAAAGTGCGATTAAGATAACAATACCAGAAATGAGATTAATAAGAAGTGAAATAAAATTGTTAAAAATATTGGTGGCAATTGCGTAAGTACGAAGCCATTCATAACGATATGCAATCACACACCAAAGACGATTGTCTAAACGAGGATCAGAGATTAAAGTATGGCTGAAAATATGATGAATGGTTGTGAGAATGACCTTTAATAGTAGAATGGGAACAACCACTTTGACCATATATACACTTTGACGTTTACTAAAATTAATACCTTTAAGTGTACTAATCATACGTTCAAAGGCAATACAAGTATGAAGCCATTCAGAAAATGAGATTGATAATTGAAGAATAAAATCGAAAAGATGACAACTCACTTGTAAAAATTTCTTATTGCTAATTATTATCATTTGACTATAGATTAGGTAGATTAAACGAGCTAGAAATACGCATAATGTCATTTGATTAATAATCGATAGTATAAGAAGATAGTGACCACAGCCCACTTTCTGAATATCTTCATTTCGAAAAGTAATAAATGAACACACATTGGAGACAAGACCAATAGCGAACATTACAAAGCTGAGACCGAATAAAACTTTGATAATTATTGGCTGAGCGTTTAGAGAAATATCAGTGATAATAATTTGACCGAGCAATGTATCAAGTGTAATTGAGTATTCATTCATTCGAATTTGACAAAAAACTCCTGATGTACATTGAGGACAAATACACATATAATCAAGTTGACCTATTTTTTTGCGCTGTAAACATTGTCCATCATTTTCACAATAGTTGCGTTCGATACAATTAGAAATATTATGATTGTAAATGAAACATTCATGAAATCCATTTTTATCGATCAAACACATATATATTTCATCATAAAAACATTTGACATTTTGTATGTAAAGATGATAAAATTTGATACGTTTCAATTGATTCATGTTAATTAATGTTGAATTAAGATATTCATTGACATGTGGACATCGATATGATTTTTGAATTTCAGTAGTTAAACGACTTCTATTCATATTGGAAAGTACAAGAAGATAATAAGAAATGTTAGAGTGTGAATAGAAGAGCTGAGCAAAAATGAAACGCGGTAATATAACTTGATCGATATAGTTAATGACAAGTGAGGTATTAGGGTGTGTATTGCGATAAAAAAAGACATCGAGATGTGATAGAACACCAGGAAGATTTTGAGAAGAACGAAGAGAATGAATAATTACCACTGGAATATGGGGTAGAGTTGACGGAATATTTACTTTTAATTCAGCTGATCTGTACTGACATCGATTACCAAAATGAGAAGTTGGACAAAGGCAAATCTGGGATATTGTTCGTTCATCAAGTGAAATACATGTACCATTATTTTCACATCTGACTGAAGAGCAAGTATCGAACGGTATCTCACATTTGAGACCCATTCGACCAAGAGTACAAAGACAAAAGGCATGATTATTGTATAAGATACATCTCGAGAATTGACGACTGCAATTAATTTTCGTACATAAGTCAACAGATTGTCTTTGATCACAAGTTGATCCAAACCAACTATCATTACAATGACAAAAAGGTTCGCCTGAATTGATAAATACTTGACAGACACCATGCTGACATGTACTAAAGTTTTGACATAATGCTGTTTGCTTGTCCGATGGCTCTTCAAGATAGAGAAGTGCAGCAAGACGAGTAACTGGAAGAAAAGCAGAAAATTGAACAAGGTATGACCAGGATAAAAGTGTCGATTCAACTGATATGTTGGTCACTCGATAAGCATCAATACGAACAGACTTTTTATTGAACATCGAAAAACTTCGTGTAAATCGAGGATAATTGAGATAAATTAGCTGCTTAAATGAAAATTGTTCATGGGATGCAGTATATATCATTGTTTCGTGTGTCAAGATTTGCCTATTTTCATCAAGCAGATAGAAGACAAGCTGGTAGAAAGAACGTCGATCAAACATTGGTGGGACATCTACACGATAGAATACAGTAAGACGCTCACTTTGACGTTCACAAGAAGCTCCATGATAACTTGGAGGACATAAGCATTCGTCAATATTGTCTGCATAATTGTGAATAACAATTCCTCGATGGCATTGAACTTTATGTTTAGTTAAGATCAATCGATGCTCGGTCGGAGTGAAACGATCGAAGAGAACAGGTAAATAAGATTCTTTAAATATATTAGTCTTATAGAAAGGTTGTATCTTCAAAATGTCACATAGTTGTTCGTCTTCACCCTCAGGAGCACAATCGATAATACCGTTGCACCACTGCTTATTTTTCGAAATGCATGTTCCATTTTTACATGTAAATTCTTTGAATTTATCACATGTTGAATGTTGATACCAATCACAGAATAATTCATCATCACCAAGTGGACAATTTTTTGTGCCGTCACATACTTTTTCCGGCTTAATATTAATGTCGAAATAATTCCAGCATCGGAGATAATAATATCGATGTATTTCCTTGGGGTTTACCAAACCGTTATTTCTTGTCAAGTATTCTTTTTCTAAAAGTGTTTCACGTTCATCTGTACCAAAAAGACAATCGAAATGACGATCACCAGCTTTTACCAGTGGTAAACATCCCACTGTTGTTGAATTGAAATAAGCGCACGGATGTTCATTGTATGCACATGAATTTTTCTGCAATAATGAACAATTAAGTTCATCACAACCATTTGGTAAATTCCATAATCCATTACAGTGAATGTGAGGAGCTTCACATGGCCAATATTCACAGTCGGTTTCATCCGTATCGCTGAAGTTTCTAGAAAATAAATAGAGCTTTTATTGATATTATGCTGAAGTATTAGTCTGATTTGATCGCTTGATAACAAAACGACTTTTTCGTCGAGAATTTGTCACTTTCAGTGAGATTTTGGTATTAGAGAAAAAAATTTATTTATGCAATCAACTGTCAATGGCATTAAAGAAATTTGTATCATTATTTATGTAAAAGATTTAATTTGATTTGTTCTAGTATGAAAAATTGTACTAAAAACCATTTTTGGTAACTATGTCTAACTGGAAATTTCGCAAAACTTAATCGGTATACTTTAATGTTTTCTAATATTTGATGAATAGTGTTATAAGTTCAGGATTTTGGATATGTAACACCGTTTTTTAAGATTAATTAATTCACTTACAAATCTTTTCTTAGCATGCTCAAAGATCAACGAATAATTTAGGAAAATTTCACAGTTACATGATACAATGATATAACTTTCTCGTAATCGCAGATGTCCCCAAACATTTATAAATGGAAATTCAGTTGCCCTTTCTACCCAGCAATATATGCATTAGCAGCTAAGTTTGTAACTAATTTTACACATTAATAGTTAATACGAATGTTATTCCCGCGACGTTTGCTCTTATAATACTGTTAGACTGATAGTGGCGACAGAGATTCTAATGAGGATGAAGACGATGAAGAGTTCTTTATCTATATGATCAATACACAGTGTAGTCACCATCCAAATGAATCACACTTTCAGCGCGTCGCTCTATGTTGGACAATAAAGATGATGTTTGATATATATATTCTGTTCTGTTACATTTAAATAATGCTGAATTCGTGTCTACCAGTACCCGGTATGAGTCAACTTGTTCTGACCCCAGCTGATAAAAATTAAGCAAAAATAGATCCGATCTGAGATCAGCGATAATTTTTAGTCAATCAAAGCGAGTTTTTTTTTCAGACATTGACAATCTTCTCAGTAAATCTGCACATATTCTATCAATATTCAGAATAAAGAATTTCTCACTAGATTCACGTAGTCAAAAGTTCAAGTCAATAGGTTGAAATATTGAAGTGCTTTCGGAGGGATAGGGAACTGATGACTAACGCAATATCTTAATAAGAAAATCAAATAATTATGCAACATTATAATTTATCATAGATTTACTTGTATTTTATACAATTTAATTGACATACTTCGTAGACATAAGAGTTAACAAAGTTTTGCTTAGATCATCAATCAATTCTTAGTGTGGTTGGTTCGATCTAGTAGAAACAGTTGGATCAGCATCAATATTAGTAAAGTAAGAATCCTACTGACTACAACCCCATTTTAACGTCCGCAATAAACAAGAGAGCTTCAACTTGTTTTCTCTTTGTAAACTAAATTTCAAATAATGGCTAAAAATGATAAATATAGTGGACTATAACTTACGTGGCTTCTTGAAACATTTTGAATATATCGTATCCGTCGCAAATTTCTTGATAATTGATCACTTGTTCTTTCTGAAGATTTATGTCTCGAAGATATTGACAATTAAATTCATCTGTACATCTTGCAAAGAATAATTCATCATGGTAGTTGCGACAGTCCTGAACATTATCCTGGATTAATCGTCGTGGAACACATTCATAATTAGCACAAATAAATCGATCAGGTAAATGACATGCTAGCTGATAATTGATACCACCAATATGTTCCTCTTCTCGTAAGTCTAACCACGGTGGGCAATCATTAAATTGATGATCAAGTACGCGATAAGGAGATATGAATCGATTGGATTCGCACTTATACAGTTTAGAATGTGTTTTTTGATGAGTACAATGGGAAAAAAGACATTGAATGAGGAGTACGATTCTGGTAGCCAAGTAACTAGAATTTGATGTTTCCATGAATCTATTAAAGTTAAACATCATAGACAACATACAAACGAAGCCATTGTGCGTAAAAGCTGAACCATCATGATAGATATTACAAATCGATCGATTCCAACATACATAATCAGGATAAATGTCATCCCGCAACGTACGAGAAGTGTACAAAAGTCGAACAAATGGAAATATAAAAGGACCTGGTGGAAAAAAGAACAATTTCGGGCATGAACTTTTCCCATTATTGATGAATAACAACTCTTCACAATGTTGTTGAATTCCATTTTGACATGGTTCAAAAAAACAAAGAATATTGAAGATACACATCATTGTAATGAAGCATGAATCATCAACGTCTGACTTGTAGTATGGACGAAAAAGAGTTTTAAGGATAAAAGCATCACGTAAATTCGAGCAAATACGTCCTTCATCAAATTCAACAGAAAGATGTTGTCCATCACCACATGATAAAAAATTGAGACCAAGTTTATGTTCTTCACATTCAGCTGTTGCCGCTTTCAAAGAGCACATTCGACTCGAATCTATTGAATTATGATTAACAGGTCTTGGCTCATCATACCAATCGGGACAATCAAATGTCCGATCCAGAAGAAAGTCACGTGGAATACATAGACCATTTCGACATCGATATTCAGTTTTTGCATCACAATCATTGAGTTCCATTGTCAGAAAATGTTCTTCATCTATACCATTGGTACAATGAACGATACCATCGTTAATTTCTCGCCAATCAAGACAAAAACCAGTATATGTGGTACAATTAAAATAAGTATAACATGTTGTAGAATTTTGTTCATTCATCCAATACAAATCATTTTTGTTCGTTTCACTCATCATCAATGTTATATTAACAATCTCATCAAATGAACTTCTTTCATTTCCCATCTTGAATTGATATTGACATTGTGTTCCAAACGAAAATCCAACCGTACAATTACAATAAACTTGTTCATTATTGTCGTTGCTTGACTTGTTTAGAAGATAAACTGCATAATCATCAATTAAATCAGTTGGTGCAAACCATTTCCAAAGTTGGTGTAATGTAACATTATTCGAACGAAGTTCCTGAAATGTGAATTTAGTTCCAAAACATTCTTTCTTCGAATAAATTGTAGTGTGACGAATACAATAAGGTACAAGATGATAAGTTAAACCATTTAAAGTACTCTCAAAACGATATAAACAATCATGATCGTTGTTTGATGTAGGATAATGACTATGATATAAACGATAGTATCCTTCACATATCAAACAGAGAAGTATAAAGTGAAATAAATTCAAAAATAGTTTCATTTTGAATGATATGCGTCTTAAATAACTTTTATAATCACTATTTTATATTGATAAATAAATTTGTAAAAACATAAAATTGGCAGTGTTTGTCTGTCGTTTGCTATTTTGTTAGTGCAAAAATGCATTAGATGGAGTTATCAAATTTGTTCAAAGAAAAAAAGTATTATCTGCGTTGACAAACGAGAATTTATTTAATAGCATATGGTTACTATTTTGTGTGATTCGGAGCTACTTCCGAAGGTTGATAAAGTCTGAAAAAAATCCACACACAAAGAGCTTACATAAAAAAGTTCACAGTTAATTTATTAACTTTTTGCTTGTAAGTTTCGATCTTGTAGTTACAAATTGAAGTTAATTAGCACACAGAAATGATTGAATTAAAAATAAAAAAACGATTAGAACAATAATATTATTGAAATGTGAAAAGATTTAAAATATGCAAATGGAAAAAAAAACAGATAAATAACACTATTTATGTATAAGAAATATTTACTTGAACAGATTTTATTACCACTGAAAAAACTGCAATTCTTTTTACTGAAGTCAGAATCTTAATCTGGAAAATTATTGTTGTTACATATTGAAATGAATACGTAAACATCCGTTTTTTTTATGAAAAACAAAGAATATATATTTATAACGCAAACAAGCAACATTATTACGTAGTAGAGAACAATATCAAGGACGATTATAACGATTGTTTGACTTCGATCAACCATAATTAATGTAAGATGTCAATATATTACAACTATGTGTTTGTATATTTGTCCGTAGAGTAGTAGTTCGAATCTATAGTTCAGAAGTCTATCGAATCGTCTCAATACACAGTTCTTATATTCAACTTTCTAAAACTTTTTCGCAGTATATTCAAAGCCTTGAAATCGTTACTAGCATAATTTCGCGTGGAATAAGACCACAGGGAGCGGAGGCCTGAGGCTTGAATAGGCTCCAACTTACCCTAGATTGAATTTAGTGAGGTTTGCATAAACAAATGTCTGGATTTCACGGTTTGGTGACATTGCATTTTGTAGAGTGAACATTACTCTAGGAAATCTTTTATTAAAAATTTTATTTCATTCAAGAAGTTGTCGAAAACTAAGTGAACAAAGCTCGTCAACGCAGCCCTTCTATAGCTAAAATGTGGAACTCACATATTCATATAAGCTAGAAGTTGTATCACTGTAAATTTTTTATAATGTTATTACTCTACATTGATAGATATATGTTTGCAGTAAAGCTTTAGCATATACTGCAACGGGGACCTGTTTGTAAGAGAGAGGCTCGAAAAACCTCGACTTGAAACTTACATTCACTATTTTTCTTCAAAAAAAGATGTGAGTTCCACAATGAAAACAACATATCAATCCAAATACTTGCGACACATAGTATCTAAAGAAGTAAAACACGCCAATATCATGCTTGAATTACTAGAACATCTAGCGTATATTCAGCATTTAGTATTTACATGAATTATATATTGAAACTATGATCGTCAATGAAAGTGTGTTAGTGGACGGATATTTTTAAAAATAATAACAATTGGAAAAATAAGATTGATTCGTTTTCTTTTTATCATTTATCATCAACAAATATTTCGCATTTTTTCGTTATATTTGACAGTAAAAAAATGATATTTAATTCACGCACATGGTATTATTTTTACTGTTTAGTCAATACTACAATTATACTTGACCAGTTTCTTATGAACTAATTCATGTTGAAATAAAATACTTTGGTTATATAAACTGTGTACTAGTAATGGCATCATCATCAGTTGGATGTTCTTTTCCCATAAGAGAATATATGGTACGAACGAACCAAAAACAAGCAAGAAAGCCAATAGTTCCTAGAAAAAGAAAGAAAAATAAAAAATATTTGTAGTTTTCGTTAACTCATTATTTAGAGCAACAATTCTACATTCATGTCAAAATAAAAAACTCGTATAATATATCTTATCATAAAATGAATATCTGATTTCTTTCATTCAACAACTTGCCTGTGAGTATAAATTAGTAAATAATTCGATAAAAATATCGTTTATCTGAATATTTTATTTCAAATTTTGGATTTAATATTACTACTATCTTCTTTACTCACCAGTAAAAAGAAATAGAATGAATGCGAATATCAATGTATAGCCAAAGTATAGAAATATTGAAATTCCACCGACTATTTTCGAAAATCGTGCAAAATAATAGATTGAATATAAAATGAAATATATCGCAGAAAAGCCTGATGTTAGCAAAGGATGCCACCACCAATTGTAATTCTGTAAGAAAAAAAAACGACAAACTATTTGGTTATAAATAATTCAAAACAACGGAATGATAGATCGTAATAGTTATGTCTGACTTTTACAGATTTTGTTTCATAAACATAATCTTGTTTAAATATTCCGATTTTGTTCATATCATTGAATCAATATCAATTTACCTCAATAGATAATTGAACATAGCAAAAAAGTATAATCGTTACGAAACATATGAAAATATGAATTGCACATATCACAATTAAATATATTGGATGGTAGTAGTGTGTGTCATATCTAAAATGTATAACATATAAAAGAAAGAATTATGCAAATGCTAGGAAAGATAACTTACAAGATGCTAGTTAAAATAAAATAGTATGAAACAAAAATGGACGAAAATGGAAAAATGGCGTTTCCCAAATTTACTTTGAAACAAAAATAAAATAAATACGATTGTTATTCTCATTCGTCAGCATTTCTTACATAGATATGAATTATAATACCATTTCTGTTTTGGTATTTGACGTGGAATTGGATTTATTCGGCCAGGGTTTTTAATCATCTTTTGTTATATTATTGAAAAATCAGTGATTTATAGTAAATTATTGCTAATTCTTACCAATTGTTGGGAACCAAAATAAGCACCAACAAGCGTAAGTGGTACAGATATAAAGAACCAAAGAATAAACAATATCATATATGTTGTCAATGGAATAGCTGCTGAACTATCATTCATCCAATGAACGACAGTAAGAATGGAGAAGACAATAAAGATCGGGCTGAAATCAAAAGTCTAGAAATAACTTTTACATCAATCGACATTAATCTATTACCCAGCACATGACACACTTGTTAGAAATCCATTATTTTTCCAATTCTCGCCTTCAAACACTAGAAAAATTAATGAATAACTCATAGAAAAGGATAGTAATACTTAACAATAGTTTTTCTACTTTTATACAAACGTGCTGAAATATAACCTGCAGACATGCCCAAAAGAATATAACACCATATAGCAGCTTTCAAAGAAACAATCCCTTTAAAATGAAAGAATAAATAGAAAAGAAGAAATTTACTGGTCAACATAGATCCTGGATTTTCTGGTGAAAAAAAATCGAAACCACCAAATACTGAACAAAGAAAGAAGAATGAAGTGAAAATAATTAAAATAGAAGATACGTACTCAAAATAATAAAAACCATGATGGCAATTTGAACACCATTTCCGACAAATATTGATAATAGCATACCTTTCTGTGGTGGTCGAAATACATCTCCATGAATCCTAAGAATTAATTTAATTACATATTTTCTTCAGTCAATGAAGTAAATATTTTTAAATCGAATCAAAATTAAATATGAATTTTTCTAAATTGTTACTATGAACTTATTTGTTCTTTCACACTTTATATATCTTCGAGCATTTTCTCATCGAATAAAAGATTTTAAGTTGTGATGCATTACAGTGAGTTTTGCACTGAAGACCATCTACACATATTTAAATGTTAGCAATTTTCATAATAATCTCGTTGGAGACTTCACTTTCATTGTTATATTTCTCTCTGTCTATGGAAAGTGGGTACTACTAAAGTGCTTATGATAATGTCTTAGTCGTGTCTATCACGATCTGTAATGAATCATTGCTAAGATGTTTGCCATGTCTAGAAAGGAAGAAGATGATATGCAAATTTTTACTTTTAGATTATTTTACAAAAACTTAAATCATTCTCTTCTATATCTTCAAAACGAAGAAATATTTTAAGATTTTATTCTGTAGAGTATATTTATTTCAGTGTGATTACTTACAATTTCCAGCCGAATTTTTTTTGTACATCATCCTAATTAAAATAAGTTCAAACACGACAAGATCAAGATTCTATGTGATAAAATATCTTTCAGTTTACTTACATCATGGATCATTTGATTATAACGATTGATGTCTTTACGTAACGAACGAAAAATATAAATACAAACAACAATCATACCAAAGATTCCAATGCCGAGTGTATTTGAAACGGTAAACCAGTGGACAAATGTCAATGGGGACGCTTGAAGAATGTAATTCCATCGTGAAGCCCATGGAGTAATATTGTCTTTCATAAAATATATTGAATATGTGTAATGTATTTTTATCTCTTCTGATATTGATTGAAACATAAGTGGCCTTACGTTACGTTCGCACAATTTCGAATTCAAACTAAAATACGAAATTGTTTTTATATATAAATTTGTCAAAAACGACGAACGAACCTGCTAATTCGCACTATAGCATAAGTAATTTGACCACAGTTTTCATCAGAAGATATGTTCCATATTTCATCTAGAACATACATAAAAATAAGATCTTCTACAAAGTCCTGATCAGATTATATTTAACTTCCAGAAAATAAATATATTAAGAAGTCTCAATTATGAATGTGATTTGGAAAATTAAAATTAATTTAATTTATTTACCTTGACAACTGTGATAACCAATTGTAAAATCGAGATGATTGTATATGTAGAAAGTATCTTTCTTTCCATGATAAATATTAAATGTTCCATTCCACATCGTATCTTGTCGAAAATAGAAACCGATTGGAGTACCACGGTAACATCCTTCTTTTTGTCCTGGATATGCAAAGCACATCATTACTGGCACATTATCAATAATCCAATGTTGTTGATAGTTTTCAGCAATGCTTTTCATTAATTGCTTGAGCAAATCTTGTTGGTGAATGTTACCTAAATTGTACGTTTTCGTACACACTTTTACACACTTTTGATTTTCAAGAAAGTTAAACTAAACAAAGCAAAGAAAAATGAAAAGCTGCCTAAATAAAAGGTTCTTACTTTGTACGGTGTAGGACGAATCCGATGACCAATTAGTGTTTGACCTAGATTTTGTGTTAACGATGTTTTGTTAGATGCAGTACAAAAATCAAATCTATAAGAAACTCCTTTCTTCAAAAAATAAAAATAAAAAATCTAAATACTTACGAATCATAATCGTAGACCAACACCGATTGAAATGAATCAAGTCGATTTGCATACACGTCGACCTTGGTCTCAAAGAAAATAACAACATTGACAGAATTTAGTAACTTCTGCAGTGTGTGCTTGAAACTGATCGTGTTTCTCCAAGAGTTTCTCACGAAAAATAACTTTCGAATATAATAAATCTTAAAATACCGCTATATGTATCATGAACTTATAGTTTTTCCTTGTTCTAATTTATACGAAACTCGTGAAAGCATATAAAACCTAAATCACACGTAAAAACAGATTCATTTTGACATATTTTTCACTTTTTAGAATTATTATGAACTTTTAAGTACTTCTCGAGTTGTTTCCAAGTTTTACTTGATGAATACCTTAGATACGTGGAAAACTCTCGTTTTACAAAAGAAAGAAGGCGCTCGAAACTTCGGATCTCAATCAAAGACGTCATTATGTTCTTTTAATCACATGTCTTACTAATGATTGATTTTCGTCATTTATGACTTTTAGAAAGATAATTTTGATTTTATTAATGATCATACTAACCTTACATTTGGAGCCCCGTAATGCATATTTACAAAACATATTGGGTATCGAACGAAAGGAATACGAGGTATATATTATTGAAAAGAAGAGTGCAAGAGCAAATATATGTTGCATAATGCACATTTCAATGATGATATATGTCTCTAAAATTAAAATAAATTTTGTATTTTTTTTTGTATAGAATAGGATTCCTACTCTAGATAATAAAAGACTTTGGTCACAGAAAAAAGTAATGATTTAAAAGATGAGTGACATCTAATGCAGTTTTACAAGAGAAGCCCATGAAATAAAAAATAAAAAAAATTGCATCAAAATGATAAAATGGATATAAAACTTGATGTATTTTATTTTCCATCAATTTTTATGCCCGTTTTACCATCCGACATATAATTTTTTCCATTCTTTTTTTTCTTTGATTCTCTGAGAACACAGCAGAAAGCAAGTGTTGTTCTTTTTCTTTCTTCAATTCCTTTCTTTTTTCTCAGTCGGCATTTTTTTTTCTGAGGATTATATAAAAAAAAGAGATAAGAAAAAGCATATATATTACTGTAGTTACTCATAAACACGACCGGTGCTGTCAGATCGGTGATTACAATCCTCACTCAAACGATGGTAGACGACTGCCTACGATAATATATGCTAAGAAAAAAAGAAATTATGATAAGCAATGTGCTTAATACAAGAAAGAGAAATAATTAACGCGTAGGTCATAACCAAATGAACTATATGTAATTTCTTTTATTTCTGCAAATCTTGTCATAGTATGTTAAAAGAAAAGAAACGTAGATTGTTTCACATAATGAATTGATGCTTTATTAAATTTGTACTAGAATTCTAATTAGTCTAGTTATTGACATAGTGGTGAGAATGTCCGATCCAAGATGTACACTCGACAATGGATGGATCCAGTGAGCTTTCAATACCGTCACATCTTGTAGTACTTGGAAGAGAATATTTATTTAGAAAATAAATGAACCAATAACTAGTTAAAAATCATTTATATATACAGTAAAACTTCTCCCAATGAACATTTTTATTTATTGAACATCCCTTGTTTGAACACCGTGCATTCTAAAACAGTGACTGCAAAATTCATTGATGGTCTATTCATTACAACAAAATTCGTCGCATGTATTGAAAAAGAACAATGAATATGAATAGTCAAGAACGAACTGATCGGCTGTGTCTACAAGAATAACGCTCTTTTTCTATCTACAATTCTTAAATGGCAACAAAGCACACATTAACACTTTCTGAAAAAATAGAGTTAATTCGTAAACATGAAGCAAACGTTTTGTACCATACGTTGACTGACCACTACAAGATCTCAATCGTTAGTATTTGAAACATTATCGAGCGCAAAGTCGAGTATATGGAAAATTACGAACAAAATGAAAACTCAAACAAGAAGCGTAATCTACGTAATGAACTCAGTCAATAGCTAGATCAAAAAGTATATGAATGGTTCGTGGCACAACGTAGTAAAAACTTTCGCATCTCTGGCCCTCTTTTACAAGAACGAGCACGATAAATTCGTCAAGAATTAGGTGGTCCAAATGCTGACGACTTCAAAGCAAACAATGGTTGGTTGGAAAAGTTTCACAAGCATCATAGTATACAATATCGAACTGTCTGTGATGAAGCAGCAGCGGTTGACTTTACAACTGTCGATGAATGGAAAAAGCGCTTACCAACAATCATTGATAATTACGATCCTAATGATATTTATGATGTCGACGAAACTGGTCTATTTTTCAAAGCACTACCAAATCGTTTACTCGTCACGACTAAAGATACTTGCAAAGGTGGAAAAAGATTAAAAGAGCGCTTTACTGTTCTTCTATGTACCAATATGACAGGTACAGACAAATTAAAACTATTTCTTATCGGTAAGTTCTATATTTTCTTTTCAATCTCTCCCATTCTTTTCTATTAATTTTTTCGTTCAAAGTAAATCAGCTAATCCAAGATACTTTAAACATTTAAATGTTAAAGATTTACCTGTTACATGGCGATCAAATCGTAGCAGTTGGATGACTGCCAGCCTGTTCGAGGAGTGACTCGATAATGTGAAGAAAACAATGATCAAGCAAAAGCGCAATATTTTATTGTTTATTGACCAGGTACCATGTCATAATCCTAATATTGAATATTCTAACATATGTGCCAAATTCTTTTCTCCTAACACAACATCGAAGCTACAACCACTTGATCAAGGGATAATCAAGAATTTCAAGTGTCATTATCGTGAGTATTCTCATTTTCTACATTTCACTAAATATAATCATGAATTTACTTAGGTCAACATCTTATGAAACGCGTAATATCGCGTTGCATCGTCGCCACCTCATCATATGACATTATCATCACAACGCTTGACGCCGTAACTTGGACAAAAAGTGTTTGGGAAGATGTCACTCAATCGATGATGCACAACACATTTCGGGTGGCAGCCTTCGTTGACCCAAAGACTCAAGTTGCTACTACTATTGCATTCGATAATGATAATGATTCAGACGAAGAAATTATTACTGATGATATTACAACAGCATTAAAAGATCTCGATAGACTTCTTACTCGTATTCATATTGATGAATAATGTCTTTCAGCAAAGGAATTGAGCGAAATGGACTTAGATACGCCAGCTTTCAATGAGTGGGACAACTTGGACAATAAAGTGACCATCGTCGATAAAGAATGTGGCAACAAAAATCAGAACAATAATGACGAGGACGATGATACACCGACTGAAGCACCACCAAAGCTCATTGACACAATGGAAATGGTCAGACGATTATATATTCTGGCTTCTACTCGACACCCAGAATTAAATTCACTTGTTTCTCAATTGGATTCACAACTTACTCAACTCTTCATTGACTCAAGGGAAGTCAAACAAGTAAAGATCGATGATTATTTTCGTAAAAATAAAATTAAAATGTTTAATAAATGGAAAAAAATATTTTTTTGTAATTTTGTCTCATAAAACTTGAATAATCATGTAGAACGAATGAAGAAATATCTTTTTATTCTATGCGCTGCGTAATTAGAGGAATTTTTAATAAGAAAGGTGTGTACGTATCAATCTGTAACATTCCCCATGCACTGTATACATCTATGTGTTCACTTAATGAGACACCTCTATATAATGAACGCGTTTTGAATGGTTCCGTTGGCGTTCATCTTATGAAGGTTTTACTGTATTCTTTTTATTTTATTCATGTCATATGTTAGTTTTTGAATTTTCACGAGTCATAATGTTGATATTTTTTTTTTGTATAGTCACAATTTAGATATAAACTTTAAAAAATAGATTATATCTGATCAGTATTCTAAATGAATGAAAGTCATCCTTACCCTTTATCTTATAATTTTATTAATAATCACAATACACATTCAATTTATAAGAGTAAGCATGATGAGTTAATAAAAAACTAGATTAAATCAAGACAATCAGGAGTAGACTACTTTTAACCTTTATTTTCGCTTTTGTGTGAATAAAACGTGTTACTGGCGAGGATCGCACAAAAAACGATCCTCGCAAAGCTTAAGACTGGCTCACTCAGAAAAAACCATAGTCTTGGTCTGACTATCCAGGGCATCGAGACTCGTCTTTTTTTATGTCTCGAAGCAGCACCAGGATAAGATCATACTAGAATAAAGAAAAGCTTAAAATTATCTGATATTTGCCTAATGCAAAGACTTTAACTTAACATTAAATAAATCAAGTGCTAAATCGAAAAAATTCAAATTTAGTATTAAATGGGAAATAAAAAAAAACTTAATCTAAATTAAAAGGTCCATTCTATTGACAATCATTAATCAGACAAAAAATCATCTGCTTTTTCCTTGAATTAATTACTATTTATTTCAAGTACGTGATCTCAGTCTATCATGAAATTCATATTTAATCTAACTTCATCATTTAGATAACTATTTATCTTTAACCTTCATCTGAATCCTTTGTTATATTACTCTACTAGTATTACCTTCAACTAAAAAAATCATTTTAATTTTAACTATCATGTATAAAAATAACATTATCAAAAATTTACACTTAATTTTATCATTTATTTTTTGATTAATAGTCAATGTTCATTAAATTCTTTGATTGAACGATGTTTATGAAGCTTCGTTGGCTTACTTTTGTGGTCACGGATCTTTTACTAACGTGTCCAGTTCTTTATATATTTTTAGTTGTTGTTGATTGTTGTGGCTGGCACTCGAGACTATGATTGTGCTTTTTCAAGCTAGCAGCAGCATCTTCTATTTTTGAAGGCATTACCGCAAAAACCCAAAATAAATGCAAATACTTGTTTTGGTTGAGTGACTTTTAGAAAATCAGCAAAAGATAGAAAATAAAAAACCAAAATTTTAAGTCCTATGACTTGGAAATGTGAGAGAAGTTGAAGAGAAAAGTGAAAATAAAATATACGAAATTGATGAAATTGGGATTGATCGTTTTATGAGATACTTATGCCATCAAAATCATAAAAATGAATTGGAAAAAGATTTGCTTTTTCTAGTGGTCGTGCTCTGAAAAAAATTAGTATCTAGAGAATGCAATAATAATTTTTTGAAACAGTTCGACTAAAAATTTCCCAAATATTTTTCTCTATGATATATATAACAGCTAGCCAAATTGATGAACATCAATTGAGCAACAACGGTCGTACCTTGTAAAAAATGGCCCATAAATGGATTATTTCCCATTTATGGCTTGATTATTTAATTTGAAATCTATTTACAAAGCAATTCAATGCAAATAAATTACTTTTTTAATATCTAATTCGACTCGTTATTTTAAATCTTCTTTACCATAGACTTCAATACAGATGAATTATTGCTTAGTTTATATTCATTTATTTTTCACCCATCGGCTTCCCATTTAAGCTCAACGAAACTGACGAAGTTTTTATTGACGTATAGTGTCATGTATGTATGTGGAACTTTGTTTTGAAAAACACCACTGGTGTGTTCGACATACAAGCAAAGTTATTTTTGAATCCATGACTATTATATTGATGATGACAGCTTTCCTTGAATATGTTTACATTCGTTCTACCATTACCTTCAATTATCATGCATTTTTTTTCTTTTTTATCTTATTTTTCTATGAGCAGTAGAAATTGACACAATTTTGAGTGACGTATAACTTATATTTGATTTTTATACGTCTATTCGAAATTGATAAAATTTTGATTGATGTATAGTGTAGTGTATGTGTGGAAAATTTTGCTTTAAATAACATAACTGACGTGCTCGGCAAACGAGCAATTTTATCTTTGAATTCATCGCTATTATATTGGTGATGACAAATTACCTTGGTTATGTTTACATTCTTTCTACCATTATCTTCAATCTTCATGCATTTTTTCATCTCAGTCTTCTATTAGCAGTTGGTATTAATGAAATTTTGATTGACGTTCAATTTAAACTGTGTATACGGAATTTTATAGACAGCATAGTGCATTCAAAATAAAAAAGACATTGTAAACTTGGAAATAGAGACAAAAGTATGAGGGATCAGACAACGAAACATTCGGACACGACTTTGACATTCAGTGACGAGTTCTGATGACTGACATCTTTTGCGTCGGACGTAGTTTCAAAAAGAGATAAGCTATACGATAAACTACAATAACAATAGTTTCTGTGAGCTTAATATAATGAATATCTTAACTATTCTATTCGTATATATTATTTGCATGAAGAAGAGATGGTAAATCCATGAAAATTGTTTGTAATATATTGAGAACTATAATGAAATGAGACATATTTCAATAAGAATAAGGATGAGAGTGACTTTGCTTGTCCTGATTCAGATTTCGCGTCAGTGAAGATATTCATTAGATGACATTGTCTCTGCTTTATTTGTTCAAATGATTTCTTGAATTTATAAAGTAGTGTAAAATACTATCTATAACAATCTAGTACACAATGCCACCGTATTCTCCTGATTTGCATAATTATTTTTTATCTCAATAATTCAATATTCACGTCAAAGACCTTCTCTTTGATGTCTGCGCATTTTTTCTATTATGTTGCAAGAGTTCACGCACAAACTATTCGTCTTGTCTTCATGCTTTAAAAAATATAAAAAAACGATAATTGCCTGGCTATAGGGTCTAGTATGTGACTACCTGCAGGTGTTTCGTTAACGTGAGAGAGCTTGCTAATGATTCTTTTTATAACTGATCACATATAATATCCGTTACTTGCTTGATAAGGAAAAAGCGTTGTTTATTGGTTTTTTTCTCACTATTTACTTTTTTTTTCGTTGAAGTGGGAAAAAGAGGATCCATGCATCATTGATCACTGGAATGAAAAGTGTATAAAAAGTGTGTTCGTCGCGTTTTTATTCAGTTTCTTTTACTTTCATTTAGATTTATAACTAGTACATTCACATACTCTTCCCACCTTCCGCCTTTCTTATACACTCTCTGACGGTAAGTACCATTATATCATTTGTGTTTATTCTACGCTACATTTGTTTCAATGATGTGCATCTGAATCTATAAAGTGAAGGCATAATAGTGGTCAGTAATGAAGAGACATAGGCATAGATTTATCAAAAACTTACGGTTCTATTACCCTCTAAGAGGACTTATTCAATAAACGAAAATGTTGATAGGAGGGTATACTGAAAGTTAAGGTTCTTTTAAGTGGCATTTTGACATTGACTATTTTCTTGAATTCAAATTCTAGCGAAACATTTTGTCAAGAGAACATTCCATAGAAATGTTAAAATTTTTCGACTACTTCAAAGGGTGAAATAAACGTAGTATTTCGGACCGGAAAGCTTGCTGGAACAACAACGGAGTCGATGGGGAAAACCTTGAATCTAGTCAAAAAAAATGACGATAA
>JAJEKB010021929.1:0-19353 GCA_022393335.1 Macrotrachela quadricornifera | reverse complement strand
GCATCTTATTGTAAAAAGGTTCATAGTGATGATGTAGCACGTTTTGCTAAGTTACTTCTTCGTATGCCACCAATACGTGGTTGGTGTATTAAAGGTATTGAAAATTTATTTTTTGCTGGTGCAGCTCGTTCAGCTGATTCTGATATAATACATATGATTCGAAATCGTCAACTTTAAAAGAAGACAACAAATAAAAACTAAACTATCAAACACTATATATATATATAAAATATTTGCTTTTCTAAATGTATTCTCTCATCAGTTGTGAAATATAGTCACCTATTGTCATTGTTATTTAAGCTCAAAAATAAATAAAAGAAGATAGTTTTACTATCTTTCTTTTATTTATTTATTTTTTTTTCTTTTCGTACGTATATGTTATATTACATTGTCATAAGTGTTCTTTTTCTTTTTGTTCTATTTGTCTCGCTGTGATACCATTTGGTCGTTTAACTCAAACATGTAAACTGAAAAAAAAAATACAACTTTGTCAGCATTATTTCTCATCTCTTTGTTTCTTGCCGGTTTTTTTCTCTCTTTAGTTCTTATTGGTCTATTTCTACTTTTTTTTGGATGGTTTCCTGTTGTATATCGTGTTTATTGGACCCATTTATACTTTCTTCCTTTTTTGAAAAAAAAACCAATACATATGTTTGTGCATGAGTGTTTATATATATATATGTGCATATCAAACAGATAGTTATGGTATCATATGTTGAAATATCCAACTTGAATACATTGAAAGACGAGTATAAACACCTGCAGAACCTTGTTTTGCACATTCAGTTGAACCAAAAGAAACTATACCGACAGCATACCTAAATTTATTATTATATAAATCAATAGTCACATGTTAGATTGATGTATTAAATTAAAATTTTTAAGATAAATATTGATTTATTTTATAAAATAAAATTAATGATTTTTGTTATTCTTCACTGTATGTTATACTTCAATTCTATGAAAACATCGTTAAAATATTTTAAATTTTATAAAGTCATTTTCTTGATAGTTTAGCAAGTAATATATCGAAATAAATATCATTCAGTACATATTTTTACCATAAATATATCACAATGTCTAGCCTAATGAGAAAATGATATGTCTTATCCTGTTATTCGTGATGCTTTATTTGAGGCGCACAAATATGGGTCTTATAATTATGTGGAATATAAATATAAAACATTTTTTTTCCTAATAGTATTTGATTCTATTTATTAAAGAATGTAAAAGATTTATGTAAAAATAGTATCGAGTATTTAATGTGTCAAAGAAGATCCTTCTATTAATTTTGTATTATAGTAAAACTTTACATAAGATTTTAATATTTGATAAATATGTGAACTAGTTCTAGAAAATATCAGATCTTATCTTTGATATTTACTTAATAAATCACGAGAATAATTCGTATGCTCCTACACATTGATAAGCTTTATTATTGTGTTTTTTTCTCGATTAAATAGAAAAAAAAGAACTAATCTTTGATGTAGTACAAGAGATAATAGTAAATAATAAAAAAGAAATTTAATATATATTTTCTCTTACCATCTATTATTATAATTCATCAATAAAGGTCCACCAGAATCACCTTGACATGAATCTGTTTTATAATCTTTTGATCCAGCACAAATCATAAATTTTGATTGAAATAGTATTAAATCACCTCTTTTATATTCCATACAATCATAATCTGGTAAAATTCTAATCATAGCTTGTTGTAATTCATTTGTTTGACGAATAAATGTTCCATTAGATAAAATTTTATTTATATAACCCCAACCAATTATTTCAACTTGATTATCTAATTGAACATCTTTTATTCGTTTATCATTTGGTATAATACATAAATATCTTATAAAAGCAGTTTCATGAATAGATTCTGAAAGACGTAAAATTGCTAAATCATTTTCATATGTTTTCATTGGATAAATTTTATAATTTGGATGGTTTATTATTTTACTAATAAAACGTTTTTCAGTAATACCCATATTTAGTTCAATTTCACGTTCATCTAATTTATGTACACCAAACCATAAAATAAATTCATTTATATTTCTACCATATGTACAATGTGCAGCTGTTAAGACATTCCATGAATCAATTAAACTTCCACTACACCAACTATGTTCACCTATTTCAATATAAACTATATAAGGCCAAGAATTTTTTATAGCTGTTTCTCCATTTACTACACGATCAGAAGATATATTTGGTTGAATATATGATTCACCACATTTTATTGAACAATCTCGACTTTGACTACCCAAATGACATATACAGGATTGATTATCAGAAGAACAAACAGCTTGATTAATACAAATTATATTTGTACATCGAATACCAACTAAATTTTCGAATAAAAAGTGAAAAAAAATCAGATTTATTTATTTATTTTTTAAATTAAATTTACTGTTTTCACAATTATTTCCAGATATATTGTCTGGACAAAGACATGTTGTTTGTTTATTTGGTAATACTTGACATTGACCACCATTTTTACATTTCATTCGTCGAGTTGTACAAGGATCGATAGATGATAAAAAAATATTGGTATCTAATATAAAGAAAAATTTGAATTTTTTTGAATTTTTTAAAAAAAATATATGTATAAACTTGAAAGAGATGTTGAATTCAATTTCATATTTTCCATTTCATAAATAAACTGAATTTGTCCAGTAACTTTTGATGTTCCTAAATCAACTTGAAAACACCTTTGATTATCAAACAATAATGGTGGTGATAATTGAACATAAAGATAAGCACGTGAATTAAAATAAATTATTATATTTCCATCAATCGATTTAAGTATTGGTGTATCAATATTAGTATTATGAATATTAGAAGATCGATTTATTAAAATAGCTTTAAGAGATACTATATTGTCAGGTATACATATGATATTACCAGTTTGAATTATTTGTGGTTTTGTTGAATGAAATGATATAGCTAATCTATCAATGAATTTTACTACATTTAATAAAAAATATAAACTTACTGTTATTGTTAAGAAAATCTGATGATATTCGGATGTTATTTCTATCTAAATAATGGGTAGCACATTAATAATCGTCCTTTTTATATTTTTAAGATTTCTACTCTACTATTCCTATGACTATAACATTCTTCTGATTAAAAGATAGCGTTTGAAATTTTCTATAAAACTATATATGACTAGACGGAAAAACTATTTTGATTATACTTGAAAACAAATCAAAAAATAGATACATACAAAAAGCTGTACAATGTGATGAATTGAACATAATAAATGGTTGTGCTTTGTATCCAATTTTTTCATCGCTTACTTGACTCGATCAAAATGTACACCGTGAAAAGTTCTACAAATTACATAAGATCCTTTATTTCATAGTTATCTTTTTTATTTTTAAAATGAACATAATTTTAATCAATTAAATCTGGACTATGCGAAAATGATATATATTTTTTTTCGTACAAGCTGAATTTTGTAGAGCTTTTCAAGTTGCATAATTTGATATATTCTGTTTTTCTAATAAAGTGACGTAAGTAATGAAAAAATTGGATGCAAGATATGGTCATTCATTATGTCTAACAGGTGATACCTTACAGATTTTTATGTCTTTATTTTCACCTTTTTTCAAATGCATCTAAAATAGTTTTTGAGTTTTAGTTATGTAGAGTTTTATAAGAATTTCAAGCGCTATCTTTAATGAAAAGAATTTTTTAGGTATGACTAACACAGAAGAAATCTGAAAAATACAAAGTGGTCAGTTATCAATGCCCACTTGTTGGTAATACTCCTTTAATATTCAATAGCAGAAAAAAAAAACAAGATGCATACCTAATGGAAAAAATTCATTAATCATATCGATCTGATGTATACACTTTATTAAAAATAATAAAAATACTAACATAGTTCTATTGTTTTATTGTTAGGTTTTTTTTGTCTTATATTTTCATTTTTTATTATTTCCATGTGTTGCCAATCGACATACTTTCAAAGACGAATTTATATCAAAGAAAAAATAACGAGTATTACAAAAAAAAAAAAGAAATACAAATCTATTCGAAAATATATTGTATCAAATTTGTGTATAATTTATCTTTAATATAACTAATTCTGTTGAATTGAAAAAGAAATTATTTCAATACTATATGATAGAACCAATAATACTATAGAGATTACTCGATATATAATGAAAATTATTATGGTAATAGCCAATGATTTTTATTTGCTTGTTCTATGTAATCAATTAAAGCAATGACACATTCAGTAGCTCGATATTCTGGTAAAGAATAATCTTTCATAAGCCATAAACGAAATTGTTCATGATTATATTGAAGTGTATGAATAAATTCACGTAATAAATCTTCAGCTTTTGTTATTTGTTTACTTTTTTCTATTTTTTTTAATGTACTTATACCAATACCAGGTAATTTATATAACATTTTATCACCTAATGGTTCAGATAATAGTGCATCAAATTTACGTGATCGTAGATTACATGGATCAATATTTACTAAATGATCTGACATAAATAAAATGATAAATAGTGTAACAATCAAGTAGTAGATTTATGCGCGTTCATTTTTATTTATTAAATATGAAACAATTGTAAGAATAGTATTAGAGCTATTAAATAAATAGATTTGTTGATTTTCACCCGAAATGATGATGATTTAGAGCATTTTCTATGAATGTTTAAAGAAGGCTCTACAAATAATATCAAAGTTTTAAACTTATATTTTGTCCATAATCTGAGACTCACCGAATTAATACAATCATCAAAAGATTCTTCTTTGTATGGAGATATGATTGTAATATGAACATTAGAAGTAAAATAGTGTACTGTGTAAACATCAAATATACGATTACGATAATAGTATTAATATTTACAAGTCTAACTATCATTCAGAAATTTAATGTTTCATATTAAAATCAGAGAATAATCTGACAGCTTCTATACCATTTATTACAAAAGTAATAAATAAAATGCATAAGTTGAATAAATACTAGTCATATAAACAAGATAACTGAAAGACACAAAGTGAGAAAGCCATATAGTCATATATTTGTTTATTATTTTTACTAATTATTACCTTCGTTCTCATCTTCTGAACGAATTCAATGCTGTACATTCTAACAATGAATATCTATCATAATTTATTATATCCGTAAATATATTTTTCTGAACATAAGTAAATAAAAACAATGAATTTTCAGTATGATTATCTATTTCATCTAATTGTAGTCAATAGAATATGCCATAAAGATGGAATGATCAACCGTTGAAAAGCAATTTTTATTTCTTTTGATATCATATAAAAATCATGAATGTGATCAAAAATATCAGTCATATAGCACTTTCTTTTTCAAATACTAATGAATTCAAACAAAATTTTTCATCATAATTTTTCTTGCATATTCATACATTAATTATAAACAATATTAGACTATGACACAAGAAATTTAGTAGCTAAAATCAATCTAGAAGAAAACAAGAATGTTAAACGAAAAAGCTAATGAAAAAATTCTTAACAATATGTCAAGAATATGAAACATTGATTACTTTTGTTTTTATCTATCAACATCCAATATTATTCTTTGTTTTAGTATGAACTATTCATTTTCTCACTACAAAAATGTCCTATTCTCATTCTATTTTTGTTTTTATTCATATATCAGAATAAATTTAATAATTCATTTCACCTATATTATATGTTACGAGACATTATAATTGAACTTTCATAGTCTTGGAATAAACATACAAGAAAAAAAAAAATAATAAGATGAAATATTAGTCTTTTTAAGCGCATTTCCAAACAATAATGGCTGTAGTACCACCAAAGAACATATATAAAAGTGATTTAACTTCATGTTCAAGAAAAAATCTAAATAAAAAATAAAAATTATTTATTTTTATCAATAATTTTCTACATACCCATAACCTTCGCCTACAACACATTGCCAAGTTGGACCAAATTTTTTATCCTAAAGAAAATTTTTTAATACATCTATCAAGAAAAATTTTATTATTTTTCTAAACAAACCATTGTTTCTTTAATCATTCTAGCAGCATTCTATAATAAAAAATAAAATAAAATAAAACTTTTCTTTTTATTTCTTAATACAAACTTCATTATTTTGAGAAAATTTTTCACATGCTGTTACACATAATTCCATACATTCAGTTTTAAGTTCATCATTCATATCACTTGTCTATCATAAGAAATAGTTTTATCTTTTTAATTATTTAAATAAATTAATGATTTTCTTACTCGAACAAGTGGATATGTATGTCTTTTAGTTTCTTCTTTTTGTTGAGTTTCAGCTTCACTACCTTCAGCAGCCATTGTATTACTATAACTGAAATAATATTTAAAATGACCATATTTTTCTACAATTGAATTTCTATGACAACTTCCTTTAGCAGAGAATATGTTTATTATTGTGTTTTTTCTTATTCTACACGACATCTATTAAGAGAATTTTATTTGTTATGAATTATATCAAATCATTTTGATTTCTAATTTAAAAAAAAAAAAGAAGGAAAATTTATAAACTTATGTTTTTCCCCTCATATTGACAAACAAAAGACAAAAAATTTATTTCTTTAAAAAATGAATAGTAAATTTTTTGAGTAAGTTTAATAGAAAAAAAACGAAAATAAATAGTAGATTTCTTTTATTTTTATTAGAATTAATTGGTCTACAATGTCTTGTCCTTTACCACCAACTCTATTTGATAAATATACTCAACAATCAATAGCTTCACCTATTGAATCTTTAGGTATAAATGAAACACTTTGGTCACAATATCGTTTATTTGCATTAAATCTTTCAAAAAAGGGTTTTATTGATCCTATTTCAATATTATATACATTATTTAAACGTTATTATTCATCTAATATAACATTTAAAACATTTACTCGATGGTTATTATTAAATGAATTAAATAAAAATGATTTTCAAGTTAATTCTTTACATTATCGAACATTTCAAACAGCTAATGAATTAATAAAATCAATACAATTAACTAATCAAATTAATTTTATTGATCAATTAATTAATATTGAACAAATATGGCTTTTATTTTCTATATCAATACTTGTACCAACAAATTCTTATACAGTAATACCAGAAAGTGTTATATTAGATAATAATGCAACACGTATATCAATAAGTCTTAAAAGAACAAATTCATCACGTATACATTGTTTATTTGCTGTAACACCAAGTGGAAAATATTCAAATCAATTAATTATTTGTAAACCAGGAAAAAATTTTAAAAATAATTTTTTATCAACATCATTTACACGTATTATAGAAACAGTTAATGGAGATATTTCATATGAACATATACAACAATGGCTTGATGATTTTTTATGTTCATCATATGTTACAAAGAAGAGGTAATTTTCTTATGAAAATTTTTATTTGATAATATCAGATACGGTATAAATAATAATACCGCCAGTATTTTGATAACCTTTGCCAGTTTTCCTTGTAAATACTTAAATTTAGTTTCAAAAAGTTTTCTGTTTAGTTCTCTACAAAATCGTATAAATAATCTATGTATAACATGTAATCAAAAAATTATGTGATCAACACTACTATATCTAAAAGAAATGGGTTGTGTTCCAACACATGTTTTCACGGACTCTTTTCTTACAGTAGTCTAAACAATTTGTTAAAATACAATAATAATAGTCCAATATGTACGATACTTGAATCAATTAATAGTGATAGAGAAAACACTTTTCTTCATTTTGACAAACAATTGGTGAAATTTATTAACAAAACATTATATTTTGACTTAGGTGTACATTTTTTACAATAGATTCTATTTTAGAAGGATACTGAAAAGCGAACAGATCTTGAGTCTGAATGATTTCGATAGAAAGTTTTTCAATGTGGTAACAGAGTATCAATAAAATTGAAACCATAATTAAACCTAGTCTGGGAAATAGTCGTTTCTGGAACATAGTATTGATCGCGTATTGCTTTATAATGGTATGTTGCGCATAGATTGTTTACATGATGTTATAAAGGATAAAACGGGAAATTCTTTAAAGCTAACTGTAAGTCTCTATGATGAAAATCGACAGAGATATTATTCAAATGTTAGCAGTATCATTATTTATGTCGTACTCGAGAAAGTTATATTTAATCATATCTGTCATTCTTCAGTATTGATCACCTTGAATATGTCAACAAATAGTTTATTCATTATCTCTATAATATAAGAAAATTAATATTATTAATAAAGATAAACATTATTTTATATCCAAAAAAATTGTCAATAAGAGATAAATGAGTCTATAAGAACTGACAATTTTGTATTTCATTTAGAATAATATTTTAAATATATATAAATTTGATTAATGTTGACATACAAAAAACTGATCCTTTTAATAAAAATATTTATTTAATTTCAGTGCTCTTCTTATCGATCCACGTACAACTCTTTTAACACCAGATTTTGAAATATCTTGTGAAAAATCCAATGTACAAATAATAACAACTGATTTAAATTCTTATATAACACATATATTATCACCATTTTTGTCATTATTTAATAAAATATGGTCTGAAGCTAATCGTATTGATAAGATGTGTCGTAAATCAACAGGACCTATGCAACGTTTAATTAATACAATATGGTATTCACTTCGAACATTGAAACAAAATGAAGAAATATTTAAAATATTTAATCAAACAATTTTATGGAAAAATAACGACCAAGAATATGTTCAATCGTTGCAATCACCAACACAAAATTTACTACCAAAGAAAAAAAAGAAAAGAACTCTTATTAAAACAGGTAAAAGATTTTGTTTACTATAAAAAACAAAAAAAAAAGATGATCAATTTAACAAGAATGATGATATACCTATAATCAAGAATTTAAAATGAATAAATAAATTCTTTAGTAGTATTTCATCAACAAATAATTGCTATGTCACAATTGAGTCTTTCAATAATAATGGATGCGACAGATTGAATAGCCGCGAGTGCCATTTCATTTTTCATTCACTTAACATATTATATTAACAAAATAGAATATACCAGAATATGGATAGTGAAAAGCTCTACAATTTACCACGAAATAAGAAGAAAACAAATTCATCTTGTATTGAAAAAAAATCTCGTTTTCGAATGATTAAAATTTAGTCACTCAAAACTTTGACCATTTTCAACCAAAAAGTACAACTATTAAAAACATGATTTTATGCAAATTGTAAAGCTTTTCACGCAGCATTTTATGTTAGATTCATTTTTTTCAATACAATATATTCAGTGAATGATACTTGAAATGCAAGAGACGATCATTCAATCTGTCGCATCCATTATATTTATTGAGCTTAAATTTGATCATATAAACTAAATAATCAAATTAAAAAATGTGATTTTTATTTTTATTTTTAAATTTGTTAGGTAGTAAAACAAAATTATCTTCATCAACAATGATGACAGATCCACCTACTGATTCAACACCCGAACAAATTTTATTGTATATACTTAATCGACAAATATCAATATCACGTGCAAGTAAATATTTAGGTGGAATGAAATTAGATTATTTTAAATATTGTTTATCACATAAAATGAATTCATCATTTACAACTGGTTCATGTCTTATACAATTAAATACATTTATGCAATCAAAATCAACTGTTGATTGGTTATGTCATTTACGTTCATTATATTTTTGGTTATGTACAAAACAATTATTTTTAAGAGAAATTTATCAATTAACTGGTATATTAACACGTAAACGTTCAATGAATATATATGGAAATAATAATATGGGCTCAATAAGAAGTTGTGATCAACAAGCACCAGATATCTTTTGGCGAGCTTTTGAAAATATGCATCAAATTCAATTAGATAATGAATTAATTATTAATGATAAACAATGGAATGAAGATTTTCAACAATATTTACTTAATAATAATCTTGATAATGAAAGAGTAATAAAATAAGAAATATTTATTAGAATTTAATTATAGAAAATGAGAAAATTTAGATGATTTTAATTAACTAACTTATACATAGAGAATATTTGCACAATATATCTGTTTGATTTTCGTCTATTTATACATCGCAAGAAAGAATCAAACGTATTAAGTTTTTATTTTGATTAAAACTATCTCAATCGAAATTATAACACAATTTTCTTATACATCAATTTTTTTTAGAGCAAAATTTGCTCTATACAATACCCAATTTTTTTCTTTTCTTAGATATCGTTACAAACGATCATAGTCTATGACATTTTTAATACCAAAATCTACAAAAAAGCGATTATTTTGACAAATGTTTGTCGATTATAATTCTTTTCAATTGTAGCTTATTGTGATACAACAATAGAAAAGTGAAAATTATTCTCCATTATCCTTATGACCGACCACAAATGATAAGAAAAAGATCTGCTGTAGGAAGTGAAAACGACGTAGTCTTTATTTTTGCAGACATTTACTTGTAGATAACAAGCTGTATTCTGCAGCTTATAAGCGGGTGAAAACTAAACAGAGATATTATACAAAGACTTTCTATACGTAGGTTATCATGTAATTTATTGTGAAATGTGGATAATGTACTGTGAAAAAAATTCAAATTATTCGAAGTTTATTTGATAGATTTTTAATTAATTAATTTGTTTTTATTTAGACTCAATTATGGAGTATTGATACATTTGAATTTTCTTTAACAAAAAATTCTACAATAATTCAATTACCTGAATGGAATGAATTACGTCCAATGAATTTAACACCAAAAGTAACTGTTATATATGCATTTTCAAATGATGGTCAATCAATTGAACCATATTTTATTTTTCCTAAATCACTTTGTGATAATACAATAAATAATGAACAAGATTCATATAATGATTTAGGTCATTTAACACCACAAATATTTCTTTATTGGATTGAAAAATATCTCATACAAAAAAGTATTTATTCTATTTAAAGAAAAAAAAATATATATCTATACATAAATTTATTAATATTTAGATCAAAATCCAATTATTTTAATTTTTTGTTCACGTTTACCTATTCTATCATTAAAAGTTTTGTCTTTACTTAAACAAAATAATATTTATCCATTTGGATATCCATTTACACGTACATTACCATTTCGATATTTATTTGAACGTCGTGTACGCAATAATCGTTCAACAAATTTAATGAGTGAATTATGGAAAAAGAAATTATTAGATGAACAACGTACACATGTATTAAAAGGTTTAAATTGTACAGTAAAAAATATAAAATATTATTTTCAACAAATATGGCCTATAGTATTAAATGAAAAACGAGATGATGATGATGAAAATAAAACATTTAAAGATAAATGTCAACAAGCATTTCAACAAGCAAATATTCATATAATAAAAATCAAAAAAGAAAATTCTATTGAAGAGAATTTTCAAATAATATCATCAAAAAAAAATAAAAAAAAAATTTTTATTCAATCAAATAATGATACAAAGAAAATTATCGATGACCTTAATCATTTATTAACTGTTTTTGGTTTCATTAAACAACGTATTCATTCAACACAAACTCTTAAAATTAAAAATAATCATTGTAAATATTTGTTATTCATAATTTTAAACGAATCTCCTTTTGCGTTGTACTCATTAAAAGAAATCCGTACCAAATTTTAACAAATTTTACGACTGAAAAGCAAAGGATTTCATATTTCTAACATAGTAAAATATTCACTTCCATTGATGATATTAACTTCAAAAAAAAAGGATCTGCTTGAACGATTTAAGAGATATTTACAATTCTTTTCTCTATCAAACTTTTCGCATATCCTGTATATACTTGAGCAAAAAAACCATAGTTATTTCTATTTAAATTACAAATATTAAATAGTCAAAAATTTTTTATCATATCCTTTGAAAATAAATTATCTACTTCTCTTTAGCATTAATATCATCACCAAAAAATGAACCTATCGAGAATATTGAAATCAGTCATTTATTATCAACAATATCTGAACAAATACAAACAATGAATGCAATTCATACTAGCAATATTTTAATTACAAAACCAATAAATGATAAACGACCAAGTGATGAAAATGATGAACCACCTTCATCTAAACGTCTTCGTTCTTCAAGTACACAATCAAGTGATTCAACAACACCAACACCAAATATTATTCAATGGATTCCACCATCAAAACAATTAGTTACACATTTATGCACTCAATCACCATCATTATTTCAATATATTCTATCATTGATGAATGCAATATTAATTCCATTCGATAGTCATCTTACAGATGAACATTGTCGTTGGTTACATACAGCAATTAATCTTTATGAACATAATTACAATATTGACAAATTAAATAGTCTCATCGAAACAGCCTATAAAGTAGTAAAAATAAATTTTGTCAGATAGATCATTTATATATATATATAATGTATATATATATATGAAGAGTAAAGTATAAAGTCTTTATTTTATTTTCTTGATCAGATATATTTTCGACTTTAGTTTTGAGAATGAAAGATTCAATAAAATAAAAGAGAATTGCCAAATAGAAATTTATTATCATTCTAGATAATATTTATTATAATACGAAAAAAAAATGTTGGAAAAATTTTTACAGATACTTTTTATTTAAAACAAATTCTTAATTTTTGACTGTTATTTTTTAATGATTGAAAACATTATAAATTTTATTCATTAGAAATCAATATATTTAATTATTTACATTATGCCGGAAATGTTAATCTAAGAATGAATGAAAATATTTTGTAGAAATTATTCAATATGGTCAAAATGAAAATTGTATTATGGTATGGTTAAAAGAGCAATGAATGTAAGTTACGAAGAAAAACTAACTGTTAAAAATCGAAAAAAAGTTAAGAGGATAAAGTAAATTTATACTTAAGATTGTTTAATTAGATGTAGTCTAAGTCGAAATTTGTGAACATACCTGATCCGCTAATCGAAATACTAATAGAGAGATAATATAGGAGTCATATTATCATCTTACAGAATAATATTCATATACAATAAGTTGACGTTTAGATAGAAATATACTTATAATTTGAAACTAAACTAGCCTCACAATCATTACAATTAATAATCTTTTATACTAAATAGGCATACCTTTGAAAAAGAACATAGAGTGCTCCTTAAGTTATTTCTGTTTAACATGATGTTACTAGAGCTAATGTATACGCACTATCATTCACTAACAAAATGTAATATTGAATAAAATCAGTTTTATTCAATAAAAATATTAGAAACTATTCAATTGATGTACTCTCAACAAATGAAAACTTTCTGCACATTCATACATTTTATTCAGAAAGCAGTATAATTTTTTAAAATTAAAATTGTAATGAATGGAAATTATTATCAATATATCTATGTCAGTTCATCAATAATTAGTATATTGATACTGTACAGTCTTAATTGACAGAAGTATTGTCTTTTTATATCGAGGTAGTATCACTAAATTGGAGAATGCTAGTTTATATAAAAGGTAATAAAATTCAAAATAATAAATTCTACGTTTCTATTTCATTCAACATTAATGTAACAATACGAAACAATTCTTTTATTATACAAAAAATTCTTTCAAGCAGATAGTTCTCGATATTTATCCTCTTTTCGTTTAGTTTTAAAAAAAGATCTTTTTGATTGCAAGACAAAAACACTCAACAAATTTTAAGTATTCTTTAATGAATGCCTGTTTTTTTTATTTAGTCATACTCAAAAACTAGTGCACGTTTCCATTTTATATCTAATATGGATGGTATACATTTAATTGAAATTGTGTGTTAAAATAATCATCTTGGTTATGGTTAGATATTTTCAGGAAATTCAATTACGAAAGAATTTACCAGTTATTATGATTGTATTCAGTATATGGTATAATAAATGTGTTGTTGAAACTTTGGCAGTTTTACTCTACATACATTAATTGGCAGGTTGTCATAGAATCTGATGAAAAATAGCGCATAAATGGAGAAAATCAAGTCGATGATATATGTGGATCAATTATTCGGTGAGAAGTAAGCAAATGAAATTTAGATTTATCTAAAGTATACATAGAAAGTTTTGATTCAGTAATATACGAATATGCCATCAATATTAAGATTGAGAATCTTAAACTTAGTTCTATATGATTGATTTGTTTTAGTTATATATTGACAATGTGATTGTATCTGGTAACAAATAGTATGTAAAGAACATTTAGTATAATTAAAATTCAAAAAAAATCAATTATATACATTCAATATGATTCTTTTTTTTATTTGTTTTAGTTTGGTATTAATGATCAATATGCATTTTTATCAATTAATTCCATGTGATTTTATAGTATCAATTGTATTTCAAAATTCTATAGAAGATAATTTTCATTATAAAATTTTTTTTTTATTTAAACTGAAGATGAAGTTCGATGAAACAATCATTTCATATTGATCAAACAATCTATTTATTGGCTTTATCATATATAATATCATTTATATTTGTATGGTAAACAATTAGTAAAAATTATTTTATTAGAAATAGATTTTAATCAATCTATTACAAGTTATAATTTATCAATAAATGGATTAATTTATTTTAATTAGATTAATTTAGTAAAATTAGAAATTTTAGTTTTAATTTTTCACTTTTGTTTTAATCTTTAAATGCACTTATTTATACTGAAAAGTAAAAATAAATAATGTAAGAACAAAAAATTCTTGTACAGATATTACTAATAATTTTTATTAAATATTATTTGTATCATGTATGATATATCAGTTTTATTCATTAGTTAAAGTCATAAATTGTCTTTCAAAAACTTTTCGTAGATTGTATTGTACTTTTATATTAATATTAATTTTTCTAACATTACTCAATACACTAATTTGCATGCGTATGACTAATAAAAATTAATAGTTATTAGATCATTCTTCTTATTCTTTTTTAAGGTATTGATACAGAAAAAATGAAGTATTTTTTTTAATAGTTATTTCATAGTAGAAATTAATACAGTTGATTAGATATGTATTCTTCAATAACTATTTGATTAATTATTTTAAAGATAGATATAGAGAAATGAATTGAGTATAATTTATTGTATCAAATTATAAATAATGAAGAAAATTCTTAATTAAAAAATTTTCTATATATTCTTCTAATAACATTTTTCTTTTTAACACAATCAGATATGACGGTAGGATGATATTTCTCTTCTTCATTTTTTAAATCATTTTCATCATTTAGAAACTAATTCTTTTTATAAATTTTTTGAATATTTTCTAACAATAATACCATATATATTCGTGAAAATAATTTATTATTTTCATTTTATAAGGATAAATTTCATCAGTATAATATTCAATAAATATTGAACGTTTGGATTCTTATTTATAGAACAGTTTAAATAATAGATATTAATTGAGATTCAACAGCATTTGCATCTGCATTAGATGATAGTTACGCTCGTGTTTGGAATATACAAACGGAATGTGAAAAAAAAATATTTATTCACTTAAAATATCATGTCGATGGCATGCATTTAGTTATGATGATAATATGATTTTATATACAAATGATGATTTAATGGGGTAAATCTTGTGAAATATATTTGACTTATATTAGAAAGAGACGTATGTTTGTTAAAATATGATTTTTTTTTAAAATAGATTTGTTGATCCTTTTTTAGTTGCGGAGAGTCTGTCGGCTTATATAAATATCTCATAGACAAGACATTGTAAAATGACAAGTGTCTTATATGGCATGCATTAAATTAATTTATAATAATTGGTTATAATTATGGTAAATTCATTCAATAAAATGTTAAAGTAATTCTCGTATTTTTCAGATTTAACTTTAAAAGGTTGCATAGTTAAATTTAATTAAAAAGATTGAAATGTTTAACATAAATATTTATTTTTAGTCTTTTAATACTGAAAAATTTGAAAATGTATTATAATGGATCGTCTTGCTAATTTGTCTGCTCTATTACCCATTAAGGATCATGTAGTACTTGATAATGGCCAAGTAACTGTTAAATATTAATATTCTGATAATATTTTTTATTCATAAATAGGCCAAACAAATTGCGGCCAAAAAAAAAAGAAAATTTGAAGTATAATTTTTTTTATTTGATATTTGAAGAAGAATTTGCTTGAGATAAAGGTTATTTTAGACCTATAAATATTCTGGTTCTTCATCCAGATGAGAAAAGGTTTGTCTATCCGTTTGTGAAAAAATATTTATTTTATATCGAATTTTTATTTATGCATCTTATGATGAAGGTGATTTGCGTACCAATACAATAATATTAACTACAATAGATTATAATGAATAGAAAGAAGTTCAAAGATAAAAATTTCGATTTTTCATTTCTTTGATCTGTAATAAATACAAATATTCTTCAAGATCCAATCATCGTATGATTGAATTTAACATTTAAAAATAAATGACTGATTTTAAAGTTCTATACTTTATTGGGTTTTATTTTAACTTATAATTTTCGATATATTTTAAAATAATTAAAGTATTATTTTACTTTTATTTTAGATTTTTTTATCAAATAAAATATTTTTATCAATGTTATTTCAATATCAATTGATAATTAAATTTGATTGTTTTTCTATTTATATAAATTCTTAAATCTGTGATCAAAATAAAAGTTCGTATTAAAAAGTTTTTTAGAATTTAGTTTATATTTATATTAATAATTTATCTAGAAAGAAAAATGACTGACATAAACAATCAAAATGTTAGCTCACCTTCATCATCATCATCATCATCATCATCAAATAAGAGCATTAAAATTAGAATTAAACCATCTATAACTAAAACTACATCAATTAATCGTCGATCTCAACGACGTCGAACAGTAATATAACAGATGACATAGATTAAATAGGAGAAAATTATTATTGTCTGTTGAGTTCGATACTTATTTGAGAGAGAATTTTTCACTCTATAAAATTGTCAGTTTTATTTTTCCAATAGCTCGTTCTCCGTAGAAATTATACATTTTTTTATATACACTTCAGAATATGAAAAATATTTCTTTTAAATTCGACACAATCTAATAATCAGATCTTTCTGTCCAAAATTAAATTCTACAACAATCGTTTATGAGAATAGACGTTTCATATATCAAGTCTTGCTTTGCAAAACATAATTCTCTAAAATTCTTTCATGAATATCGGTAGATGTTAATACCAAGTCTTATTCTCATGAATAATCATATCAAAAAAATTGAAAAGATCGTAACAAAAATAGAGTACAAAATTCTCTATCTGTTGATGTGACATATTTTACTTTCAAAACCAATCGGCATGAAAAAAACTAAAATCAGTAGATATTTGTATAGAATCGGAAATCACAGCCGTACAATATAGTAAGTTTTAATCTATTAAACTTTACTTAGACAAAAAAAACCTATTTCAAAAAATCAAGTTAACAGTTTTACAGTACAAAAAATTCTCTCTCAAATGAATATTGAACTCATTTCATCTGTATAATTGATTCTAAATAAAAATTATTCTTTATATTTTTGTTTTATTCTTTATTAGAATATTCAATCACTAATGTGTAGTAGTTCATTAACAAAAACAATTCTTCATGAAAATAGTTGTATGAATGATTCTATATTTGATAAAAATAATAACCAACAAATAGAAAAACATTCTTCACTTATTCCTATACAGAAATTTTTATTCACTACAACATCAACAACAAATTCAAAATTATCATATTGGACTGTAATTGATCGACAACCTGAATGGTATAAATTATCTATACCTATTGATTCATCAATATTAAATAATCGAAATCAAATGGTACCTTATAAAAAATTATCAAAAGTATCTGAAAGAAAAAAATCAAAATCAAATAATAATGATCAAATTGCTCGACCAATGTATGTTAAATTAATAAAAAAAAAAATTTGTTTTGCAATTATTTTATTTAGTGATACAACTCAATTAATTATGAAAGCAGTTATGCATGAACTTGATTATGATATGGATGATGATGATCTAAAATTTCTAAATGAACTTAATCAATATAATAAAAAGAAGCGTATAATATATATACATATATATTGATTTTTGTAAATTTTTATTTTTTATTTTAGAAAAACGTCAAATAAGTGAAGAAGAATTTGAAAATGCTATAATTATTTTAGAATTTTCAATAGCTGAAAAAATTCGTTCTTATCTTAAACAAAAATCTTGTGAAGGTGAAGATATTGTATGTGATATATGTTTATTACCAGATGCTGATGATGGTAATGAAATGGTTTTTTGTGAACGATGTAATTGTTGTGTACATCAAAATTGTTATGGAATAACTGTTGTACCAAGTGGAACATGGCTTTGTAAACCTTGTTCAATTTTAAGACGACCTGCTTGCATTCTTTGTCCAAAGTAAAATTATATTTAAATAATAACAAAAGAAAAAACAATCTATTTATTTTTAGACTCGGTGGCCCAATGAAATGTACAGCAAGTGGAACTATTTGGTGTCATTTAACATGTGCTCTTTGGTTACCTGAACTTAAATTTGTTGATTATGTTAAAATGGTATGGTATAAAAAAAATAAATAGATCAATAAATTTATATAATATATATAAAATATTTTAATAGGAACCTGTTTTATATTTAAATAAAATTTTACATGCTCGATGGTCTCTTCGTTGTGTTGTTTGCTCAACATCTGAAGGTGCATGTGTACAATGTGCACATAAAAATTGTCGAACACCATTTCATGTATGTATTTAATATGAATTCTGTTTTTAAATGTAATCAATTAAAGACATATATATTAAAATTCAATGGAATAATAAGTTTTCTAAGCTAATAATATTTATGGCTTCAATACAAATAAAATTAACATTAAAATTTATTTAAAAATTTAAAATAATCGATTTTATTATATTGATTTATTTATTTTTATTTTTAAGGTTACTTGTGGTCTTTCAGTTGGTTATTTTCTTGATGTACAACAGACATTTTCAAAAGAATCATCAACATCTCGTTCACAATTTAATGCTTATTGTTTTAAACATTCCGAAGAAGCTCGAAAACGTTCTGAACAAGATTCATCAACAATATTAATAAATAAAGATAAAGAAGATGATTCTTCATGTTCATCTATATTACCTTTAACAATTCCATTAACAGTTTATCATCGTGATCAATTAAAAACTACTCAATGGTTAAATGAATGTTATAAAAAATTTTCTTTATTGATATCATCTTCTCATTTACATGATGAATGTCCACATGAATATGATGAAGATATTTCGAAAAAAATTTATGAATATTGGATTAATAAAAGACAAATTAATAAAACAATGCCATTAATTAAACGTATTGATTT
>JAJEKB010021927.1:0-49630 GCA_022393335.1 Macrotrachela quadricornifera | reverse complement strand
ATAAAAGCTTGGCGTCTTATATTTACTATAGCAGCTGGTATTGGTGCATTTGGTTGTGTTGCTTATTGTATTTTGTTTAATGGTGAAGAAAAAGCATGGAATCGAACAGCGAAGATAGATGAACAAAACGAATCAACAGATACATGAGAGAAAATATTTTGCTTTTTTATTCATCAAAATCTTCTATAATCATAAAATTATTTGATAATGATATATGGTTTGTATCATTTTTGGTGTTTTTCATTTCATTTATAAATCTATATATTTCCTTTACTACTACTAAAAAAGTCTCAATATGTTTAATATATGTATCGTTTTTCTTATTTTATTTTACCTACTGCACCTAATATAATAGTTTGTTCATTGAATATTCCACCAAGTACAGTTTTAATATTTATTAATAATTGATATTTTTCTTCAGATGATAATTGTTTAATAAGTTCATATAAAGATTTATATTTTATATTAGCACCATAACTAATCATACTAGCTGTTGTTGAACCAACGGCTGCACCGAGAGGACCACCAGCAAGCCCACCAATAATTGCACCCATACCAGTAGCAACTGATACAATTGCTACTCCTTTAAGTGTAACAAGAAGATCATGTTGATTTGATTTTTCAAGAACATGTTCGAAATCTTGTCGTTTTATTGTTTCTATTAAAAGATACCATTCATCACGCCAATTAATTAAATTCATAATATATATATAAATAAAATATATAATACATTAAAACAAATAAAAAATGAACAATAATATAACTGTTTCCTTGACATCAATTCAAATAATTATAGATTAAACAATTAACTTTTTTTAGTTTATTCTTATGATATGTCTATACATATATATAAGAATAATATCGATATTTATTAGTATGTGTGTTTATTCTTTAAAATTGATTTATCAACGAAAAGAAAAATAATATAGTGCATATAGACGGAAAAAAAATTAAAATTTTAAAAGTATTAATAAACACCTGGACCATTTGCTGTTGATTGTTCAGCAAGTTGTAATTGAATGATTTGTGATGGTGGAATTTGTAATTCTTGATTAACTTTTGATTGCATGTATTTCGAAAGAAGAAGACGTAATTCATCATTTTGTTTAGCTAAAGCATTATTTTCATCAATTAATTTCGCACGTGAAGTTAATATCGAACTAAATTAATGTATTTTATTTAAAAAAAGAATTTTAAAAGAAAAATAATTTACTGATATTTTTGAAGACCTGATAAAAGTGCATCCCAAAGACGTTCACGTCGATCATCAATAACATTTGGATATTTGGACCAATATTCAGCATCTAATGAATCATCTCGATCATCAAGTGTTGCTACTTGATATGCAGCTTGTGAAGTAATTCTAATCAAAAATTAATAAATAAAAATAATATTAATCTAAACATACTTTTGATTATTTCGATATTCTTCAAGAAAAGTTTTTAATGCTTTTAATACATGATTTGGATGAATTAATTCTACTTGAGTATCATTTGTATCTATTATTTGTTTATCATCAGTCTAAATAAAGAAATATTTTATTTTATTTTTTAATTAAAACAAAAAGATAGACTTCTGTTTCTTCAGGACCAACACCACTTGAAACATATGTTTTTGATGTTTGTTGAATATAATCAATAAAATATTTCGCCATAATTTTAATATCATCTTCATTTTCAATTTTTAATGCACGAAAAATTGCATCTAATTTAATTAAACTTTTTTCATTAGATTCTAATGGTTCAAGTAATGCTAATAATTTTGGTTCAATAAGAAAATCCTTTAAAATAAAAAGAAACCATAAAAATATAAATATTGATTTTTATTATTTATAATAATTACTCCTTCATCACAAAGTAATTCAAGAATAGCTTTCATTGTTATATTTGATAGATTATTAGTTGATTGTTTAGGTGTATCATCATTTTGTTCTTCTGTTAAAATTTCTCGAACAACATCAATTGATGGTTTAGGAATTTTTGTTGCATCAATTGGACCAATATTATTTAAAAATTCAAGATCATTTGGTATCCATGTAAGACCAAGCTGTTGTTCAAATACAATTCTATCAGCATCAAGCAATTTTTGTGCCATTTCTTTACAACGTTCTTCATTCATTATCCATAATTCATAAAATTTTTCCATATCAGCTGTTAAAAAATGTCTAAAGAAAAAGGATTTTTTTCTTTAAAATTAAAAAAAAGACATTTTTTTTATTTTACTTGGCTTTTCGTTTTATTTCTTGAATATTTCCTAATGTACGTTTGTATTCTTCAGCTGCTTGAATACTTTCATTTTTAAATTGTTTTTCTTTTTGTATTAATTTTCTTTTAAGATTTGTTAATAAATCATTTAATTTTATTTTACGATTTTTTTGTACATTTATTGTTAAAGAATTTTCTTCATCGCGTTTTTTTAATACTTTATAATTATATTCATATTTTTCTTGACTCAATTGATAAATAGCTTTCATTTCTTCAATTTTACGTTGTTGTTCTTGTACTTGATTTTCTAATTTAACTTTTGTTGCATTAAATTCTTCAGCTTGTTTTATACGTAAACGTTGTAATTCACGTTCAAATGATTCATGACGTTCAAAACGTGATACAACAAATTGTTCCTTATTAAAAAAATATGAGTTTTGTTTTTTTAATATTTTTTTTAAAATTAAATTTCAAAAAGAAAATTTTACTTCTTTATAACGTCTTTCGTCCAATTTATCTGTCCATTCACGATTATATTTATCTAATAATTCTTGTCGTTCTTTGATAAATGATTCTTCAATAGCATGTAATTCACGTGCATAATACATTCGACGACTTTTTATTTGTTCATTCATACGTTCAACAAGTAGTTTGATATTTTCATCAAATTTACGTAACATTTTAACATAATAATCATCTTTGTCTTTTAAGTCCTATAAAAATAATTACAACAAGATTAACATCCTGTCAATACTGTGAATAACTCATTTTTATAGATTGTGGTTACAATTGGAATCTGTCGATCTATGCAAGGCTAATCCTCCTGACTTATTTTTTTCAGGATTTATAAGCACTTCACTGAAAACCTTGTTGATCATGTTAAGAGCTTTATATACACTGCATTACAAAAATCCCGACCTAGCAATCTAGGATCATATCTAAGATTAAAAAAACAAATGTCATTATTCGAGTTAGTTTAGTCAAATGTTCCAAACTCGATACAGTTTAAACAGACTAGTACTCAATCAATTGATTTAAAGATTCTTAGTAAAATGCTTTATAGCTCCTAAACAGAATATGTTCAAGAGATCATCAATGCGTATATCAATAGGGAAATATCTTCGCTATCGATTGGCTATATTGGAACTCATAGTTGATTGTGAAGACTTTTTTTAAGAAAACTCCTGGTTAAAATCTATAGCAAAATCTGACCAGCTTGACTAATTCATAGTTAATATAGTTTAACAGAATTTTTCTACTCTCAACAAATATCAAATCTCCTTTTTTTTTCAAACATACAAAAATATAATAAAAATAAAATTAAAGAATTCATATCAACAATAGCAAAACAATGTACAAATAAGGAAATGATTCAATTATTTGGCTAATAAATTTTTTTTTCTCATTAATCGATTGGACAATTTTTTTATATGGTATTCCATACCCTATACAAATTTCAGCTCTCCCGCTCATATCATTGCTGAATTATAAGAGATATATTATACAAAATAATGCCATTTTTGGGTGATATGTACAAAAAGAATAAATTTTTTTACTGTATCAGAACAAGAGAAAATGAATATAAATCGATACAGTTTGTATAGCATTCAAGTTTCTATCAACATATGTAATTAAAATTTTATTTTTTACTTATTCCCACGCCCAATACCCATGTTGTTTGACAGACATTTATACATTCTTGTGTAGAGTTACACAGACTCAATTCTAGCCCCCTTTGTTACAGAACTGATGGCACACCGACTTTATGAGAAGAGAAAGAATTGTTGTAATAATGAACGAGTAGAAAACAGTTGTCTCCTATCATTTTACTTTCAGAGAAACAAAGGTTTCAAAAACAAAGGTGATATACTCGCTTCACAAAGTTATATTTTGACAAATGTTTGCTTTATAACTTCACAATGGATCGTTTGATTTGGCTCAAATTTTTATATTAGCTGTAAAACAAAAAGTTTCTTAAATGTTAAAAATTTCAACTATCAATCAGGTATCATTCAAACCAAAATCTACATTACAATGAAAGTGTAAAATTACGCTTTTCCACAGATCTTATTTTCGATTATAATTTAACTTAGTATAATTCTCAGTATATTTTGAACTGTTTCCAATCACTCATTTTCTATGCAAACCTACAACATGATTAAATTCATTTTCAATGAATAAAATCATTTGTACTATTGAATTAAGCAGAAATTGAACTGTACAGCATCTATTTTCCTTAATATTCAATAGAGTATTAGGAAAATTTTGTCATGTAAGATAGGCATAGAGTCTAATAAAATGCACTACTCAGAAATTGTTTTAACCTTCTTTGATTTTTTTTTCGGATCAATCACACCAAAAAATTGCAATTCACTCATGTATATTATGATATTTAAAAACGTCTAACAGACATCGAAAGTTTTTTATGTTTGAAAGCAGGTTCGGAATCATAAATAATAATAGTCGATATATAATCTATTTCTCAATAAAAGGATTTATGGAGTCAATTTGAAATAATATAGATCTTGATTTAGAAGAAGGCATGAAATTACAATCCAGCATCATTTTGATATGAAAAATGGAAACATGGAAAAACAAAGGCAAACATGAACATTATTTTTCATGAGGATTGTTTTAAACAAAATTAATATTTGTAATGTTAAGTACGTTTTATACAAGCATTCTATGTCTTCTTCTCAGTCTTCAATTAATTATTAAAGTCAACCACAATATGGAAATAAATATTTCAAATATAATCTAATAATAACAATCAAACCTTTTCTAATTCACCAATTAATTTATTTTTTTCTTCAAGCATTGTACCACATGCATGCTTTTGAGCCATAAGTAACTAAATATTCAAAAAAAAACTATGAATACAATTAAAATAATTAATAATTTTTACTTCATGTAATTCTCTTGGAATTTCTTTTGTTCGAGCACCTTCCCAATTTCGAATAATCTATTATTAAAAATAATAAAATATACTTTATATTTATTAAATATAAAATACTTCTTCAAATTTTTCTTTTGATGATTTTGTATCTTGTTCTAAACGTTCTTTTCTTTTTCTTGTTGCTTCTTCTTCTTCTAAACGATGTTGATGTTCTAATAAATCTTGACCAACACGTACATTTGTCACCTAATTATAATAAAAAAAAAGAAAAGAAATATTTTATTTTTAATTAAAATAAAAATAAATTCATACAAATTCTAAACCATCTTCTTCAAGTTTTACTAAACGTTGTCGTGATTGTTCTATTTGTTCTTTAGCTAAACTTGCTTCATCTTTATGTTCATCTTCTATTGGTGATATAATACCAAGAGTTTTTCTATATTAATTAATAATAAGATTGAAAAATATAGACAAAAACAAATATATTTACCGTCTTTTTTTGTACTATACGTTGTTCAACACGATTTCGTCTAGCTAATATTCTTTCATCACGATTTTGTGATGTTAATGATGGTCCTTGATTATCATCATCACCTTTAGATTTTTGATTAATAGCTAATAGATCCATTAGAACGTTTTCTTTTTACGAACTAAAAATTTTTCTTTTTATAAAAATTTTGTATTCATCAGTTGATTACTTTTCTATCGTTACACCTCCATTTTTCTTTTTATTTAAATAAGTATAATAATATAACAACACGAAAAAAAAAAGAATAAAAGAACGTCATCTATTGAAAGAATAAAGATGGCGTCAATTAAAATAATAATAATAATAATAATAATAATAAAACTATGAGATTATCACAAAAAAAATCACAAATGTCTCATTGTTCGAATTGCTGTAACCATTCGTGCTGGTTTATGACGTGCAATTTCTTCAAATGATTCTTCATCTGCATTTAGTAAATCAATCATACCACGAAAATCAGCTACATCTTTAAGACCAAAATCTTCTAAGACACTATAGAGATATTCTAAATATAGAAAGTTTAATTAGAAAAAAAAAAGAATATAAAATTTTAAAATTAAACTTACGAAGATCCATAATTAATTGTTTAAGACCTGTTGAAGTTAATGTTTGAATTTGTAATGTTTGTTCAATACATAAACGCATTGTAGCCAAAGCAATAGAATCAAGCCAACAAGATGTTAAATCATTATATAATTCTACAAATAAAAATTTGATTTTCTATGTTAAAATTTAAATGAATTAAAATATTGAATAGATTTATTCAATGCTCTTCATTGTCTAGTTGTAACCTATTTAATATATCTAATTTTATATATTTTCTATCGATGAACAAATAAGTTTATTTCACAAGCTGAAAAATATGTACAAATCAACATTAGTAAAAGATAGATGTTTAAGTATGATATCCATTATTGACAGATTCATAAAAATGAAAAGTCATCACTTGGTAGTAAAAGATTCACTTTGTATTTCTGACCAAATTATCGAAATATATCTTCTTGCGTTTCTGAACTGAGCATAATTTGCTTAGAAAATGGTGCCTAACAGAGCTATTTCAATATATGTTCGATAAAAATTCTCTCTCAACTTCTCCTAAATTCATTAGTTTCTAAGATAAGTTCTCTTTAAAATAAAATTTAAAAATACAAATAAAAATAAATTGAATTGAATTATAAACTATAAATTGATTTGTTGACGTTTCAGACCAGAATTGTCCTTCATCAGAACTTGCTATTAAACATATGCTTTTGATACTGTATATTTTCTCTTGTTTCTTTTTTATGTATAATAGTAGTACCGATGCGAAGAACTCGGTGCCGTTCTCTAGTAGTATTACCGTCTTATTCTATTTGTGCCACTATTATATAAAGAAAAAGAAACAAGAGAACATATACAGTATCAAAAGCATATGTTTTATAACAAGTTCTGATGAAGGACAATTCTGGTCCGAACTGTCAACAAATCAATTTATAGTTTATAATTCAATTCAGTTTATTTTTATTTGTATTTTTAACTTTATTTTAAATAAAACTTATCTTAAAACTAATTAATTATAATGGTCTTCCTTAACCGTAATCAATTCAGTAGTTTCTCCAACCGAAATATTATAATCAAGTAAGTTTAACATATCTGTATTAAGATTCGCGAAATGTTGATAACAGATTTCGATAATATGAAATGAAAAAGTATTGAAATCAATTTTTAATTGGTTGATAACTATTAAAGCTTTCAGTCTATTTATAAACTTTAATTTATTAAATTTTGCGCATGTCTGTATTCATAAGCAGATAAAATCATCGTTTCAACATAAAAAAGACCATGGATTGCAATAAAATTCCACTTCGAAACTTTTGACTTATAAAAAAAAAATTTTTAAGCCCGTTTACCTATTTCCTATGCAGAGAGAATATATTACGTAAAATGAACTATTATCTTTTCTAAAATGTAATTTTTTTGAAAGCCTTTTATCATATTTAAGAAAAAAAAATAATTCAATCATTTAAAATTAAATAAACATCATACCTTTATCTTCTAGATGAGGTAATTTTCCTTTTTTAAATGCAATTGCTAAGTATCGATTATCATGTAAATTAAATGGTTCAAAATGTTGTGGAAGCATTAAAAGATATTGACCAATCTATAAATAAAATTTTTTTAATATAAAATTTCAAAAAAAAAAGTTATTTTATATTTACTTTTGTAATATTTTCTTGTGGAACTAAACTAAATGAAGGTAAATCAGCAACAATTGTACCACGATTTTCACTTGCCCAAACCTTGAAAAAAAGAAAATCGAATCTAATTAGAAAAAAAAGGAAATAATTCAATAGTTTAATTTACTGGTAATTTTGAAAAACCATTCAGAAGTGAATGAATTGGTAAAAATACAACATCAAAACTAAATCGATGACATTCATCACTAAATTTATTCAATTGTTTTGGTATATCTGGAAAAAGACTATAAGTTGCATCTATATAAAAAAAAATTGTTTTCTATATTAAAAATAAAATCTATTAGTTTTTACTTTCAAGTGCATTAAAAATCGATATAAAATCATGTTTATTTGTTGATGCCATATTATTAATAAATGATTCAATTGCTACATCAAATACATCATAATGTTGTTTATGTCTATAGAAAATAAATAGTTAAATAAATAGATACATATAAGACATTACTTATTCGATATTTTATTTTGCCATTCATTTATCATTTGTAACATTTGTTGAGCTAATGATGATTCAAATTGTTCATAAGCAAGAATAAGTTCACCTTTTTTTTTTTTTATAAATAATAAAGATTTTTGGTGGCTTTTTTTATTAAGAAAAATTTTTGAAAATTTTACCACAAATTTCTAAAATACGAATTGTTTGTCGAAATAATTCCCAATCTTCATGACCTAATATTTTCGAATGTCTCTCACGAATATTATTAACAACTCGTTTTAATTCTCCAATATAATCAGTAAAAAATTTCTAATATATATATATATATTCTATTCATAATAAAACAACAATAATGTATATTGAACATACTTGAAGAACATTAAGAAGTTGAATAATTGTACGACCATTAGTTAATTGTTTACATCTTTCAATAGTCTATTCGAAAAGAAAAACATTACTTAAGGCATAAGGACAGCTGTATCTCAATTTTTTATGGTAGCCTTGAAGAAGCTGCCATTCTTTTTTATGCTATAAAATTGTAATAGAGATTCGACTAGAATACATATCATCTCTGAATAATTAAACTTAAGCATCTGAATCTCACAAAGTTTAGAGATCTTCGGTTAACGATTTGAATGTATATTCGATTATTCAAAATTTACTGTAAACAACACATTGGAGGAATTTGTTCATTTAAAAGTCAATTGAAGACTTTATAAAAAAAGATAGATCAGAAAAATCTGTAATATATGCTTTGATACATCTTCATCTCCACGTTCCAATAGTAACAAACGTAGTTCTATCTTGCTTCTTGAAAAAATGATTCAACAAATCTTACTAGTATTTATGTAATCGTTACTTATTATTCTAGCAACATCATTTTCTCTATGATAGCATAAAAAAAGAAAATTTCCTCAAAGTTTCTATACGAAATTTGGTATGGTCTAAATAATTCTCTATTGTTAAATTTACTTCATTTGCTATTGCAAATATATTAGAAATTGATGATGCAAGTAATTGTATACTAGATGATGTATCACTTGTATCCTAGAAAATATAATATTTCATTTTCAAATTAATATTGAAATAATACTAATAAATAATTAATACATACTAATTGAATATCATCAAGAGCATTTTTAAGTTGTTCTTGTTCATATGTTGAATAATTTCGAAAAACATCTGCATAAGGTGAATATAATTCAAAAACAAATTCTTCAATTGTTGATGATGAAATATTTTCTTAAAACAAAAATGAACATTTAAAATACGATGAAGATTAATACGAATTAATGTTATAGTTAAACGAAAATTGATCTATTTTCTTTCTGAAAAATCTTTTATATTTTAGTTAGAATATTAATTTATATTTTTCAATGTACCATTTGATGAAAGAATTGTTTGAGATGTTATATTTCGATTTAATGATTGTAATTGATTTTGAATTGATTTACCAAATCGATCAGTAACCTGAAAATATTGAATATTTATTTTGATTATAATTTATTTTTAAAAATAGTATTAATAATTTATAAAAAAGAATGTATAAAATCTGTTTTTTAAAAAAAATATTAGTATTGAATATTTTTATTTATAAGAATTAATATTTTATAGTTTTTTTGTTAATTATTCTTGTTTTGTTTTTTTCTTTCGACACAACCTACTCATTGTTATCGAAAGATACGTTGATTAGGTTTGGATGTATATCAATGACAGAAAAGAAGTATGTTCGCTAAAAATAATACGTCGCAAAACATTTCATGTGTTGACAGGTTCTATAAAGATCAGTGGAAAAATTCTATCGTTTTAGGACGAAAATTATATCAATAGATAATGTAATAAATTAGGAAAACAAATCAATATAATTCAATTAATTATATTTCAAAAACAACAGAATCATAAAAATAAATAAATAAAATAAATAAATAAATAAATAAATTTTTATATTTAATCTTTCATTTGTTTTTATCTATTGTTCTTTGTATATTGAATATATTAACTAAAGAAGTTGTGTCACAATGATGATATCAGTTGTCTTTTACTCGTCTGTCTCTTTCTTTTATGTCATTTTTTGGATATAGGATGACTTGTCATAGCGAGTTATGTTGATAGATATTTGCTTTGTTTAGCTTCTAATAGTACCACCAGTTCTCTCTTGGATCCCATTTATCAGACTAATCGACAGAATACTAACACTTACAAAAAAAAAGGAGAGAATAACGATGCTACAAACAGACTTCTACTATTGTTATTTATTTACAAGAAAAATATAACAATGGAGAGCGATTTAACAAAACGTCGTCCTTCAATAATTCCAGGTTGTTTACCTGGTCTACCAGCCGGATGGGCACCTTCAATAGATACAGTACAAGAAGATAGCAGTGATGAGGATGAGGATGGTAATCCAAAACCCTATTCAGCAAAATTTCTTTCGTATTTACCACCGATAACGAATTATGAAACAAAACCATATCTGACAATAAAAAAATTTTATTACCAAAATCCATCATCTGGTCAGCCAACATCAATGTCAATGGCACATACATATGGTATATGTGTATTAAATACAGAAGCTGAAGAAATAATAGCTTGTGACCATTATAATAATCGTTTACTCATGTTTGACTCAAGTACAGATGGTCGTTTATTAGAAATATATCGTGGTGATTTAGCAACACCAGAATGTGTTACACCTCGACCACATCATCGACAACAAATTTATATAACAAAAGCACATTCATTATCATTATATGATTTAGAAAAGAAAATGTTTATACAAAAATTAGGTGGCGAAGAAAGTGGTCATGCGAATAATCGATTTAATTTACCCAGTGGTATTGTTGTTGATCCAACGAATGGGTATGTTGATATTATATAGAGTTATTCTGTTTATTTTTCTTTATTCTCTAGAGAAATTTATATGTGTGACACATGGAATCATCGCATTTGTGTTTTTTCACCAGATTTTCGTTTTGTTAATCGTCGTTGGTATTTAACACGATGGAATCAAACACAATATAAAGTCAAACCAAATTTTGTAGCGATTAATGGAAATAATCAATGTGTTGTTACATGTGATGATGCCCCAACTTATCGTGGTGCTGTTTATGTATTTGATAAAATGGGTTATATACAAAAAATTTATGATCATGATTCACGTAATAATCCTCCAAATGCTGAAGCAAAATTACATGTACCACATGGTATATTACTTGATAATGAAGGCAATTGGTTAACAGTATGTTATTCTGATCCTGAATCACGTTTAGTTGAACGACGAACAAACACAAATGAAAAAGATGAAAATGAATCAATAACTTATTGGCGTTGTAAACAATTAAAAGGTGTTAGTGCTTTAGCAATAAAACGTGATCAAACATTAATTATTGGAGATCGAGATGATAATTCATTAAATTTTTTTAAACAAAAAACAACAAATTAATATCACTTAACAAATAAAAAACAGAAAAAAAATAATAACTTTTATATCTATATATGTGTGTGTGTGTGTATGCTTAATGTATTTGAAATAATTCGTAGATTTTATTTCGTATCTTTTTTTTTAAACACTTACTCGTTTACATGCAAGTAATATATCGAGTCGTTTTTTGGACGATATCTGTTGCCGATTTAGTTCTGTATGAAATTGATTTTTATATTTATTATGAAAAATTTTAAGACCATTCAATACAATTGCAAGTGTAACACGATTTGGATTATTAAAAATTTTTGTAGACCAACGTATCTAATAAAAAAAAAACAAAAATAAAAAAAAATGTTTTTTTCGATGAAAAACTTCTATAATAAAATTACTTCATCTTGCCAAACGTTTAATAAATAATCATAAATTGCAATAAATATTGATTCATGTTCATTATTAGTATTATCAATTATTTCTCTAATACGTGTATCTAAACGAGTCTAAATAATTAATTTAAAAATTTTCTTTTTTATTATTTTATAATTAATTTTATATAAAATAATATTACTTTAACTGATGTAACATATAAATCTTCTAAATGTTCTGCTCGATCTATTGATTGAAATACTTGTGCAAATGATCGAGCCATTTCTATAGAAGAAGAAAAAATTATTTTTATAAAAAATAATATAATTGAATATATTGTATTCATTACCAATATCTTGAGTAATAAAAGCAGCGATAACTGTTGGAGTCATTAATGCTTCAAGACGAGTTTTTAATTCTTCTAATCGTTGTACACGATCAGCATAATCAGGTACATCTGTAAGAATTTTTAATGATTGTTGCATAGCTATTAATTTTGTTGCTATCTAATATAAATGAAAACAAATAACAGATTTTTCTTTTTTAAGAATTTTTTTGTTTATAATATTATACTTGTACAGTATCTTTCGATTCAAATATATCATCTATTTGTGCTGATAAAGTAACCCAATTATCAGCTTCTTGTAATGCTTTTGATGCTGATTGTATACGATTTTTAACTAGATCTAATTCGATTAGATTTCGCATTCCATCAGCTGTATCTTGATTAACTTTTTGAATATCACCACGTACAGTACGCATTTGTTCTTGTAATAAAGTTGCTTCATGTCTAAGAACATCAATTTCACGAAGAACACTTTAAAAAAATAAACAAAATTTTTTCTCTTTATTATTAAAAATTAATAAAATTTTTACCGTGGAAACTGTTGAATAGCTTGTTGACTTGTTTCTTCAATAGAATTATTCATTTCTTGAATATACATTTGTAATTTTGTTATTAATGTTCCAGTGTAATTATCAATATTTTGATTCGATTCTTTTTGTAATCGAAATGCTTGATTAAGCCAGTCAATATAATTAAAATCATCATCAAAAAATTTTGAGAAATCCTATAAAAAAAGTTTTAATTTTTCATAAATATAAAAATTTATAAAAAGAAAAAGACATACCATACAAACAATTTGAAATATATCTAAAAAAAATGACACGATTCAATTTAATATTATATTTCAAGAACCAAGAACAGAACATTAATGTTTTTAGTGGATATTTATTTAACCAATCAAATAATAAAATATCTCAACAATAGGAAATATGGAGGACAATACCTTTTAGCATATTTCCGCAATTGTAAGAAACAAATCTAAGAGTAAGATAAGCAATATATAAATTTTGTGTAATGCTATCAAGAAAATTCTTGTTTACTTCACATAAAAATTAAAATACATCGAATTGTAGTTGTTATTTTACTGAAATTCAATCATTTTTGCTTGACTGTGTGATGAACAATGAAAATATGCGATTTATAATAAAATTAGATCTTCATCTTACAACTATGAGAAGTTTATTTATATTATATAAAATTGCATTTATCTTATAAACAAGTGATAAAAATCAACAACAAGTTCATATAGATATACTTTCATTATTATATTATGAATACATACTACTCATAAATATTTGATGAAAGTTAAATTTGTCTATCCACAAATATAGTGATTGATTTATATTCTTTCTGTTTTTTCGTCTTTCTTTTTTATGAATTATTTTTTATTAAAATTCATTAAATCAGTACAATTGTAGTTCAGATAAATTTGAATTGTGAATTCGATAAATGAAGGCATCATAAATTTTATGTATTTCTAATCAATTTTGATTGATTAGTCAAATATTAGTCATTCATAATATTGCATTGGATTTATTGTGAACGTAATAAATTTTCGAAAAGTTTTTTTTTATCGACTTAAGCAGTCTAATTACATATATTATTATAATAATTGATATATAAACAACAAAACTTTGTCTTCTTTCGTGTTTATCATCTTCTCTTATCAATAAACATAGTTCATTTTCGTTGTAATGGTCAGTAATAAAGCATATTGCATCGACTATAAGGAAATATTTTCTAACGCCTTAAAAATAAAATGAACTTTATTGTTTTAGAAAGATTGGAGTGTTATCGAAATAGAACATATATCGTTACTAACTTCATCTTCTACTATTAACAATTGGATTTAGAACGATTCGTTTCTGCGATGTATTACCTGAATGCCCAACGACTGTGACTATTGGATAATCAATGTTATATGGATTTATTTTTATAACTTATAATCTGATCTATTTTTAAGATGAAATATATCTTCATATAATCAACTTGAGTTGTTTGTTCATTATATCAGTGAATGTATTTTTGCCTAAATAATATTTGATGAATATATTCATTTATAGTATAGGCAAAAAACACATTTATTAAGTAATATAGGTCAAATATTTCTTATTGAAATTATTTTGTTTTAGTACCATCTATCAATATGTCTTCATTCTATGTCAAATTTTAATGTTCTCATAAATATTGTAACTGTTCTTCTGACGTCTTATGATTGATGAATAAAGACATTATAATTTATCGTATCTCATATTCTTTCTATCAGTATTTTGATAAGTAGATGAATTCCATTGCAAATGCCATTGCGACAAAATTTTAACAACAACTGCTTTTTACAATTTCATAATGTTTACGGGTTGCTGTAAACTACATAGATACCAATATTGTTATATTTCTCAATGGCAGGTGCTTTTCAATTAAAGTTAACAGTACTACATTCTATATGAAAATGGAAGACAAAAATCTTTTTTATTTAAATATATTGCATATGACTTGAGAAAAAACTAATAAGGTGAAAGGTAAAAGAATACATTTGTTCCGTTTAAAATCAGCAGGGCCATTCGGAAGAATGCAATTGCAATTTATTTCTTTTTTTTTTCTCTTAACAGCAAATATAATAAATGCAATTTTCACTTTATTCTCAATTACATTTTCTTTCTTGACTACAAACCGATTACACATTGAAAAAATGGGAAACTGTGGTGGACTTCTCTCACGTGAACGTGGAAATAATAATGATCATCCTCATGGTGGTCCACCTGGTCAGCGGCGTAAACATTCTCATGATGAAGGACGACGTGGAAGTGATGATAGTAGTCATGGAAAAGGTGGCGGTCGCGGTCGTGGTCATGGACATGGACATGGACGTGGGCACAACAAAGATTGATATATTCATTTTTTTAAGTGACCTTTCATATTTATCCTTTTGTTTTACACGAACTAAAGCCCATTCTCTTAATCATTTTTAAACATATAACTATATATTATTATCAGCGACGTCATTGTATACAAATATCCTCAACAAAGATATTTGATAACATCGACTGTCATTTTTATATTAAAGATTACAATAAAATTGCTTTTTTATTGGTAATATTTCCTAGAAGATTTCATGAATCCTTAAACTTTATTTTTCGTCTCTACGTTCAATTCGTTGCTAAATTTAATATTTAAAATATCATTTATATATGTTTGTAAAATTTTACAGTCAACAAAATTATACTATAGTATATTCGCTAAAATAAGAAATTTCTTTAAGACATTATATATTATGATACATTTTTTCAAATTAGTTCCTCACTAAATTTTAGTCAAGATTGAACAAAATACTCTAAGAATTTTTCAATGACAAGTATTATGATTAAGAAAGTTTTTTAATTATTAATCTAATATTAAAGAAGATCTTACAAAGAGAAGTAATTTTTTAAAGTACTGTCGCATATTTATATTTTTCTTCGAAATTTTTCTTTATCTGAAAAACACAAATGTCTATTATTTAATTATTCTTTTTTCAAAAAAGATTATATCTTCTATATATCAACAAGTAGAATCAATAGCAATCTACATTTTTCATTCATCAATCAATGGATTAATTCTCTATGAATTGTATCTCTCTTTCTGCTTTAAACTCATAATTTGATGAGAAATTTTGTGACAATATTCTATTGTTATATTTTTAATTATTTTGATTTGTTTTCATTTTCATTAACTATAATTATACAAATATATACAAAATATCTGGAATAATAAATATTATAGTAGGAAAAAAATGAAAATCATTTCTTAGAATGTATTAATACATTCTAATATTCATATTATAATTTGACTAGTTCAAATGAAAATTTTTTATAGGAAAATATTCGCTAGAAATAATACTAAGCTCAGGAATAAACAAGTACTTGTGAGAGTATCTGCATCTGTAATTTTACTGAGGTAGACTCTACAGGGTATCCTAGATTTGTCGCGTCTCGTGTAGCAACTATTTATTTACTGTTTTCTTTTGCACACACAGATCCAAATAAACGACTCGACAAAACATACGAAATTAATATTTTTTCTAGATTAGTTCTTGACTATTTACTAGTCGAAAACATGCTAATTTCAATCGTAAATTGAGAGAAGACCATTCTGAAATAGTCTGATCGAAATTCGATCAATTCAAGCCCGATCACTGCTTGTCTTTTCAGAATTGGAAATATTAAATAAAATAAAATCAAGAGAAACAAAAATGAAAAAATTCAGAGATTTGATTCGATCATCAACATACTGCCATTTTGGCAACAGGGTACCTAAAAATACAGGCGTAACAATACCCAGTTAAGCATTTCATCATTACTTTCAAGTATCCATTTACTAGATGGTTTTCAGCAGGATACCCACTCGAGTACTTTATACGTGCCTAAAAGTACTTTAAGATACTGCAGTACTTGAAAGTTCCTCGAATATACTAATAACAGAATGCTTTCTCGGGTATCCTTATTTCAGTAGATTGACTAGAGATGATATAGATCAAGAGCAAATCAAGTTTATAATAATATTCTCATATGTTACAAAAAAAAGTTATTTAAAAAGTTAGTTAATTATTTGGGAGAAAGCATATTAACAGTGGAGTTTTTTCAAATTTTTAGATACTAAATATTGAGCGGCAGAACAGATTAAACGATGATTATAAGAGCATGATGAGATCGATATTTATTCTTAAAATCATTGTTAATTGTTATTAAGCAAATATTTACAAGTGGCAAATTATAGACGTCGACAACTTTTTTGTAAGCTATCGAACATTTTAATAGTATGGATTTATTGCAATATATTCTATCAATATTATGCTTACTAAAGAACAAAGAATAAATGATTATTTACCAGAACATTGACAACGCCAATTTTTGGAATTGTAATCAAATTATCAATTATCTTATTTTAACTGATACATTCGAGTGACAATTCTGCCTAATTGATATACCAGTATTAAAGATGTAATGGTAAATTCAACAATTTTATTAGTTAGTAACAACCATGTAGAATAGTTGTAGGCATGTATTGTATAATAGGCAGGAAAATATTGGTATATTTTCCTTGATTTATTATATAAAATGTATTTGTGATTAAAGTACATATATATATATAGACGTTAACCTCGAAGTTGTTTTTTCTGACGCAATAATGTGAGAAATAGCTAGGTAAATATAGTACCTATACTATGTCGAAATATATATTATGTAAATGACTATAGAAGAAAAAACCAATCAGATTTCCAAATAAAAATAGATTCTTTTTATTGATTTTGATCGTTCAACAATAGGATAATGGTATTTTATTGTTAATAATGCTACATTTGTTGTTTCAAAACGAAATTCTTGTTTGATCTTATCTTTTACTATTTTGACTATTATTTGACATAAAAAATGTCTAACAATGGAGACATTTTATCTCACTTTGTGAATATATTTACAAAAATCTTTAAACAAGATTTATAATGACAAGAAAGTGTTTTTTTTTACTAAATTTCAAATAGTGAACATTAGAAATTATATCTCTATTTGTTTATACGTTAGAGAACTGTACAGAAGATTTTTAACTCTATTTTTTTTCTCAACGAAAGTAATTCAAATCATCAATTTATCTAATGATTCTTTTATCATTGACAAAATAAATTATTAAAACTTCTTGAAAGACATATAGTCTGTATCCATCGTCTTCGATTTCTTTAAATACTTACATATATTCTCTTTTAAAGAAAGAACAATACAAATCTTAAGGTTACGTAAAATCATTGTCATCCATTCATTGAGTACCTTTTTGTTACGCATACCTGTCTATGACTGATCACCATACACATTAAAATCGATATTTGTTAGCACACGAAAACAAATTATATATCAAATATGTTTTTTTTGTCCAATAATAACAGAACGACAAAATTAACATGATGAGTAAATGAATAATGGATAATATTTTTTAATCTGATTACTGTCATTGTATAGATTATTTTGAATAAATATGTAAACAAAAATTGCAGCATAATTCGATATTTCATTTACTAAAAAAAAATCTTTTGATTTAAGAGTTATTGAAAATCGAAATATCATAATCAAGAATTCAATAGTTTATTTCATTTTTTGAAAAAAAATTACGTTTAACTTCAACAGATACAGAATTTTGCATGTTCTAGTATCTATTAAAACTTATACAAAAGTAAACATTGATAGTAGTGACATCAATATCATGTGCACAATATATTGTTTTTTATATGCGTTGGTAGGTAGAATATATGTTGATACTACTGTAAATGATTAATATTTGAAATTAGTTATCATGTTTTTAGAAAAGTATTTTTGATGAATAATTTCATAAAAAGTGGAACATTGTTCGTTATGAAAAAATTAATTGTTAAATTAACCAATTTTAAAAATATCATGCTATATTACAAAGAATGTTGCAACACAGAAAAAAAAGAGAGGAAAATGTAGGAGTAGGAACAAGGACATGATTATTTTTTTTTATAGAAAACATATCAAGAGAAATCCACGATGATATTGCATGGTTTTATTTTTTAATATTTTTCGATGTGCATCTTTAATTTTCCACAGTGATCGTGAAAAACAATTTTTGACATTTATGCAAGAGGGTAAAGGTATGAAGGTGAATCAAAAACGTGATTAAAAAATATTCGAAAAATAAACTTTGACAATATCATCAGAAATCACTATGAACTTGATTTTAATAAAAATAAACTGAAATATTTTGAAGACGAGAAAATGATCTTATTTGCACTCTTAGCGTTTAATTAATATTGAAAAGATACCTGTATAATTCTTTTTTCCTATAAAAAAAAACCAGTTTTTACTTGGAAAATAAAAATTTTTTGTAAATGAATGACAAAATCTTAATTCCTCTTCCTCTCACTGGCAATATTTCTGCTGTAAAGCAATTTTCGCTATTTAGTGACAGAATGAGTCAAATGCATTTTATCAAAGGTAAAATAATACGAAGAATGAGTAAAGTACTCTAACTATTACATGATATTTCACTCTAGTGACTAAAAATACCAGACGATTCGAAATGACGTAGGTATATTCAATGAGGTCATGTTTTTCGCCTTTATAATACACCAAAATTTTGTATTCGTTTGTCTTCCTCTTGTATTTACCAATTATCTATACTTATCACAATAAATAGTGAGACAAAAATTAGCAATAATTTCTTTATATTTCTTGGTTATCAACTTATTTTTTTTATATATTCAAGTAACAAACAAATGACAACAGCCGTAGCTGTTCGTTTTTATGATTCAACTTTTTATACAATTGCTTTAACTTCAATAGCTTATTTAATATTTCAAACATATTCAATACGCACATATAAACATTGTTCTACATTATTTATTTCATTTCTATGTACATGTTTTAGTTGTGAAATATTTTTTCAAATATTTCAAACAAATTCTTCAATAAATTTTTCAAATTTAAATATAAAAAATTCTTTATCACCAATAATTATTCATTCAATAATATTATTTTCAATATCATCATTTTTATGGAATGTAACACAATGTGCATCTTTAATATCAATATTTCTTCCAAATAATTCAATTAATCAAAAACAATCTCCAGATTTTATTGTGCGTCGTTGGTTTCGTCACATTTGTATCGATCATGTATTTGCTTTATTACTTGTTCGTTTAGGACGTTTAACTGATATTACAACTATTATTGCATTAAGTGATATGGCAAGTATTTGTGTTATTACAAGTTGGTGTTCCCAAATAGCCGTTTTTCCATGTATATTTTCTTTTCTTTGTTCATTCTTTTCTGATACAATTATAATTGATAAGAATAATTCACAAAATACGGTTTTAATAACAAATGATGATGAATTTAATTCTGTTTTACATCGTTTAAAAATTATTAAAATATTAGGTTTAGCTTTATTTGGTTTAAAAAATTCCGCATTATCTATTTGTGAAATATCAGCATTAATATTAGCAGCTATAATTTGTTTATCATGTCTTATTATTGTACCACCTGGACATGAAATGTTAAAATATACAAGAATATTTGATATATTTATTGGTAAAACAGATACTGAAATAAAAGATGAATTATTAGTTCATGATGAAAAACCTTCAGTAGTAAAAAAATCTGTTCAATCAAAAACTAATGGTATAAAAATATTTTTGTTCCCAATTATTAATTATTACATTTTAGATTTTTATTTAGATAAATCCCATAATTCTATTCATCAACAACAACAACAAATAATCAAAACAAAACCATTAAATGAATCTAATACAATAACTAATATTGATTTTACTAGTTTAACTGATGAAGAAATTTTATTATTAATTAAATCAAAACAATTAAGTCCACATAATCTTGAAAAATATTTACCATTATTAAAAGCTATACATATACGTCGTTTATTATTAAATGAACAAATAATATCTACAAATAATTCAATATTTTCACTTGATTTATTACCTTATGAACATTATGATTATTCATTAGTTATTAATCAATGTTGTGAAAATGTTATTGGTTATGTTCAAGTACCCGTTGGATATGCAGGTCCATTACGTGTTGATGATAAACATTTTTATGTACCAATGGCTACTACTGAAGGTAAGAAAAATGGTAGCTGTTTTTTATTACAGAGAAAATTTCATTTTAATTATTCTTTTAGGTGCACTTGTTGCTAGTACAAATCGTGGATGTAAAGCTGTAACAATGTCAAAAACTGGTATTGAAACAATTGTTTTTAATGATGGTATGACACGTGGTCCTGTACTTAAATTTTTAACAATTCGACAAGCATATGAAGCTTATAAATGGTTAACAACAAATTTTGATGAAATAAAACAATGTTTTGATGAAACAAGTTCATATGCACGTTTAAAAAATATAAAAAAAAATTTAGCTGCACATTATTTATTTATTCGTTTTGTTGCAACAACTGGTGATGCTATGGGAATGAATATGTTATCAAAAGGTGTTGAAGCTGTTTTAACACTTATTAAGTCAAAATGGTCTGAAACAGTTGATATTATTAGTATTAGTGGAAATTATTGTATTGGTAAGAATTAAATATAATTATTGTATTTAAATTAAAAACGTTTTTTTTTTCAATTAAAGATAAAAAACCATCAGCATTAAATTGGATTGATGGAAGAGGAAAATCAGTTGTAGCAGAAGCTATTATATCAAATGATATACTTGAACAAGTACTTAGAACAAATGTTAATCGTCTTGTTGAATTGAATCAATCAAAAAATTTACTTGGTTCAATAATGGCTGGATCTATTGGTGGATTTAATGCACAAGCTGCAAATATAGTTGCTGTAAATTTTATTATTATTATTTTTAATTAATTCATATTTTTTCTTCTATATAGGCAATGTTTATTGCATGTGGTCAAGATCCTGCACAAGTTGTATCTAGCAGTAATTGTAAGTATTGAATATTTTATTTAAAAAAAAAAATTTTCTTTTTTTATTTTTAAAAAATTTTGTAGGTTTAACATGGCTTGAAGCAGTTGGACCTGATAAAAATGATTTATATATATCATGTACAATGCATTCACTTGAAGTCGGAACAATAGGTGGTGGAACAAAATTATCAAGTCAACAAGCTTGTTTAAAAATGCTTGGTATTGATAATTCTTCTGCAAGTATATCCGGTGATAATTCATGTCAATTTGCTCGTCTTATATGTTCAACAGTATTAGCTGGTGAATTATCATTATTAAGTGCATTAGCAACAAATGAACTTGTTCAATCTCATTTACGACTTAATCGTAATGGATCTAATCATAATTCTATTAGATGATAATATTTTAAAAAAAAAAAACAATTAGTTTTTGTGTACAGAAAAAAAAACGAAATAAATACAATAATATTTATGTATCAATATAGATAATTTGAGATGGAAAGTCAATCCTAAATGATAAAATATTATAATCTAAAAGAAAAATAATTGCTTACAAAATTGATGATATTTCATTTGATGATATGAATGATTTTTGTTGTTTATTGATGATATTATTACATAAAGATTTTTGATTATATTTAATAGGAAAGTAATGAAAAGATTTTTTACATCCTATTGGTTTAGTATTACATTGAATTGATAAATCTTTTTTTTGAGCAATTAATCGAACACATATATGATTTGAAATAATTGGATTTAAAGAATTATATGTTAATTGATAAACAGTAATAATTGATGTATTTGGTTCAAGTATTAACATTGATTGTATTTTATCTTCTTTATATATTGTATGAAGACTTTTTGTTTGATGAAGAATATGTGAAAATGATGTTTGATATTTTTCATAATTATCATTAGATAATTCAGATAGATTTTGTTCAATAGAAATTATTGAATAATGATCAGATGATTTTGATAATGATAATTTATTAGATTTAGAAGATAAAGTTTCATTATCAGAACAATTACAAATAGAAGTTAATGATTGATTTGTATTATTAAAATATGATGGAGAAGTATAAATTTGATTATTATAATTATTTATTGGGAATTGTTTCCCCCATGATGAACATGAACAATTTGTTTGATAAATAGAATGATTTATTTTAGTTTTATTCATAGATATAATTGATAATGAATTTGAATCTTGATTTAAATTATATGTAGATAATTCAAATTGTTCTGTAAATGATGATTGTTTTGTATTAAATATTTTTGATTTTTTTTCGATTGATTTATTTAATCCTTGAGAAAGTTTTTTAAATATATATTCTTTTAATAAATTATGTTTTGATTGACTTATATATATTTGATTAGAATTATTTTTATTTTGATCAAATAATGATTCTTTAAATATCTTATTTTCATTAACCATTAGTATTTCTTTATCATCTTCAGTATCATTAAAACAAATTATCTGTCGTCGTTGTTGTTGCTGTTGTTGTAATGCACAATGATTAATATTTATATTATGACGAGGACTAACAACAAGAAAAAGTAATGCACGACGGAAATATACCATCAATGCTCGACTTGTCCAAGCACGAAATGTTGATGATGTTTGTTGAATAAGTAACATCGATCGATTAAATTTATATATCGTAATAATTCGATTTAAGAAAAATTATTATTTATAAAATTCTTTTTCAATAGATATATAAACAATTCTTTTTTTTTTGTTAGTAAATTTATTTCGGTAACTATGTTAGATTTAAATTTATTTTTAATTATTATTTATTAAACTTTATTTTTTTTATTTTTAATAAATGACACAAAAGAAGAAAATAATCAATTTTCTGCTGAATGAATTTTATCATTATCAACAATAAATTTCCAATTATGTACATCTTTATAAGGAACATTATCAAATGGGGCTATAAGTTGTAACTTTTCACCATCAGATTTTTGTACATATAATGAATAAATTATTTTTGGAAAAATATTTGAATATGATGATGTATTAGAACTATTTGCTGATGTTGAAAGAATTTTTTCTTCACATTTATATTCATCATTACTTTCTATATCAAATTCATGTACTTCATTATGTGTACCAGTTAATGTTCGATATTCAATTAAACAATGAATTTTATCGGATGTTTGATTTTTTATCATAGCAGAATGAACACTTTGTTGACCCAAATGACCAGTTACTGGTGATTTATTAATGCTCATTGTCTATTTCTTTAATAAAAATAAATAAATAAATATTATATTTAAACAATGAAATTTTTACTTACTATTTATCAAAAGAATCTTGATTTGTCTTTATATAATATGAAAATATAAAGATAAGGGTATCAGTACGTTTATCTATTTATAGATGTATATATATATATATATATATATATGTATGTATTATATGGTATTCGATTATAAATTATATTTTTCACTTGTTTTGTTTTTCTTTTCTTTGAATGTATAATCAATAGTCCAATCATTCTCTTCATCGATAGGAGAATATATTTGAAAAATATAGTTGAGATTTTTTTTTTAGTAACATAAAAAACAAATGATTGTTCTTTTTAAAGGTTAGAAAAATAAATTCTTCATTTTTTTATATTCGGTTGTAAATAAAAAAAAAAAAAATAAGAAATTCTTTTTTTTAATGAATAAATTGCATATGATCTTTCTTTTTTCTGGCTGATAATCAATCTTATAGAGTGTCATCCTTCAACATTGTTATTTCTTTTCTTAGATGTTATATATTGCTTTTTTCCGACATGTCGTTTCATATATTCAAAGATAGCATTCTTCTATTCTTGTTCTTTTTTTTTTTTCTTCTTATAGTTTGCTAAATGTTGATAGTAACATCGAACAGCAGTATTATTTACCCAAAATGAAGAATGCGATTAATATATGTATATCGTCTCTAATCCATATGTTATTCTCTACGTCTGAAAATATCTGGAATAACATTGGATTAGAGACGATATACATATATTAATCGCATTCTTCATTTTGGGTAAATAATACTGCTGTTCGATGTTACTATCAACATTTAGCAAACTATAAGAAGAAAAAAAAAAAAGAACAAGAATAGAAGAATGCTATCTTTGAATATATGAAACGACATGTCGGAAAAAAGCAATATATAACATCTAAGAAAAGAAATAACAATGTTGAAGGATGACACTCTATAAGATTGATTATCAGCCAGAAAAAAGAAAGATCATATGCAATTTATTCATTAAAAAAAAGAATTTCTTATTTTTTTTTTTTTTATTTACAACCGAATATAAAAAAATGAAGAATTTATTTTTCTAACCTTTAAAAAGAACAATCATTTGTTTTTTATGTTACTAAAAAAAAAATCTCAACTATATTTTTCAAATATATTCTCCTATCGATGAAGAGAATGATTGGACTATTGATTATACATTCAAAGAAAAGAAAAACAAAACAAGTGAAAAATATAATTTATAATCGAATACCATATAATACATACATATATATATATATATATATATATACATCTATAAATAGATAAACGTACTGATACCCTTATCTTTATATTTTCATATTATATAAAGACAAATCAAGATTCTTTTGATAAATAGTAAGTAAAAATTTCATTGTTTAAATATAATATTTATTTATTTATTTTTATTAAAGAAATAGACAATGAGCATTAATAAATCACCAGTAACTGGTCATTTGGGTCAACAAAGTGTTCATTCTGCTATGATAAAAAATCAAACATCCGATAAAATTCATTGTTTAATTGAATATCGAACATTAACTGGTACACATAATGAAGTACATGAATTTGATATAGAAAGTAATGATGAATATAAATGTGAAGAAAAAATTCTTTCAACATCAGCAAATAGTTCTAATACATCATCATATTCAAATATTTTTCCAAAAATAATTTATTCATTATATGTACAAAAATCTGATGGTGAAAAGTTACAACTTATAGCCCCATTTGATAATGTTCCTTATAAAGATGTACATAATTGGAAATTTATTGTTGATAATGATAAAATTCATTCAGCAGAAAATTGATTATTTTCTTCTTTTGTGTCATTTATTAAAAATAAAAAAAATAAAGTTTAATAAATAATAATTAAAAATAAATTTAAATCTAACATAGTTACCGAAATAAATTTACTAACAAAAAAAAAAGAATTGTTTATATATCTATTGAAAAAGAATTTTATAAATAATAATTTTTCTTAAATCGAATTATTACGATATATAAATTTAATCGATCGATGTTACTTATTCAACAAACATCATCAACATTTCGTGCTTGGACAAGTCGAGCATTGATGGTATATTTCCGTCGTGCATTACTTTTTCTTGTTGTTAGTCCTCGTCATAATATAAATATTAATCATTGTGCATTACAACAACAGCAACAACAACGACGACAGATAATTTGTTTTAATGATACTGAAGATGATAAAGAAATACTAATGGTTAATGAAAATAAGATATTTAAAGAATCATTATTTGATCAAAATAAAAATAATTCTAATCAAATATATATAAGTCAATCAAAACATAATTTATTAAAAGAATATATATTTAAAAAACTTTCTCAAGGATTAAATAAATCAATCGAAAAAAAATCAAAAATATTTAATACAAAACAATCATCATTTACAGAACAATTTGAATTATCTACATATAATTTAAATCAAGATTCAAATTCATTATCAATTATATCTATGAATAAAACTAAAATAAATCATTCTATTTATCAAACAAATTGTTCATGTTCATCATGGGGGAAACAATTCCCAATAAATAATTATAATAATCAAATTTATACTTCTCCATCATATTTTAATAATACAAATCAATCATTAACTTCTATTTGTAATTGTTCTGATAATGAAACTTTATCTTCTAAATCTAATAAATTATCATTATCAAAATCATCTGATCATTATTCAATAATTTCTATTGAACAAAATCTATCTGAATTATCTAATGATAATTATGAAAAATATCAAACATCATTTTCACATATTCTTCATCAAACAAAAAGTCTTCATACAATATATAAAGAAGATAAAATACAATCAATGTTAATACTTGAACCAAATACATCAATTATTACTGTTTATCAATTAACATATAATTCTTTAAATCCAATTATTTCAAATCATATATGTGTTCGATTAATTGCTCAAAAAAAAGATTTATCAATTCAATGTAATACTAAACCAATAGGATGTAAAAAATCTTTTCATTACTTTCCTATTAAATATAATCAAAAATCTTTATGTAATAATATCATCAATAAACAACAAAAATCATTCATATCATCAAATGAAATATCATCAATTTTGTAAGCAATTATTTTTCTTTTAGATTATAATATTTTATCATTTAGGATTGACTTTCCATCTCAAATTATCTATATTGATACATAAATATTATTGTATTTATTTCGTTTTTTTTTCTGTACACAAAAACTAATTGTTTTTTTTTTTTAAAATATTATCATCTAATAGAATTATGATTAGATCCATTACGATTAAGTCGTAAATGAGATTGAACAAGTTCATTTGTTGCTAATGCACTTAATAATGATAATTCACCAGCTAATACTGTTGAACATATAAGACGAGCAAATTGACATGAATTATCACCGGATATACTTGCAGAAGAATTATCAATACCAAGCATTTTTAAACAAGCTTGTTGACTTGATAATTTTGTTCCACCACCTATTGTTCCGACTTCAAGTGAATGCATTGTACATGATATATATAAATCATTTTTATCAGGTCCAACTGCTTCAAGCCATGTTAAACCTACAAAATTTTTTAAAAATAAAAAAAGAAAATTTTTTTTTTTAAATAAAATATTCAATACTTACAATTACTGCTAGATACAACTTGTGCAGGATCTTGACCACATGCAATAAACATTGCCTATATAGAAGAAAAAATATGAATTAATTAAAAATAATAATAATAAAATTTACAGCAACTATATTTGCAGCTTGTGCATTAAATCCACCAATAGATCCAGCCATTATTGAACCAAGTAAATTTTTTGATTGATTCAATTCAACAAGACGATTAACATTTGTTCTAAGTACTTGTTCAAGTATATCATTTGATATAATAGCTTCTGCTACAACTGATTTTCCTCTTCCATCAATCCAATTTAATGCTGATGGTTTTTTATCTTTAATTGAAAAAAAAAACGTTTTTAATTTAAATACAATAATTATATTTAATTCTTACCAATACAATAATTTCCACTAATACTAATAATATCAACTGTTTCAGACCATTTTGACTTAATAAGTGTTAAAACAGCTTCAACACCTTTTGATAACATATTCATTCCCATAGCATCACCAGTTGTTGCAACAAAACGAATAAATAAATAATGTGCAGCTAAATTTTTTTTTATATTTTTTAAACGTGCATATGAACTTGTTTCATCAAAACATTGTTTTATTTCATCAAAATTTGTTGTTAACCATTTATAAGCTTCATATGCTTGTCGAATTGTTAAAAATTTAAGTACAGGACCACGTGTCATACCATCATTAAAAACAATTGTTTCAATACCAGTTTTTGACATTGTTACAGCTTTACATCCACGATTTGTACTAGCAACAAGTGCACCTAAAAGAATAATTAAAATGAAATTTTCTCTGTAATAAAAAACAGCTACCATTTTTCTTACCTTCAGTAGTAGCCATTGGTACATAAAAATGTTTATCATCAACACGTAATGGACCTGCATATCCAACGGGTACTTGAACATAACCAATAACATTTTCACAACATTGATTAATAACTAATGAATAATCATAATGTTCATAAGGTAATAAATCAAGTGAAAATATTGAATTATTTGTAGATATTATTTGTTCATTTAATAATAAACGACGTATATGTATAGCTTTTAATAATGGTAAATATTTTTCAAGATTATGTGGACTTAATTGTTTTGATTTAATTAATAATAAAATTTCTTCATCAGTTAAACTAGTAAAATCAATATTAGTTATTGTATTAGATTCATTTAATGGTTTTGTTTTGATTATTTGTTGTTGTTGTTGATGAATAGAATTATGGGATTTATCTAAATAAAAATCTAAAATGTAATAATTAATAATTGGGAACAAAAATATTTTTATACCATTAGTTTTTGATTGAACAGATTTTTTTACTACTGAAGGTTTTTCATCATGAACTAATAATTCATCTTTTATTTCAGTATCTGTTTTACCAATAAATATATCAAATATTCTTGTATATTTTAACATTTCATGTCCAGGTGGTACAATAATAAGACATGATAAACAAATTATAGCTGCTAATATTAATGCTGATATTTCACAAATAGATAATGCGGAATTTTTTAAACCAAATAAAGCTAAACCTAATATTTTAATAATTTTTAAACGATGTAAAACAGAATTAAATTCATCATCATTTGTTATTAAAACCGTATTTTGTGAATTATTCTTATCAATTATAATTGTATCAGAAAAGAATGAACAAAGAAAAGAAAATATACATGGAAAAACGGCTATTTGGGAACACCAACTTGTAATAACACAAATACTTGCCATATCACTTAATGCAATAATAGTTGTAATATCAGTTAAACGTCCTAAACGAACAAGTAATAAAGCAAATACATGATCGATACAAATGTGACGAAACCAACGACGCACAATAAAATCTGGAGATTGTTTTTGATTAATTGAATTATTTGGAAGAAATATTGATATTAAAGATGCACATTGTGTTACATTCCATAAAAATGATGATATTGAAAATAATATTATTGAATGAATAATTATTGGTGATAAAGAATTTTTTATATTTAAATTTGAAAAATTTATTGAAGAATTTGTTTGAAATATTTGAAAAAATATTTCACAACTAAAACATGTACATAGAAATGAAATAAATAATGTAGAACAATGTTTATATGTGCGTATTGAATATGTTTGAAATATTAAATAAGCTATTGAAGTTAAAGCAATTGTATAAAAAGTTGAATCATAAAAACGAACAGCTACGGCTGTTGTCATTTGTTTGTTACTTGAATATATAAAAAAAATAAGTTGATAACCAAGAAATATAAAGAAATTATTGCTAATTTTTGTCTCACTATTTATTGTGATAAGTATAGATAATTGGTAAATACAAGAGGAAGACAAACGAATACAAAATTTTGGTGTATTATAAAGGCGAAAAACATGACCTCATTGAATATACCTACGTCATTTCGAATCGTCTGGTATTTTTAGTCACTAGAGTGAAATATCATGTAATAGTTAGAGTACTTTACTCATTCTTCGTATTATTTTACCTTTGATAAAATGCATTTGACTCATTCTGTCACTAAATAGCGAAAATTGCTTTACAGCAGAAATATTGCCAGTGAGAGGAAGAGGAATTAAGATTTTGTCATTCATTTACAAAAAATTTTTATTTTCCAAGTAAAAACTGGTTTTTTTTTATAGGAAAAAAGAATTATACAGGTATCTTTTCAATATTAATTAAACGCTAAGAGTGCAAATAAGATCATTTTCTCGTCTTCAAAATATTTCAGTTTATTTTTATTAAAATCAAGTTCATAGTGATTTCTGATGATATTGTCAAAGTTTATTTTTCGAATATTTTTTAATCACGTTTTTGATTCACCTTCATACCTTTACCCTCTTGCATAAATGTCAAAAATTGTTTTTCACGATCACTGTGGAAAATTAAAGATGCACATCGAAAAATATTAAAAAATAAAACCATGCAATATCATCGTGGATTTCTCTTGATATGTTTTCTATAAAAAAAAATAATCATGTCCTTGTTCCTACTCCTACATTTTCCTCTCTTTTTTTTCTGTGTTGCAACATTCTTTGTAATATAGCATGATATTTTTAAAATTGGTTAATTTAACAATTAATTTTTTCATAACGAACAATGTTCCACTTTTTATGAAATTATTCATCAAAAATACTTTTCTAAAAACATGATAACTAATTTCAAATATTAATCATTTACAGTAGTATCAACATATATTCTACCTACCAACGCATATAAAAAACAATATATTGTGCACATGATATTGATGTCACTACTATCAATGTTTACTTTTGTATAAGTTTTAATAGATACTAGAACATGCAAAATTCTGTATCTGTTGAAGTTAAACGTAATTTTTTTTCAAAAAATGAAATAAACTATTGAATTCTTGATTATGATATTTCGATTTTCAATAACTCTTAAATCAAAAGATTTTTTTTTAGTAAATGAAATATCGAATTATGCTGCAATTTTTGTTTACATATTTATTCAAAATAATCTATACAATGACAGTAATCAGATTAAAAAATATTATCCATTATTCATTTACTCATCATGTTAATTTTGTCGTTCTGTTATTATTGGACAAAAAAAACATATTTGATATATAATTTGTTTTCGTGTGCTAACAAATATCGATTTTAATGTGTATGGTGATCAGTCATAGACAGGTATGCGTAACAAAAAGGTACTCAATGAATGGATGACAATGATTTTACGTAACCTTAAGATTTGTATTGTTCTTTCTTTAAAAGAGAATATATGTAAGTATTTAAAGAAATCGAAGACGATGGATACAGACTATATGTCTTTCAAGAAGTTTTAATAATTTATTTTGTCAATGATAAAAGAATCATTAGATAAATTGATGATTTGAATTACTTTCGTTGAGAAAAAAAATAGAGTTAAAAATCTTCTGTACAGTTCTCTAACGTATAAACAAATAGAGATATAATTTCTAATGTTCACTATTTGAAATTTAGTAAAAAAAAACACTTTCTTGTCATTATAAATCTTGTTTAAAGATTTTTGTAAATATATTCACAAAGTGAGATAAAATGTCTCCATTGTTAGACATTTTTTATGTCAAATAATAGTCAAAATAGTAAAAGATAAGATCAAACAAGAATTTCGTTTTGAAACAACAAATGTAGCATTATTAACAATAAAATACCATTATCCTATTGTTGAACGATCAAAATCAATAAAAAGAATCTATTTTTATTTGGAAATCTGATTGGTTTTTTCTTCTATAGTCATTTACATAATATATATTTCGACATAGTATAGGTACTATATTTACCTAGCTATTTCTCACATTATTGCGTCAGAAAAAACAACTTCGAGGTTAACGTCTATATATATATATGTACTTTAATCACAAATACATTTTATATAATAAATCAAGGAAAATATACCAATATTTTCCTGCCTATTATACAATACATGCCTACAACTATTCTACATGGTTGTTACTAACTAATAAAATTGTTGAATTTACCATTACATCTTTAATACTGGTATATCAATTAGGCAGAATTGTCACTCGAATGTATCAGTTAAAATAAGATAATTGATAATTTGATTACAATTCCAAAAATTGGCGTTGTCAATGTTCTGGTAAATAATCATTTATTCTTTGTTCTTTAGTAAGCATAATATTGATAGAATATATTGCAATAAATCCATACTATTAAAATGTTCGATAGCTTACAAAAAAGTTGTCGACGTCTATAATTTGCCACTTGTAAATATTTGCTTAATAACAATTAACAATGATTTTAAGAATAAATATCGATCTCATCATGCTCTTATAATCATCGTTTAATCTGTTCTGCCGCTCAATATTTAGTATCTAAAAATTTGAAAAAACTCCACTGTTAATATGCTTTCTCCCAAATAATTAACTAACTTTTTAAATAACTTTTTTTTGTAACATATGAGAATATTATTATAAACTTGATTTGCTCTTGATCTATATCATCTCTAGTCAATCTACTGAAATAAGGATACCCGAGAAAGCATTCTGTTATTAGTATATTCGAGGAACTTTCAAGTACTGCAGTATCTTAAAGTACTTTTAGGCACGTATAAAGTACTCGAGTGGGTATCCTGCTGAAAACCATCTAGTAAATGGATACTTGAAAGTAATGATGAAATGCTTAACTGGGTATTGTTACGCCTGTATTTTTAGGTACCCTGTTGCCAAAATGGCAGTATGTTGATGATCGAATCAAATCTCTGAATTTTTTCATTTTTGTTTCTCTTGATTTTATTTTATTTAATATTTCCAATTCTGAAAAGACAAGCAGTGATCGGGCTTGAATTGATCGAATTTCGATCAGACTATTTCAGAATGGTCTTCTCTCAATTTACGATTGAAATTAGCATGTTTTCGACTAGTAAATAGTCAAGAACTAATCTAGAAAAAATATTAATTTCGTATGTTTTGTCGAGTCGTTTATTTGGATCTGTGTGTGCAAAAGAAAACAGTAAATAAATAGTTGCTACACGAGACGCGACAAATCTAGGATACCCTGTAGAGTCTACCTCAGTAAAATTACAGATGCAGATACTCTCACAAGTACTTGTTTATTCCTGAGCTTAGTATTATTTCTAGCGAATATTTTCCTATAAAAAATTTTCATTTGAACTAGTCAAATTATAATATGAATATTAGAATGTATTAATACATTCTAAGAAATGATTTTCATTTTTTTCCTACTATAATATTTATTATTCCAGATATTTTGTATATATTTGTATAATTATAGTTAATGAAAATGAAAACAAATCAAAATAATTAAAAATATAACAATAGAATATTGTCACAAAATTTCTCATCAAATTATGAGTTTAAAGCAGAAAGAGAGATACAATTCATAGAGAATTAATCCATTGATTGATGAATGAAAAATGTAGATTGCTATTGATTCTACTTGTTGATATATAGAAGATATAATCTTTTTTGAAAAAAGAATAATTAAATAATAGACATTTGTGTTTTTCAGATAAAGAAAAATTTCGAAGAAAAATATAAATATGCGACAGTACTTTAAAAAATTACTTCTCTTTGTAAGATCTTCTTTAATATTAGATTAATAATTAAAAAACTTTCTTAATCATAATACTTGTCATTGAAAAATTCTTAGAGTATTTTGTTCAATCTTGACTAAAATTTAGTGAGGAACTAATTTGAAAAAATGTATCATAATATATAATGTCTTAAAGAAATTTCTTATTTTAGCGAATATACTATAGTATAATTTTGTTGACTGTAAAATTTTACAAACATATATAAATGATATTTTAAATATTAAATTTAGCAACGAATTGAACGTAGAGACGAAAAATAAAGTTTAAGGATTCATGAAATCTTCTAGGAAATATTACCAATAAAAAAGCAATTTTATTGTAATCTTTAATATAAAAATGACAGTCGATGTTATCAAATATCTTTGTTGAGGATATTTGTATACAATGACGTCGCTGATAATAATATATAGTTATATGTTTAAAAATGATTAAGAGAATGGGCTTTAGTTCGTGTAAAACAAAAGGATAAATATGAAAGGTCACTTAAAAAAATGAATATATCAATCTTTGTTGTGCCCACGTCCATGTCCATGTCCATGACCACGACCGCGACCGCCACCTTTTCCATGACTACTATCATCACTTCCACGTCGTCCTTCATCATGAGAATGTTTACGCCGCTGACCAGGTGGACCACCATGAGGATGATCATTATTATTTCCACGTTCACGTGAGAGAAGTCCACCACAGTTTCCCATTTTTTCAATGTGTAATCGGTTTGTAGTCAAGAAAGAAAATGTAATTGAGAATAAAGTGAAAATTGCATTTATTATATTTGCTGTTAAGAGAAAAAAAAAAGAAATAAATTGCAATTGCATTCTTCCGAATGGCCCTGCTGATTTTAAACGGAACAAATGTATTCTTTTACCTTTCACCTTATTAGTTTTTTCTCAAGTCATATGCAATATATTTAAATAAAAAAGATTTTTGTCTTCCATTTTCATATAGAATGTAGTACTGTTAACTTTAATTGAAAAGCACCTGCCATTGAGAAATATAACAATATTGGTATCTATGTAGTTTACAGCAACCCGTAAACATTATGAAATTGTAAAAAGCAGTTGTTGTTAAAATTTTGTCGCAATGGCATTTGCAATGGAATTCATCTACTTATCAAAATACTGATAGAAAGAATATGAGATACGATAAATTATAATGTCTTTATTCATCAATCATAAGACGTCAGAAGAACAGTTACAATATTTATGAGAACATTAAAATTTGACATAGAATGAAGACATATTGATAGATGGTACTAAAACAAAATAATTTCAATAAGAAATATTTGACCTATATTACTTAATAAATGTGTTTTTTGCCTATACTATAAATGAATATATTCATCAAATATTATTTAGGCAAAAATACATTCACTGATATAATGAACAAACAACTCAAGTTGATTATATGAAGATATATTTCATCTTAAAAATAGATCAGATTATAAGTTATAAAAATAAATCCATATAACATTGATTATCCAATAGTCACAGTCGTTGGGCATTCAGGTAATACATCGCAGAAACGAATCGTTCTAAATCCAATTGTTAATAGTAGAAGATGAAGTTAGTAACGATATATGTTCTATTTCGATAACACTCCAATCTTTCTAAAACAATAAAGTTCATTTTATTTTTAAGGCGTTAGAAAATATTTCCTTATAGTCGATGCAATATGCTTTATTACTGACCATTACAACGAAAATGAACTATGTTTATTGATAAGAGAAGATGATAAACACGAAAGAAGACAAAGTTTTGTTGTTTATATATCAATTATTATAATAATATATGTAATTAGACTGCTTAAGTCGATAAAAAAAAACTTTTCGAAAATTTATTACGTTCACAATAAATCCAATGCAATATTATGAATGACTAATATTTGACTAATCAATCAAAATTGATTAGAAATACATAAAATTTATGATGCCTTCATTTATCGAATTCACAATTCAAATTTATCTGAACTACAATTGTACTGATTTAATGAATTTTAATAAAAAATAATTCATAAAAAAGAAAGACGAAAAAACAGAAAGAATATAAATCAATCACTATATTTGTGGATAGACAAATTTAACTTTCATCAAATATTTATGAGTAGTATGTATTCATAATATAATAATGAAAGTATATCTATATGAACTTGTTGTTGATTTTTATCACTTGTTTATAAGATAAATGCAATTTTATATAATATAAATAAACTTCTCATAGTTGTAAGATGAAGATCTAATTTTATTATAAATCGCATATTTTCATTGTTCATCACACAGTCAAGCAAAAATGATTGAATTTCAGTAAAATAACAACTACAATTCGATGTATTTTAATTTTTATGTGAAGTAAACAAGAATTTTCTTGATAGCATTACACAAAATTTATATATTGCTTATCTTACTCTTAGATTTGTTTCTTACAATTGCGGAAATATGCTAAAAGGTATTGTCCTCCATATTTCCTATTGTTGAGATATTTTATTATTTGATTGGTTAAATAAATATCCACTAAAAACATTAATGTTCTGTTCTTGGTTCTTGAAATATAATATTAAATTGAATCGTGTCATTTTTTTTAGATATATTTCAAATTGTTTGTATGGTATGTCTTTTTCTTTTTATAAATTTTTATATTTATGAAAAATTAAAACTTTTTTTATAGGATTTCTCAAAATTTTTTGATGATGATTTTAATTATATTGACTGGCTTAATCAAGCATTTCGATTACAAAAAGAATCGAATCAAAATATTGATAATTACACTGGAACATTAATAACAAAATTACAAATGTATATTCAAGAAATGAATAATTCTATTGAAGAAACAAGTCAACAAGCTATTCAACAGTTTCCACGGTAAAAATTTTATTAATTTTTAATAATAAAGAGAAAAAATTTTGTTTATTTTTTTAAAGTGTTCTTCGTGAAATTGATGTTCTTAGACATGAAGCAACTTTATTACAAGAACAAATGCGTACTGTACGTGGTGATATTCAAAAAGTTAATCAAGATACAGCTGATGGAATGCGAAATCTAATCGAATTAGATCTAGTTAAAAATCGTATACAATCAGCATCAAAAGCATTACAAGAAGCTGATAATTGGGTTACTTTATCAGCACAAATAGATGATATATTTGAATCGAAAGATACTGTACAAGTATAATATTATAAACAAAAAAATTCTTAAAAAAGAAAAATCTGTTATTTGTTTTCATTTATATTAGATAGCAACAAAATTAATAGCTATGCAACAATCATTAAAAATTCTTACAGATGTACCTGATTATGCTGATCGTGTACAACGATTAGAAGAATTAAAAACTCGTCTTGAAGCATTAATGACTCCAACAGTTATCGCTGCTTTTATTACTCAAGATATTGGTAATGAATACAATATATTCAATTATATTATTTTTTATAAAAATAATTTTTTCTTCTTCTATAGAAATGGCTCGATCATTTGCACAAGTATTTCAATCAATAGATCGAGCAGAACATTTAGAAGATTTATATGTTACATCAGTTAAAGTAATATTATTTTATATAAAATTAATTATAAAATAATAAAAAAGAAAATTTTTAAATTAATTATTTAGACTCGTTTAGATACACGTATTAGAGAAATAATTGATAATACTAATAATGAACATGAATCAATATTTATTGCAATTTATGATTATTTATTAAACGTTTGGCAAGATGAAGTAATTTTATTATAGAAGTTTTTCATCGAAAAAAACATTTTTTTTTATTTTTGTTTTTTTTTTATTAGATACGTTGGTCTACAAAAATTTTTAATAATCCAAATCGTGTTACACTTGCAATTGTATTGAATGGTCTTAAAATTTTTCATAATAAATATAAAAATCAATTTCATACAGAACTAAATCGGCAACAGATATCGTCCAAAAAACGACTCGATATATTACTTGCATGTAAACGAGTAAGTGTTTAAAAAAAAAGATACGAAATAAAATCTACGAATTATTTCAAATACATTAAGCATACACACACACACACATATATAGATATAAAAGTTATTATTTTTTTTCTGTTTTTTATTTGTTAAGTGATATTAATTTGTTGTTTTTTGTTTAAAAAAATTTAATGAATTATCATCTCGATCTCCAATAATTAATGTTTGATCACGTTTTATTGCTAAAGCACTAACACCTTTTAATTGTTTACAACGCCAATAAGTTATTGATTCATTTTCATCTTTTTCATTTGTGTTTGTTCGTCGTTCAACTAAACGTGATTCAGGATCAGAATAACATACTGTTAACCAATTGCCTTCATTATCAAGTAATATACCATGTGGTACATGTAATTTTGCTTCAGCATTTGGAGGATTATTACGTGAATCATGATCATAAATTTTTTGTATATAACCCATTTTATCAAATACATAAACAGCACCACGATAAGTTGGGGCATCATCACATGTAACAACACATTGATTATTTCCATTAATCGCTACAAAATTTGGTTTGACTTTATATTGTGTTTGATTCCATCGTGTTAAATACCAACGACGATTAACAAAACGAAAATCTGGTGAAAAAACACAAATGCGATGATTCCATGTGTCACACATATAAATTTCTCTAGAGAATAAAGAAAAATAAACAGAATAACTCTATATAATATCAACATACCCATTCGTTGGATCAACAACAATACCACTGGGTAAATTAAATCGATTATTCGCATGACCACTTTCTTCGCCACCTAATTTTTGTATAAACATTTTCTTTTCTAAATCATATAATGATAATGAATGTGCTTTTGTTATATAAATTTGTTGTCGATGATGTGGTCGAGGTGTAACACATTCTGGTGTTGCTAAATCACCACGATATATTTCTAATAAACGACCATCTGTACTTGAGTCAAACATGAGTAAACGATTATTATAATGGTCACAAGCTATTATTTCTTCAGCTTCTGTATTTAATACACATATACCATATGTATGTGCCATTGACATTGATGTTGGCTGACCAGATGATGGATTTTGGTAATAAAATTTTTTTATTGTCAGATATGGTTTTGTTTCATAATTCGTTATCGGTGGTAAATACGAAAGAAATTTTGCTGAATAGGGTTTTGGATTACCATCCTCATCCTCATCACTGCTATCTTCTTGTACTGTATCTATTGAAGGTGCCCATCCGGCTGGTAGACCAGGTAAACAACCTGGAATTATTGAAGGACGACGTTTTGTTAAATCGCTCTCCATTGTTATATTTTTCTTGTAAATAAATAACAATAGTAGAAGTCTGTTTGTAGCATCGTTATTCTCTCCTTTTTTTTTGTAAGTGTTAGTATTCTGTCGATTAGTCTGATAAATGGGATCCAAGAGAGAACTGGTGGTACTATTAGAAGCTAAACAAAGCAAATATCTATCAACATAACTCGCTATGACAAGTCATCCTATATCCAAAAAATGACATAAAAGAAAGAGACAGACGAGTAAAAGACAACTGATATCATCATTGTGACACAACTTCTTTAGTTAATATATTCAATATACAAAGAACAATAGATAAAAACAAATGAAAGATTAAATATAAAAATTTATTTATTTATTTATTTATTTTATTTATTTATTTTTATGATTCTGTTGTTTTTGAAATATAATTAATTGAATTATATTGATTTGTTTTCCTAATTTATTACATTATCTATTGATATAATTTTCGTCCTAAAACGATAGAATTTTTCCACTGATCTTTATAGAACCTGTCAACACATGAAATGTTTTGCGACGTATTATTTTTAGCGAACATACTTCTTTTCTGTCATTGATATACATCCAAACCTAATCAACGTATCTTTCGATAACAATGAGTAGGTTGTGTCGAAAGAAAAAAACAAAACAAGAATAATTAACAAAAAAACTATAAAATATTAATTCTTATAAATAAAAATATTCAATACTAATATTTTTTTTAAAAAACAGATTTTATACATTCTTTTTTATAAATTATTAATACTATTTTTAAAAATAAATTATAATCAAAATAAATATTCAATATTTTCAGGTTACTGATCGATTTGGTAAATCAATTCAAAATCAATTACAATCATTAAATCGAAATATAACATCTCAAACAATTCTTTCATCAAATGGTACATTGAAAAATATAAATTAATATTCTAACTAAAATATAAAAGATTTTTCAGAAAGAAAATAGATCAATTTTCGTTTAACTATAACATTAATTCGTATTAATCTTCATCGTATTTTAAATGTTCATTTTTGTTTTAAGAAAATATTTCATCATCAACAATTGAAGAATTTGTTTTTGAATTATATTCACCTTATGCAGATGTTTTTCGAAATTATTCAACATATGAACAAGAACAACTTAAAAATGCTCTTGATGATATTCAATTAGTATGTATTAATTATTTATTAGTATTATTTCAATATTAATTTGAAAATGAAATATTATATTTTCTAGGATACAAGTGATACATCATCTAGTATACAATTACTTGCATCATCAATTTCTAATATATTTGCAATAGCAAATGAAGTAAATTTAACAATAGAGAATTATTTAGACCATACCAAATTTCGTATAGAAACTTTGAGGAAATTTTCTTTTTTTATGCTATCATAGAGAAAATGATGTTGCTAGAATAATAAGTAACGATTACATAAATACTAGTAAGATTTGTTGAATCATTTTTTCAAGAAGCAAGATAGAACTACGTTTGTTACTATTGGAACGTGGAGATGAAGATGTATCAAAGCATATATTACAGATTTTTCTGATCTATCTTTTTTTATAAAGTCTTCAATTGACTTTTAAATGAACAAATTCCTCCAATGTGTTGTTTACAGTAAATTTTGAATAATCGAATATACATTCAAATCGTTAACCGAAGATCTCTAAACTTTGTGAGATTCAGATGCTTAAGTTTAATTATTCAGAGATGATATGTATTCTAGTCGAATCTCTATTACAATTTTATAGCATAAAAAAGAATGGCAGCTTCTTCAAGGCTACCATAAAAAATTGAGATACAGCTGTCCTTATGCCTTAAGTAATGTTTTTCTTTTCGAATAGACTATTGAAAGATGTAAACAATTAACTAATGGTCGTACAATTATTCAACTTCTTAATGTTCTTCAAGTATGTTCAATATACATTATTGTTGTTTTATTATGAATAGAATATATATATATATATTAGAAATTTTTTACTGATTATATTGGAGAATTAAAACGAGTTGTTAATAATATTCGTGAGAGACATTCGAAAATATTAGGTCATGAAGATTGGGAATTATTTCGACAAACAATTCGTATTTTAGAAATTTGTGGTAAAATTTTCAAAAATTTTTCTTAATAAAAAAAGCCACCAAAAATCTTTATTATTTATAAAAAAAAAAAAAGGTGAACTTATTCTTGCTTATGAACAATTTGAATCATCATTAGCTCAACAAATGTTACAAATGATAAATGAATGGCAAAATAAAATATCGAATAAGTAATGTCTTATATGTATCTATTTATTTAACTATTTATTTTCTATAGACATAAACAACATTATGATGTATTTGATGTAGCAATTGAATCATTTATTAATAATATGGCATCAACAAATAAACATGATTTTATATCGATTTTTAATGCACTTGAAAGTAAAAACTAATAGATTTTATTTTTAATATAGAAAACAATTTTTTTTTATATAGATGCAACTTATAGTCTTTTTCCAGATATACCAAAACAATTGAATAAATTTAGTGATGAATGTCATCGATTTAGTTTTGATGTTGTATTTTTACCAATTCATTCACTTCTGAATGGTTTTTCAAAATTACCAGTAAATTAAACTATTGAATTATTTCCTTTTTTTTCTAATTAGATTCGATTTTCTTTTTTTCAAGGTTTGGGCAAGTGAAAATCGTGGTACAATTGTTGCTGATTTACCTTCATTTAGTTTAGTTCCACAAGAAAATATTACAAAAGTAAATATAAAATAACTTTTTTTTTGAAATTTTATATTAAAAAAATTTTATTTATAGATTGGTCAATATCTTTTAATGCTTCCACAACATTTTGAACCATTTAATTTACATGATAATCGATACTTAGCAATTGCATTTAAAAAAGGAAAATTACCTCATCTAGAAGATAAAGGTATGATGTTTATTTAATTTTAAATGATTGAATTATTTTTTTTTCTTAAATATGATAAAAGGCTTTCAAAAAAATTACATTTTAGAAAAGATAATAGTTCATTTTACGTAATATATTCTCTCTGCATAGGAAATAGGTAAACGGGCTTAAAAATTTTTTTTTTATAAGTCAAAAGTTTCGAAGTGGAATTTTATTGCAATCCATGGTCTTTTTTATGTTGAAACGATGATTTTATCTGCTTATGAATACAGACATGCGCAAAATTTAATAAATTAAAGTTTATAAATAGACTGAAAGCTTTAATAGTTATCAACCAATTAAAAATTGATTTCAATACTTTTTCATTTCATATTATCGAAATCTGTTATCAACATTTCGCGAATCTTAATACAGATATGTTAAACTTACTTGATTATAATATTTCGGTTGGAGAAACTACTGAATTGATTACGGTTAAGGAAGACCATTATAATTAATTAGTTTTAAGATAAGTTTTATTTAAAATAAAGTTAAAAATACAAATAAAAATAAACTGAATTGAATTATAAACTATAAATTGATTTGTTGACAGTTCGGACCAGAATTGTCCTTCATCAGAACTTGTTATAAAACATATGCTTTTGATACTGTATATGTTCTCTTGTTTCTTTTTCTTTATATAATAGTGGCACAAATAGAATAAGACGGTAATACTACTAGAGAACGGCACCGAGTTCTTCGCATCGGTACTACTATTATACATAAAAAAGAAACAAGAGAAAATATACAGTATCAAAAGCATATGTTTAATAGCAAGTTCTGATGAAGGACAATTCTGGTCTGAAACGTCAACAAATCAATTTATAGTTTATAATTCAATTCAATTTATTTTTATTTGTATTTTTAAATTTTATTTTAAAGAGAACTTATCTTAGAAACTAATGAATTTAGGAGAAGTTGAGAGAGAATTTTTATCGAACATATATTGAAATAGCTCTGTTAGGCACCATTTTCTAAGCAAATTATGCTCAGTTCAGAAACGCAAGAAGATATATTTCGATAATTTGGTCAGAAATACAAAGTGAATCTTTTACTACCAAGTGATGACTTTTCATTTTTATGAATCTGTCAATAATGGATATCATACTTAAACATCTATCTTTTACTAATGTTGATTTGTACATATTTTTCAGCTTGTGAAATAAACTTATTTGTTCATCGATAGAAAATATATAAAATTAGATATATTAAATAGGTTACAACTAGACAATGAAGAGCATTGAATAAATCTATTCAATATTTTAATTCATTTAAATTTTAACATAGAAAATCAAATTTTTATTTGTAGAATTATATAATGATTTAACATCTTGTTGGCTTGATTCTATTGCTTTGGCTACAATGCGTTTATGTATTGAACAAACATTACAAATTCAAACATTAACTTCAACAGGTCTTAAACAATTAATTATGGATCTTCGTAAGTTTAATTTTAAAATTTTATATTCTTTTTTTTTTCTAATTAAACTTTCTATATTTAGAATATCTCTATAGTGTCTTAGAAGATTTTGGTCTTAAAGATGTAGCTGATTTTCGTGGTATGATTGATTTACTAAATGCAGATGAAGAATCATTTGAAGAAATTGCACGTCATAAACCAGCACGAATGGTTACAGCAATTCGAACAATGAGACATTTGTGATTTTTTTTGTGATAATCTCATAGTTTTATTATTATTATTATTATTATTATTATTTTAATTGACGCCATCTTTATTCTTTCAATAGATGACGTTCTTTTATTCTTTTTTTTTCGTGTTGTTATATTATTACACTTATTTAAATAAAAAGAAAAATGGAGGTGTAACGATAGAAAAGTAATCAACTGATGAATACAAAATTTTTATAAAAAGAAAAATTTTTAGTTCGTAAAAAGAAAACGTTCTAATGGATCTGTTAGCTATTAATCAAAAATCTAAAGGTGATGATGATAATCAAGGACCATCATTAACATCACAAAATCGTGATGAAAGAATATTAGCTAGACGAAATCGTGTTGAACAACGTATAGTACAAAAAAAGACGGTAAATATATTTGTTTTTGTCTATATTTTTCAATCTTATTATTAATTAATATAGAAAAACTCTTGGTATTATATCACCAATAGAAGATGAACATAAAGATGAAGCAAGTTTAGCTAAAGAACAAATAGAACAATCACGACAACGTTTAGTAAAACTTGAAGAAGATGGTTTAGAATTTGTATGAATTTATTTTTATTTTAATTAAAAATAAAATATTTCTTTTCTTTTTTTTTATTATAATTAGGTGACAAATGTACGTGTTGGTCAAGATTTATTAGAACATCAACATCGTTTAGAAGAAGAAGAAGCAACAAGAAAAAGAAAAGAACGTTTAGAACAAGATACAAAATCATCAAAAGAAAAATTTGAAGAAGTATTTTATATTTAATAAATATAAAGTATATTTTATTATTTTTAATAATAGATTATTCGAAATTGGGAAGGTGCTCGAACAAAAGAAATTCCAAGAGAATTACATGAAGTAAAAATTATTAATTATTTTAATTGTATTCATAGTTTTTTTTTGAATATTTAGTTACTTATGGCTCAAAAGCATGCATGTGGTACAATGCTTGAAGAAAAAAATAAATTAATTGGTGAATTAGAAAAGGTTTGATTGTTATTATTAGATTATATTTGAAATATTTATTTCCATATTGTGGTTGACTTTAATAATTAATTGAAGACTGAGAAGAAGACATAGAATGCTTGTATAAAACGTACTTAACATTACAAATATTAATTTTGTTTAAAACAATCCTCATGAAAAATAATGTTCATGTTTGCCTTTGTTTTTCCATGTTTCCATTTTTCATATCAAAATGATGCTGGATTGTAATTTCATGCCTTCTTCTAAATCAAGATCTATATTATTTCAAATTGACTCCATAAATCCTTTTATTGAGAAATAGATTATATATCGACTATTATTATTTATGATTCCGAACCTGCTTTCAAACATAAAAAACTTTCGATGTCTGTTAGACGTTTTTAAATATCATAATATACATGAGTGAATTGCAATTTTTTGGTGTGATTGATCCGAAAAAAAAATCAAAGAAGGTTAAAACAATTTCTGAGTAGTGCATTTTATTAGACTCTATGCCTATCTTACATGACAAAATTTTCCTAATACTCTATTGAATATTAAGGAAAATAGATGCTGTACAGTTCAATTTCTGCTTAATTCAATAGTACAAATGATTTTATTCATTGAAAATGAATTTAATCATGTTGTAGGTTTGCATAGAAAATGAGTGATTGGAAACAGTTCAAAATATACTGAGAATTATACTAAGTTAAATTATAATCGAAAATAAGATCTGTGGAAAAGCGTAATTTTACACTTTCATTGTAATGTAGATTTTGGTTTGAATGATACCTGATTGATAGTTGAAATTTTTAACATTTAAGAAACTTTTTGTTTTACAGCTAATATAAAAATTTGAGCCAAATCAAACGATCCATTGTGAAGTTATAAAGCAAACATTTGTCAAAATATAACTTTGTGAAGCGAGTATATCACCTTTGTTTTTGAAACCTTTGTTTCTCTGAAAGTAAAATGATAGGAGACAACTGTTTTCTACTCGTTCATTATTACAACAATTCTTTCTCTTCTCATAAAGTCGGTGTGCCATCAGTTCTGTAACAAAGGGGGCTAGAATTGAGTCTGTGTAACTCTACACAAGAATGTATAAATGTCTGTCAAACAACATGGGTATTGGGCGTGGGAATAAGTAAAAAATAAAATTTTAATTACATATGTTGATAGAAACTTGAATGCTATACAAACTGTATCGATTTATATTCATTTTCTCTTGTTCTGATACAGTAAAAAAATTTATTCTTTTTGTACATATCACCCAAAAATGGCATTATTTTGTATAATATATCTCTTATAATTCAGCAATGATATGAGCGGGAGAGCTGAAATTTGTATAGGGTATGGAATACCATATAAAAAAATTGTCCAATCGATTAATGAGAAAAAAAAATTTATTAGCCAAATAATTGAATCATTTCCTTATTTGTACATTGTTTTGCTATTGTTGATATGAATTCTTTAATTTTATTTTTATTATATTTTTGTATGTTTGAAAAAAAAGGAGATTTGATATTTGTTGAGAGTAGAAAAATTCTGTTAAACTATATTAACTATGAATTAGTCAAGCTGGTCAGATTTTGCTATAGATTTTAACCAGGAGTTTTCTTAAAAAAAGTCTTCACAATCAACTATGAGTTCCAATATAGCCAATCGATAGCGAAGATATTTCCCTATTGATATACGCATTGATGATCTCTTGAACATATTCTGTTTAGGAGCTATAAAGCATTTTACTAAGAATCTTTAAATCAATTGATTGAGTACTAGTCTGTTTAAACTGTATCGAGTTTGGAACATTTGACTAAACTAACTCGAATAATGACATTTGTTTTTTTAATCTTAGATATGATCCTAGATTGCTAGGTCGGGATTTTTGTAATGCAGTGTATATAAAGCTCTTAACATGATCAACAAGGTTTTCAGTGAAGTGCTTATAAATCCTGAAAAAAATAAGTCAGGAGGATTAGCCTTGCATAGATCGACAGATTCCAATTGTAACCACAATCTATAAAAATGAGTTATTCACAGTATTGACAGGATGTTAATCTTGTTGTAATTATTTTTATAGGACTTAAAAGACAAAGATGATTATTATGTTAAAATGTTACGTAAATTTGATGAAAATATCAAACTACTTGTTGAACGTATGAATGAACAAATAAAAAGTCGTCGAATGTATTATGCACGTGAATTACATGCTATTGAAGAATCATTTATCAAAGAACGACAAGAATTATTAGATAAATATAATCGTGAATGGACAGATAAATTGGACGAAAGACGTTATAAAGAAGTAAAATTTTCTTTTTGAAATTTAATTTTAAAAAAAATATTAAAAAAACAAAACTCATATTTTTTTAATAAGGAACAATTTGTTGTATCACGTTTTGAACGTCATGAATCATTTGAACGTGAATTACAACGTTTACGTATAAAACAAGCTGAAGAATTTAATGCAACAAAAGTTAAATTAGAAAATCAAGTACAAGAACAACAACGTAAAATTGAAGAAATGAAAGCTATTTATCAATTGAGTCAAGAAAAATATGAATATAATTATAAAGTATTAAAAAAACGCGATGAAGAAAATTCTTTAACAATAAATGTACAAAAAAATCGTAAAATAAAATTAAATGATTTATTAACAAATCTTAAAAGAAAATTAATACAAAAAGAAAAACAATTTAAAAATGAAAGTATTCAAGCAGCTGAAGAATACAAACGTACATTAGGAAATATTCAAGAAATAAAACGAAAAGCCAAGTAAAATAAAAAAAATGTCTTTTTTTTAATTTTAAAGAAAAAAATCCTTTTTCTTTAGACATTTTTTAACAGCTGATATGGAAAAATTTTATGAATTATGGATAATGAATGAAGAACGTTGTAAAGAAATGGCACAAAAATTGCTTGATGCTGATAGAATTGTATTTGAACAACAGCTTGGTCTTACATGGATACCAAATGATCTTGAATTTTTAAATAATATTGGTCCAATTGATGCAACAAAAATTCCTAAACCATCAATTGATGTTGTTCGAGAAATTTTAACAGAAGAACAAAATGATGATACACCTAAACAATCAACTAATAATCTATCAAATATAACAATGAAAGCTATTCTTGAATTACTTTGTGATGAAGGAGTAATTATTATAAATAATAAAAATCAATATTTATATTTTTATGGTTTCTTTTTATTTTAAAGGATTTTCTTATTGAACCAAAATTATTAGCATTACTTGAACCATTAGAATCTAATGAAAAAAGTTTAATTAAATTAGATGCAATTTTTCGTGCATTAAAAATTGAAAATGAAGATGATATTAAAATTATGGCGAAATATTTTATTGATTATATTCAACAAACATCAAAAACATATGTTTCAAGTGGTGTTGGTCCTGAAGAAACAGAAGTCTATCTTTTTGTTTTAATTAAAAAATAAAATAAAATATTTCTTTATTTAGACTGATGATAAACAAATAATAGATACAAATGATACTCAAGTAGAATTAATTCATCCAAATCATGTATTAAAAGCATTAAAAACTTTTCTTGAAGAATATCGAAATAATCAAAAGTATGTTTAGATTAATATTATTTTTATTTATTAATTTTTGATTAGAATTACTTCACAAGCTGCATATCAAGTAGCAACACTTGATGATCGAGATGATTCATTAGATGCTGAATATTGGTCCAAATATCCAAATGTTATTGATGATCGACGTGAACGTCTTTGGGATGCACTTTTATCAGGTCTTCAAAAATATCAGTAAATTATTTTTCTTTTAAAATTCTTTTTTTAAATAAAATACATTAATTTAGTTCGATATTAACTTCACGTGCGAAATTAATTGATGAAAATAATGCTTTAGCTAAACAAAATGATGAATTACGTCTTCTTCTTTCGAAATACATGCAATCAAAAGTTAATCAAGAATTACAAATTCCACCATCACAAATCATTCAATTACAACTTGCTGAACAATCAACAGCAAATGGTCCAGGTGTTTATTAATACTTTTAAAATTTTAATTTTTTTTCCGTCTATATGCACTATATTATTTTTCTTTTCGTTGATAAATCAATTTTAAAGAATAAACACACATACTAATAAATATCGATATTATTCTTATATATATGTATAGACATATCATAAGAATAAACTAAAAAAAGTTAATTGTTTAATCTATAATTATTTGAATTGATGTCAAGGAAACAGTTATATTATTGTTCATTTTTTATTTGTTTTAATGTATTATATATTTTATTTATATATATATTATGAATTTAATTAATTGGCGTGATGAATGGTATCTTTTAATAGAAACAATAAAACGACAAGATTTCGAACATGTTCTTGAAAAATCAAATCAACATGATCTTCTTGTTACACTTAAAGGAGTAGCAATTGTATCAGTTGCTACTGGTATGGGTGCAATTATTGGTGGGCTTGCTGGTGGTCCTCTCGGTGCAGCCGTTGGTTCAACAACAGCTAGTATGATTAGTTATGGTGCTAATATAAAATATAAATCTTTATATGAACTTATTAAACAATTATCATCTGAAGAAAAATATCAATTATTAATAAATATTAAAACTGTACTTGGTGGAATATTCAATGAACAAACTATTATATTAGGTGCAGTAGGTAAAATAAAATAAGAAAAACGATACATATATTAAACATATTGAGACTTTTTTAGTAGTAGTAAAGGAAATATATAGATTTATAAATGAAATGAAAAACACCAAAAATGATACAAACCATATATCATTATCAAATAATTTTATGATTATAGAAGATTTTGATGAATAAAAAAGCAAAATATTTTCTCTCATGTATCTGTTGATTCGTTTTGTTCATCTATCTTCGCTGTTCGATTCCATGCTTTTTCTTCACCATTAAACAAAATACAATAAGCAACACAACCAAATGCACCAATACCAGCTGCTATAGTAAATATAAGACGCCAAGCTTTTAT